>JARHVA010009728.1:0-275508 GCA_037957365.1 Torreya grandis
GGAATAAGAAGGATGTTGATTTCTGTGTAACTTTGCATCTCAAGATATCATTTAGTGGATTTGTGAAGATTAAAATGGTAAACTTTGTGTTATCTTTAAATCTAAATGTGAATTCTAAATTTTCTTATTCATTTACTAAAATGATTATCATCTCTTGAATATTTATTTACTTGTACAAATTCAATAAGCTCTGTAAAACTACTTATTGTGAAGTGAAACTTCTTGCTCCTCACATATTCTAGTTTTTCATTCTGTATTTTCCAAAATTTCTTTACACATTCTCAAAACAACTACTTACTTGCTCCAAAATCACCTTATTATGGTTCATGAACTCTGTGATTAAAGTAATACCCAAAAAATAAGATAGTTTGCACATAATTTGTGAATATCTGAGAGCTATGAATAATCCTAGGTAAATAAACATAATCATATGGGAACTTCACCATTAAATGAAGGGGATTTAACCCCATGACTACCTAGGTACTTTTGATAGCCTACAAAATATCTAGCCAATAGGCTTAATCAGATATTTGTTTCATTTATGGCCTATGGATGCCACCTCAATAAATGATGTCACATGATGATGCAAATATTAGAAACCAATTTACAATAAAGAAATATTCAATAAGTTCCATGGAATTCTTACTTAAGCTCACAGTTTGGTTTAATTTACCTAAGTAAGATTAAATAATTTTAGTGAAATTCTTTGGAAATTGGTGTACAAATTAATCAAACTAGTCTAAATGTCATATTATTGGGTTGAAATTTAACTAGAGTGGAATTAGAAGATGATTTTAGTTGCATATAGACCAATATACCATTTAGGACATTGTTGACACAAAATAACACATACAAGTGTTGCGTGCTTCCAAATAAGGGAAATTTAGTGGTGTAGAGTGTCAAATTACATTTTTAGCATTTTGGTTCAAAATGATTAAGGAATAACTAATAATTTCATAAAATGCATTTCCATATTTAGGGATAATTTAGCCTATATAAGCACTTGTATATGATAAGTTTGAACCATTTAGTGTGTTTTAGTGTTTTTAGCCCAAATTGTGACATTTGATAGAAATTGGTCTAAAGCTTGATTGGAGGTCATTGGTGCCCACTTTTAGGTGTCTATAGATAAAACATGATTGTAAGAATTAATAGGTTGGTGGGGATAATATAAGGTTATTGAATGAATCATAATGAAGGGGGATGTTAGATAAATGACTAAAAGGGGTGATATTAAGACAAAATTGGATGGGATAAATGAGATAAGCAAAATTAGTTATAAGTTTGGTCCGAGTAAGGTATAACATTATGCATTGTGGATGAAGGATTTGGTTTATTTTTGGGATAAGTTTGGTAGTATAATTTGGTCATGTAAATAGGCATATAGGTCATAATACAAAGTAGAGATGGGATGAACAATATCACAAATCATTACGATGATTGAAGGTTCATGATCTGGCACTGTTATATTTTCAATGAGAAATTGGTAATATTTTTCCATCTCTATATGTTAAATAAGTGAACCAATGGTAGCTATTGCATCTTCTATTTTGTTTCTTGCCCTTGGTATTTGTTCAAATTAGATATCAGCAATTAGTTTCTTAAGAGTGTTGACCATGGCCTTATATGGAACTAACTTGTCATCTTTGGTTTGTAAGTGGCCCATAACCTAATTGATGATTAACTTTGAATCACCATAAACCTTTAGATGATGTATGTTCCATTGGACTACCTATCAAAGCCTTAACATGAGTGTTTCATATTTTAACATGTTATTGGTACAGGTAAAGTTGATTTTGAATGACTTAGAGATTAAATTCCCTTATGGAATGATTAAAAAAAAGGCATGCCCCTGATCCATGTGTTATGAATGAACTGTTAAAATATAGCTTTAAGTGTTGCTCCTCAAGAGGTGTTTTAATGATGGTCATAATGGATTCATTAGGAAATTAGAATGTGACTCTATGTCTTAAAGGAGTGCTTTAGCAAGCTGATCTATAAGAACTTGCCCCTTGATAGATTTTTGGTTCACATATTCTATCTTAATTCATTGAGAAGCATGATCAATTTGGTCATATGGCCTTGTAAAGCTATTTTAAATACTAGATACTTGAGGGGATATACTTTTGAAATGACCATGGTCTTATTTTTCAACATGTAATGGCATAGTTTTTGAGCTATAAAGAATATAGCTAAATAGGATTTTTTGATGGGCATATAATTGTATTCATATGCTACCAATGTATGACTTAGATAGTACATGGCATGTTCCTTTCCATTTTAATTATGTTGAGATAGAAGTGCTCTTAGGGCATTATTTGTGGCTGATAGATATAGAAGGAATGGTTTTCCTAATGTTGGAAGTGTTGTCTCCAAATATTTCACCCTAGAATAGGATGTTTAGGCCTCTTCAAGATTTGGGTAACATGGGAATACCTCCAGGTGTGGGGCACCTATGGTGGAGGTATACCTCTGGTATTATGAGGGCTAGCTCCCTAGATATGACTTGATGTGCTTATGCTCCTAAAACTACCTATCATGGGTGAAAAGGGAGAGAGAGATGAATAAAACAAACCTACTCTAAGAGGTGATACACCAAGGATTCATTCCATGTACACTTTAAATTTTCCTAATGGACTAAGATAGTCAAACTAGCCTCAACACCATTGATGAAGCTCCTAGCTTTACTATTTCTCATGAAGGTAAAGATTCATTCAACAAATGAAAGGAAGTGAAAATAAGGTCACATGTGACACTAATAAACTCATAAAAAATTCAATAGCCTATTTTAATAGCATACGCTTCATGAAACTTGCTAAGGGAAGCCATTTTACAACAACATATTCAAGGATTGTATGAAAGCAAGATGAACCTAATCTATACTTGACATTCAAAGAGATCACTTCAACACATCTTGAAAGTTAAATTTGACTAAAACCAGATTTAATATAATTAATATAAGTACAAATAAAGGTAAAATTTTTTCAGGGATTCACTATACCAAAATTTGGAATCCTTTTCAAAGCCAAAATGGCTTGCATTTATAGCATTTGGAGGAAGAAAGAGAGAGAGGGAAGTTGAAGGGGAATAAAAACATGTGTCACCATGATAAGATATGTTAAAATTAATGTGTATGAGGTTTAGGAAGAGTCATGAAACTGATATGGACCTGAAAACATTCCAAACTGAGCATCTTCCCTCCATGTGGCATAGAAAGCCTTCACAAGAATCTTTAAACTTTGAAACTCTTTCTTGACAAGTGGTGAAATGCAAGAATTGGGTCATGAGACCTATTAGGAATTTATGTATACATCCTAAGGACACTTGGGGATCCTCTTGAATCATCTCATATTGTCACACCACCTAAAAACATTAGTTATCCTCATAGGTGTCACTAGGCATCTTCACCTCACTAGGCCCAATTTGGCCAAAATAGCTAAAATTTGGATTTAGCTTCATTTATGCCAAGATTTTTCATAAAAGGCCTAATATCATCATTTTGGACTAAAAACATGTAACATTCCACTTCGAGCCATCAAACTTTCTCTAAGTCCCCAATTTGACCACAAAGCCTTCACTAGGCCTTATCTCCTTGTAGCCCTATTTTGGCATAAATCCACCTACATAGGAAAATGTATGAACCTCTATGACTTAGTGAAAACACTTTTGAGGACAAATTTTCATCCTTAAGCTTTTTTCCAAGTTTTTAGGTCCAACTCCCAAGGCAAGTATGCTTTTTAGTCCATTAGCCTCCCCAATTAGGCCTAATTAGGCCTCTTTAGCCTAGAAGCCCAAAAATGCCTATTTCATGCTTATACCTATAATAAATTGGAAAAATTACACCTAATTAACTTCTTATACCTAATAAATATCCCCCATGTTTAATTTGGACTTTTGACCATCTATATGAACCCCTATTCTAGCATTAAATGCTTTATTTTAGCCTATTTCATACAACCTTGTACCTATAAATATAGATCAGTGCCATGAGAGGGACCTCATAAGATTTTTTAAGGCTGATATGGTGGTTTCCAATCTTTAAAAATCCATCGTAATGCATAAAATTTCTCCTTCTTACAATCGGGTTCCAAACAACCTTCAAGGAGGGTTTTGAGTGTGCAAGCCCTTTTTGGTTTGTTCATACAATTCACACATTAGAGATACCTAAAAATCACATTGAAAGATTCTTAAGGAATATTCCTAACACATCCAATCATCCTATGGCCCCATGTAATAGTTCATGGGAGTTGAGAGCTTTCAAACCTTGGCATTCAAGCTCTTCCTTGCATTTTGTGAGGTCTGTTGAAGGTTTCAAGCTTAAGATGATCAATCAAAGAAAAAACCTAAAATAATATAGTTAAAACACCTATGTAATCATCCTAGAAACATGGTTTATCCATTTGAATGGATTTTTTGATCAAAAAATGAAAGATGACCCTGCCTTGCTCACTAGGCTAAATGCTTGCATAACTAGATACACCTAAAACCTCAGTAGTTCTAGACATTTGGCATCAATTAAACCTTTTAAATAAACTTAATTCAATGTTTCTAGGCATGGTCAAGCTCAAAAAAACTTGTCATCAACCCTCCATTCACTACGATTCATGATTTGACTAAGTTTCCCATTTTGCCATGACTATGCACGGGAAAAGTGACCCCTGTCTGAGACAGAATAAGGGACACTTCCTGATCATCCCAATATGAAATCATAGCACCCAAATAATGGTATATTGTATAAATTTAGAGTTATAAAGGCTGGTCCTCTTTAGGGGGAATAAGAACCGGTGGGGAAAGGAGATACCCTTTAAGTGCATCAAAGGCTTTCTGAAAATCAATATTCCAATGGAAGGAGACATCCTTTTTAAGGAAATGATGAAAAGGTTGACATAAATTTGACAATTGAGAGATGAAATGGTGTATTGAATTAAGTTTTCCTTGTAAGCTATGGAGCTACTTGAGATTAGTGGGTTGAGGCATTTCTAGTATTGCCTGAACCTTAGCAAGGTCGACCTCGATACCATGAAGGGAGATAATGAAGCCTAGAAGCTTACCTAAAAGGACCCCAAAGTGGGTTTAGATGAACATTATATTAGAGGAGATGATTAAATATGATTTTAAGAATTTCCAAGTAAGTCATCCACATAGTCTTCCATAATTTTGTGTAGGTCATGAAAAATGTAAGCCATCATGCGTTCATAGGTAGCACCAGCATTTTTAAGGCTGAAAGGCATGAATCAGTAACATAAATTCCCCCATGGGGTGATGAAGGAGGTATTTTTTTTATCTTTAGGAGCAATCAAGATTTGATTATAGCCTGAGAACCTATCCATAAGAGATAACATTTCATGGCCAACTGTTATATCAACACGTTGGTCAATGTTTAGCAAAGGGAAGTCATCCTTTAGAAAAAAAAGGTTTAGATCATGGTAGTTAGTGTAGATACATATTCCCCCTATCACTTTTGTGATAGGGATGATATTATAAACCCATTGCATATAGTTAATGGGTTAAATAAAGTTAACAGAGAGGAGGCATAAGATCTCTTCTTTAACAAGGAGAGCAATATGACGGTTCATTTTATAAAGCTTCTGCTTAATAGGCTTAGCATCATGGTTGGTAAAATTTTGTGGGTGATGATATAGGGGTAAATTCTATGCATGTCATGATAAAACCAAACAAATTCTTTACTATGATCAGAGAGGAAAGTGGCATAATTGGTTTGTTCAAGGGAATCTAAAGATTGGCCAATCTTGAAGATTCGAGGGTTATCTGAGAGGGTAAATTAATATCAATGGTTGATTCATTTAACATATTTTTCATTTCAAAATGGAGTGATCATTGTATATAGGAATCATATGCACCCATGTAGGTGAGAATAACATCATCATCCTAACATTGGATAGTGTTAATAGTGGGAAAGTCTTCATCAATCATTTCAAGATGAATGAGAGGAAGGGACCTTGTTTCCTCACCCAGATGATAGGTCAAGGGTCCTAAATGAATGGCATTTATTGGAAAAAAATAGGAGGTATGGGTACCTATGAGTCTATAGGTGATGTTTAGAGAAGAGGAGAGGTTGTAGAAGGAGAAATTGGCTCCTAAATATGAGAGACCTTGGTTGGTTTTGTTGGTTCATCAAAACACACACCATACCACATTTTGGCATCTTTGATGGTCATGTTGGTGGGGTATTCAATGGGTGTATGAGCACCCTATTCATAATGACCCAACCTGAATCCTTTCTAGGCACACCTATAAAGATAGGTGTGAGCAAAACTAGGTTTGCCTAGGAAGGATAAGTCATAGATAAAATGCTATGGTGAAGAGGAGGGCTTTTCAATAGTAAGAGCCTGATTGATTCCCCCATATGTGAGATTATTTCAAAGGTTAGGGGGACCACATGGGATGACCATACCAATATGGGGATCGTAATTAGCGTGCATGTGAAGTTATTCATACTCTTATGGAGTATGAAACATGTTAAGTGTCAACAAGTGATATTCTTTGAGTGAAAGGCATTTGAAAGTTTCTTCTATGGGGTCCTTATCAGGAATTTATGTCTCCAGTATCTGAGTACCCAAGGTAGTCGAGCTTATTAAGGCTTCAATAGTAGAATGCAAAGAAGAATATGTTTTCAATGGAATGATAACATCATTGGGATGATAAGTCATGTTGCATGTTTTGAAAGGAAGTAAGTTGATATAAATAACATGCACTTGCCCACCATGCTCAAATTTGATATAGTGGTGTAAATTCAAGGGTACACATGCCATGGCACATATCCAAGGCCATCTAAGAAATATGTTGTATTGTAACTTTCCTTAGATAACATATAAGAGTTTGGGGATTGTGTGAAGACCCACATGGATATTTAAGACTAAAATACCCACAGTAGTTGTTATAGTATCATTGAAGGAACAAAGTATCGCATCAAACTATGACACACAATTATCGAGAAGTGATAGTTGTTTATAGGCATGAGTGGAGATAATATTAATAATATCACCTCCATTGATCATGACTCTCTTAACATGAGTTTGATTGATATATGTGGTGATAAAAAGTGCAGGGTTCTAGTCTCCAAGGTGAAGAGCCAAAAATTATGAATCATTGATGGTAACTAGGCTAATAGTATTAAGAGAATCCACCAAAGTTGTAAGATATTGAGTATCATCAGGTTATACCTAAACAACTTATAAAGCCTTGATCAAGGCTTGATGATGCTGGGATGAGTTTTATATTAACTCATATAAGGACATCTTTACAGGGGTTTGGTGAAGTTGTTTCACCATTGAGTCTTGAATGACTTGTGAAGATATGGGTTGGGGGCACCAAGAATAGAGATCTTTGGATTTGGTGGAGGAGCGTTATTTGAGAATGAATGAGCCCAAGGGGTGGTGGCCTTTACCTTACCTTTATCCTTTTGATTTTAATACCATGTGGCTACATTAACTATGTTGATCTAGAGCACATGTGAAGAAGGTGGTGGAGGAGGAACAACCTCGTCATTGGTCTTGGACTCAGGTGAGGTGATAGGTAGAGTTTAAGATATAACTAGTGGAATAACTATAAGGTTAGAAAGAGGATCCTTAATGAAAAGGTTATTCATCTCAAAATGTTGTTGGAAAATAGTTGTGAGAGCTTTACAACTTTCTGTATCATGTCTAGGTGAGTGATGATATTAAAAAACTTATGTGTCATCAAACCAAGATGGTTTTGGTCTGATAGGTTGATAAGGCTTGATTAGAGGAAGGGTTATAGTGGATGATTGTAACAACTAGCATATGAGAGAGACTTGAGAGCCTACCATTAGCGTATCACTCATTATCATAATAGGGGTGGATACCTTCTTTGATTTAGGAGGCATGGATGTGGTTTTGTGTGGCACCCCCTTGGGTGAAGGTGTAGCCACTAGTTTTGTTGACACCATTTTAGTTTTAAGTTTTAAGGTTTTGGATGTGTAAGGTCTACTAAGTTTTAGAGGCAAAAGAGGAGGTAGCTTTGCCTTTTGTCTTGCTTGGAAAGAGAACACTCCAACTAAAGTGGAAGGATGGGGTCCCAAGATCAAAGGAAAATTTGAGGGTAGAGGAGTGGAATGGCAAGGTCTAGGAAGCTTAACATTCTTCTTTACTTCAAATCATGGAGCTCCAACTCATGATTAAGGATTCAAATCTAACTTTACCTATGGATTAATTATATTAGAAACTGAGTGAACACCCAAAGATCTAATTTACTTCAGTGTAGCAGATGCTCGTGATGGTGATGGTTCTGATGTAGAGGGTTGCGCTTATGATGGTCCAAGAAAAAAAGTTCTATATTTGTCAAAAAACTTGGAATAAATGGTAGCAAAAGGATTGGTGGTAAAGGATGACATTTTTTGTGTAGGATAGGGAGCTTTAAGTTGGTCCCAAAATGTCGAGTGGTCTAGCTTTTTACAGTCAAGAAAGTCTAGATTTTTGACCAACTACGAGAAGGGTTTAGATGAAGTTGTCATAGGCCTTATAGTTGCTTCTGTAGAAGACTTAGGTGATTGGGAAAGAGGGAAGGTTTTGGATTCTACTATTTTGGGCTAAAGATGAGTAAGAACCATAACTATGTCTTCTTTAACCAAGATAGGAGAAGAGGCATGGTCCTCCCCAGGTGGGGGAGGAACTGGTGAAGTTAGTTCTTCTAGTGGATAAAGCATGGGTATGATTTATTCCCCAACATGTAGATGAGGAGTAGGCAAGGAGTGTTCTTTTATCAATAAGATAAGGGGTACATTTGGTTCAATGGGTGAAAGCACAATAGGTCCCTCGATTAGTGTAGGGATAGGTAATGCAAACTCCTCTATATGCAAAAAAGGAGTGGATGGGGCACTACCCTTCATTGGTAAAAGAGAAGTATGTGAAGAAGGCTCTTTAAGAGGGTAGATCATAAGAATGATTCTCCCCTCAACATGTAGATGGGGAGTGGGCATGGCATGCTCTTTCAAAGGTAAGAGAATAGGAAAAAAAGGTACAAAAGGAATAGGCATTGTGGGTTCCTCATGTGGTAAAAAGATAGTAGAGGAGGCCCCTCCACATGTGGGAGAGGGATGGGTGAAATAGGCTGCTCTAATTATGGAAGAGGAATAGGTAAAATAGGCTCTTTCAATTGTGGGAGAGGTTAAACTAGAGGTAAAGAGAAAACCATATTGACCATATGAATATCGTGATCAGGTGAGATATCAGTCATGGCTTAAAGATTTGTTTCACAGAGCGAATGGTTAGGAAAAGGTTATTTGAACACATCCATGCTTTGGTTAGCAGGTGTGTTAGGGTTATCCAAGATAAGCTCACCTTTATCAAGCATATCATGAATAATGTTTTTGAATGTTTTATAGTTATTATAATTGTGGCCTTAACTTGATGATAGCCATAAAGCTCATATTCCTTAGATCAAGTTAGGATAGGTCAAGAGGGATCAAACTATATAGGAGGTCTAATTTGGGGAAGGGTAATAGCTCCTTACTCCAATAGTTTATCCAAAATGGAAGTGTATGACTCTCCAATATAAGTGTATTTTCTTTATTCATACCATTATTGTAATTGTTTGGTCAGATTTTGTGAGGCGAATGGCCTAGATTGGTTGACTATGGTAGAAGAAGCCAATTTAATCACCACATTATTGGTGGATCCTTTTGACTTTTGATTAGAAGAAGAGGGTTTAGAAGAAGATTCATTCGGTTTGGATTTGGTATTTTTATTATGCAACTTAACCCTATCTTTATCTATAGCCTAGATCTCTAACTTTTGTGCTATTATAAAAGCTTAATCAAATGTGCAAAAAGTCTAGACGCAAAGGGTAGAAGAGATGTGTTTGGCACATGATCTCAAAAAATCTTGATAATCTTAGGTTGAGGTAAATAAAAGGATATCTGATTTATTAAACCTCTCCAATGAGTGACAAAGTCAGTGATAGACTCATAATCAAACTATCTAATGGAAAAAGGTCTATAATAGAGACCTTTTTAGAAATATTGATAGAGAAGTGGTCCAAGAATAGCTGAGCAAGTTGGGTAAATGAGAAAATGGAGTGCCAAGTTATGGAAATTTACCAATCCAAGGTAGCACCCGAAAGAGACATAGGGAAAGTGTGAAGCATAATGCATCATCATGCCCTATTAGGTAACAAGCATGTTGAAATGCTCATAAGTTTTGTTGTGGGTCCTCCTTACTCTAAAAATGAGTAAAATTAGGGAGTTCCCACTAACTTGGGTAGGGTTGAATAGGTGCATAAGGATGTATGGGTTCATTACATATTTGATCATAAGATAGAACATTCTTTGAACCCAACATTAGATGTTTCTAGGTTAGACATCTTATCCATCAACATCTTGATGAGATCAGGAGAAAGATTGGTGTGAGGAGCACCCCTTAAGTTTTAGGGTACTTGAAGGGAAATAGAGGTAGTATATGATACACCTTGTTGTGGTAGTGTAGATGAAACATATTGGTAATGAATCATGGGCTGAGGGGTGAAAATGAAAGAGGTTTATCCTATGAGGTTAGAGATAATGTCTTGGCTGGTTACCATCACTGGAGGTTGGGTTACTAGCATGGTTACATGGGTTGAAGGGTTAGTTATAACTCTTGTAATTATTGGTGCAAGAGTTTATGGGATGGGAACTACCAAGTTTTGAAATGGTGTTTGACTTGGTTGGGCCAATAGTGGCTGTGAGGCTAAGGGAGCTGCTACAGAAGTTAGGTTAAGAAGATGAGACTAGTTAATTGGGGTGGTTGAATTTTGAGGGTTATTGATGGTTAGGTCACTAGTTAAAGTAGTGGTTTGGGTGACCAAAGATTTAATGGTGGAAACCACTGACACTACAGCTATCTCCATCAAAGAAGTTAGCATGCCATAAAGGGGATCTCCTACAGTGTTATAGGTTTGGCTCGTGGCAAGATAATGCTAAAGGGATACAATGTTATGATCAAGAAATTTTTTGAATTCAAGATTTCCTTTAGGTACAAGGGGGATTTGGTTAGAACTGGTAGTCATAGGGGTATTCTTTGTAGCCAAAGTATGCTCCATGATAGAAACAAAAAGGAAAGGGGAAGGTGGGAGTGGTTGTTCGCTTGCACAATCGATAAGAATTTTGGCTTGGCTATAAATCAAGACCATGCAAAAGGGATAAAGGTAGGCCTCAGATCCTGTATTAGTGATAGGGCATTAGAAAACTAGGTTTGAGTGTAAGTAGGGAGGTAATTTTAACATGTTGTTTTAAGCAGACTAAAAATTATAAAAACACATAGTCACTGATATCAATTATCTAACCAATGTTGATAGGTAACAGGGACACCAATGTTAGTAGTCTTATTGATTTCAGTTACTATGGAATCCAAAAAGGTGAAAAATCTAAGGTTTTGGCAACCCAGAGGTGAAATCTGGGTATAACAAAGGATACAATAGGTCTGTATAAGGATAAAGGACACACATAAAACCTAAAACTAGAGGTTAATATAATCTGAGAGGTAGAAATGCCTAGATTTTATAAATTTATAAAGGAAACATCCTCACAAACTCAAAAATGTATAAGACAAAAGGAAGTAGAAAAGGAACATGCAACCACTAAATGTTAAATCCTAAGAATTAATTTTATCTCTTGATGACTTATGCCTTAGAAAGTGTGAGAGTAAAATTGGTTTGTGAAATAGGTACTAGATGAGCAGTCTAAGGATGGTTCCAAGTTAGTTTTGGTGCTAAAAAAAAATCTATATTAGACTAGGTACATGGCTTGTTATAGGGGCTTGCTCCCCATACTTCATGATCCTAAAGCTAAGTCAAGCCCTTAGCCAGAATATACCACCTATCTAGAGTTTATACCCCATTAGAGAATGGAGTGGGTCCTCTCCTTGGTGGTGAAATCCAAGTGAGATGGTCAGGTAGGGTAAGGTGATCCACTGGGTGATGAAATCCCAGTGGACCTTGTCTCAAGTGAGTTTATATGTTTAATTTTGTGAGAGTGATTTGGTTGTGTAACATTTATGTTTTATGATTTATTCATGATGCTTTATTTAACTAGGTGAGTTGAATGTAACAAGAAAAACAATGAAATGCAATGAGTTTTAAAACCAAATAAAAAATGTGTAAATTCATATGAAAATAATGGTGAATAGGGGAAGAGGATGAATTTCAAAATCTTAATGCTCAAAAGAGGTAAACAAAAGAATGTATTATTTTTAGCTTGTAGGAAAATAATGAATTTCTTTTAGAGGCAAAAGAAAAGGAGAATGATAGGAAAGGAAAATTTCAGTTCTTTCCTTAAAGAGGAAATAACAAGTTCAAGATTTCATTTTTTAGAAAGACAGAGAAAAAGTGCAAGGAATGAAAATTTCACTATGGTGCACCTATATGAATAGCTAGACAAGTAACTAACCTAGGAAAACTCCAAGGTCCCATCGAGCATGCCAGAATGTTTCACTATATTTTAAGCTTATTTTACATTTAAAGAGAGAAATAGAAAAGAGGGAGAGTTAGGGATAAGTGATTAAAACCCAAATAAGTGTGCACCATTCCAGACTTTGTAGATTCCCCTCTTTGGTTGTGGAGAAAGACACCTTTAGATAAGAAAAAACTACACAAAATAGTTTTTAATGGAGATATGTGTGGACTTTCAAGCTACACACTTGTTTTGGGAAGCATGAAACTTCTTTGGGATAATAGTCCACTATTTCAAAACAAAGTTTAAAATAAATGCAAGTAGAGAGAGAAAGAGAGAGAGTTTTGTTTACCATGCTACAAGTTTGAGTATAGTAGAAGATAAACAGTGCAAGCTAATAAGTCAGGTCTATATTTTAGGAAGGTTGTTAGGTGATTTTGAGGTTGCTAGTTTAGAAACATAGTAATTGATGTCAGTTAAAGGACTGATGTCAGTTGGGGTCATCGATGTCAGTCGGGTCACCAATGTCAGTTTGGGATCATTGATTCCAGTTGGGGTAGTATTATTAGAATGAGTTAAAGAAGACTTTTTAATGAGGGATAATGGGAGTATGGTCAAGTTGTGAGTTTTGGAAGAGTCACAAGGAGGTGAGTAAGACTTAAGGGAGTCTAGATAGAGGGTTGGTATGTTGGGGTAGAGAGAAGTGGGTGGGGAGCTTTACAACTCCTACATGAAAGGAGTTGGGTTTTGAGAAATAATAAACAATATAATGTAAAGTAATTATGAAATTACTATTTAAATACTTATAAAACACTGAGATATACTTAGCTGGTAAAATGGGTGAATTGTGACTACTAGATAGATGACTTCAATGAGGCTTGGTGAACTAATGGCTGAACAGAGAAGACAAGCATGTGTTTTTAGTATTTAAGAGTTTAAGCTCTATGTAGTGTATGAATTCTTGATCTGGATCAATTTGTGTAGAGTAACAATAAGCCTGGATGTCAAAGGTGAATGTAGGATGCCCTCATTGATAAAAGCCTATGCATGAATTATTGATTTTTTGTGACCCAAATACTAACTTAGAATTTTTCTTAAGTAACCGATGTCGATGATCCTACTGATGTCAGCTGAGGGTTGATCGATGTCGATGGAATGAGAATAGGTAAAAGGGTTATTTTTAGTCCATTTTCTATTCTTTCTCTTGCCAAGTGTGGTTTCCATTATAAAATGGTAAAAATGTGAGGCTATGAAGAATGTAGTTAGTTAGGAATTTATGTTAGGGGTGAGAACAAGTCATAGGTAGTTAGGATTAAGAGACTAAATATCAAGGTGAATCAGAGGGTAAGAATTAGTCTTAGAATGAGGTGGTCAGGTGAGGTGGCATAAGTGGGTTTTAATTAACTTAATTAAATATTTTAAGGTGAAAACATGGGTTATGATAGTTAATTTTTAAAAGGGGATCAAGGGGGGTTTTGACACAGGGAATCATGCAAGTGTGTGATGTAATTCTAGTGTCTACAGTTGAGATATCATGGACTAAATTTTTGCATCATCTATCTTGGCAACTAACTGCCTCTTCATCTCATACCTTAATAGTTCTCTCTCTAGTTTTCTGCAATATGCTTTTACCTTCTCAATCCTGGGTTCGAACCTCTTAACATCTTGTTGATTTTATATTTATTCCTTTACAGATTTTGATATGAAGGAGTAGAATATTTGTCAATTTTTTGCTTGAACTATTGATGCAACTCTTTAGGTGTTCTTGAATGCTCATCGAAACCTATGAGGTAGAAGATAAAGTCTCCAAATCTACTTTCACATCTCGAGTTTCTTCTTCTAGAGTGTTCATTTCCTCAAACATGGTTTCAAAAATTCCTAAGGTAAAATGTATAATGATCTCTTCTTGCCTTTCCTTATTTAATGACCCTTCTAGAATAATTTGTTCTTCAATCAAAACTTTCTCACTTAAATCATTTATCCCCTCTAGGCTTTCCTTTTGTAATTCAGATATTTCATTCTCATTTTCAATTTATTTCATTAATGCCTTCAATTGCACCAATTTATTTTTAATGTCAGTCAAGTTTCCTGAGACCTCAAAAAACCATTTTTGATCAGTGTACAACATCTTCTCTTTCCACTCATCAATGGTTTTAGCCTTGTCCCCAGTTTCTTCTACTTCAATGATTACTTGCTTAGCAATTGAATCACCTAAAATAATTGATTGTTGTGAAGTAGACCTTGCTATTTTGGCTATTATTTCACAAAACTTAGAATGTTATTCTTTCAACTTAGCCTTAGTAACCTTTTCATAAATATCATTAAAGAGTGTTAATCATAGTATGAGTATCTTGTTTTAAGCCTTCTATGGTAACTTCTCCAAGGGATATTTTAGTGATTATGAAGTCTTTTTTAGTGACTTCACTTTCATTCATGCCCTGTGGAGGAGCTGATACTTCTACAAATTTCTATCTTAAAGGTTTAATTATCATCTTAGAATTTACTTTAGAACTTTTAGGATTCTTTCCTTTTCTATCAAGACTCTTTAATAGCTACAAATCAATCTCCTCCAAATTTATCACTTTTCTAGTTACAGGAACTGTCTACAATGTTAACTAGGATGAGAAGTCTAAACTTGGAGGAGTAGTTAAATGTAAAACCACTTGTTAGTGATTATTTTTAATCATTAATTCCTAAGAGGGATCTTCTTATGCACCTAAAACATCTTGAGAAACATTGGGAACCATTTGCTCATCCTTTTCTTTCTCTTTCTCTTTCTATTTCTCTTTCTCAATCTCTTTCCCAGATTATTTCTCTTTCTCTGCTTTTGCCTCTGTCTCTGCCTCTTTTTGCTTATCCTTCTCCACTATCAATACCTCAAGTTATTTTTTCTCCTTCTTCTCAAGTTTAACCATTGCCTTTTGATTTTCTTGTGGTGCCTCTTAAGGTGGGGTCACTTCTTTGGTAGTTACCTATTTTGGTTGCTTTTGAATGGTGGGTTGATCATTTGAAGGGGATGGAGGTGGTGTAGTGGGTGAAGAAGATGGAGAAAGAGGAGGAACATCATTCTTATTTTTAATGGTCTTGTGGGGAGGCCTAATGCTATGGGATTTTGGAGGTGTTATGAGTATTTATAGATCTATGGTAGGTATAATATAAGTAGGAATGATGGATGAAGAAGTATTTTTGGAAGTGAACAAAGGGGATGTGGTGACAGCTAATTGAGTTGGTTCTTTACCCTTCACTACAAAGTAAGTATCATCAACATTTCTATTTAACTTCAATTTCTTTTTCACTTGACTGCTTTCTCCTTATACTATGTATTTCCTCTTTTGGCTTATCCAGGTAGTTTTAGTCATTAACTACTTCATGTACTACCCCTTATTAAGAATTCATGTGGAATTCATGGAAAAGATCATATAATTTCTATCTATAATATTTTTAACTTGATTTTTTTTTAAAATAATCTATAGAAGTGGGGCATTATCTCCCCCTGCTGAATGATAGGCATCACTGGTCACAATTTCATCATCTTCCATGTCTTCTAGAATTGTTGCTAAATCAAAAGTATGAATTTGTTCAGTAGTCAGCCTACTATTATCTCTTCTTCTTACATCAAACTCATCTCTACAATCAATCCAAAAATATTTAAGTGCAAGAATATGCATATACTCTAGAAAAATTATAGTTTGAGATATGCCTCTATAATCAAAATTTGCTCTAGCTTAAAAATGGGTTTGATTGTAGCTATGGTACATTTAATTTTTCATGTTATTCAGGAGACTGATAGTGACCAATAATAATAGGAAAACTAATAGAGGGGTGGTGAACATTTGACTGTAAGTCATGCAACTCAACTAGTTGCCTACACAACTCCATAAAGATCCACTTGTCATTGGGATAACTTTGTAACTTGAATGGTGTGCCTAAGAAACCACCAACTCTAATGTATGTGAAGTTGAGGAAATGATTGAAAATGCATCCAAATTGGGAAACTGAATCCCATGATACATCAGACACTCTCTTGTGTTTCAAAGCCACATATAACTTGCAAATGATTTCATAGAAGAATCTATCATTTACTATCTTATAATGCTTATAGTGCTTATAAATAACTAATTGAGGGTAATACTCATATATAGGCTATGTTTCCAGCAATGTTTTTGTATTTATCCTAGTAAAGGCTCCATTTGATGTTGTAGCATATACTAGATATAAGTTCATTTTGAAGCCAAAAGTCTGCAAGACACCGCTTAACTATTGGTCGATGTTGTCACTTATCAACCTTTCCTATTCAATCATAGTAGAGATCCTAGTAATGTCAATGGTTCTAATGTATACATACATCTAGGTTTAAAATCACTTAGCATTTTTTCTCCATTGATTCTACATAGAAATTATGTGATTTCATCAATTCCTGAATGAAGTCAGACCTTACTATCTATTTATGAAACCTTGAGGGCTATTTAACTTTCCTCAGATAGTTAGTGTTCATTATCTTGATACAATTAACTATCTTATTTTCTCATTAACTCTTAGCTTTTTTCATTGTTACATCAATCACTTTAGATGATGTTGGGGTCTTTAGATAGTAGTTAAAATGTTGAAAATCTAATCTTATCACTACATTACAAGTAGTGTCTTTCACAGTCCTAGTAAGAGATTCATAATAATTGGCACATGTTATGACAAACTCAAGAAGTTATGTATAACTTGGGAATGTTGTAGCTTGTAGGATCCCACTATTGGTCATTACTTGGATGAGTGGAGTTTTAGCTATAGCTTTGGATCTTTCCAACAACTCAATCACTGACACATGTCCCATATCTATATCACTTATTTCAATTAACTTGGAAGTGATACAAGATTTAATAGGGTACCCTTTATACTCATAATTCATCTTTGGTTCTTGTGACTTAACTCTCTTTGATTTTGTTATACCTTTCCTACTTTGCCCAGGTATTTCTTCAAGTGTTAACTCAGGGACTTATTCAATTAAAGTTATTGTTTATTGTACTTATACTCCAGCTATTTCTTCCTCTGATCCTTTTGACCATGACATCTATTCTAGTTCACTCTAGAAAAACTTGTCAAGTACTCTAGAACACTTAATAACTACTACTAGTTTAGAAAAGGTTGACGAAATGAGTCAAGTTGTTGTTTCAAATAATGCTTCTGATCAAGATTTAGATTTCAAGTAGTAGAAAGTCTTAAAAACCCCAACTTATAGTAAGTAATGTAGACACCTAAATCTAGCCACCAATGACCTCCAACTAGGCTTTTGACCAATTTTCAACTCAAATGTATAATTTGGCCTAAAACATTAAAACACACTAAATGAGTTGAAATTGATATATTCAAGTGCTAATTTTAGGTAGGGTGTCATCAAATGGGGTAATGCAATTTATGGGCTAACTAACTTTGATCAGATCATTTCGAGTCAAAATGCTAGTATTGCACCTAGGTGCTCTAGATTTCTCTTTCCTATCAAATCTCTTGCATGAGACACATGCCTTTGTTATTTTCTATTGGTAACATCCTAAATGGGAATATAGTTCCAATGCATCTGACATTGACTTTCAATTTTAATCCAGTCAAAATTTGGACCAATAACAAGGCATTCTGATCAATTTGAGTAATTTGTGCACAAAGGCTTAAACATGCTTAAGAGCTAATTAAACCAAATTAGAGCTTAATCAAGAATTATATGGAAACTTGTTGAATACTTGTTTTTATAAATGAATATTGAATATCTGCATCATTAGGGGACCTCATTTCTTGGGAAGACATCCCTAGGCCATAAATGCCACAAATATCAAGATGCATGCCCTCCATGCCTCATCAATGCCTTCCATGATGCCCTCCATGCCTCTTCATTTCCCCTTCTTCCAATGTCATGATGAGGATAATTATAAACTTAATTAAAAAAATTGAATTAATCCTCAACCACATATCTCAATCTCAGGATGGATAGTTCAGGTTGATTCTGATCAATCTCAAAAATCTATAAATAGGAGGCCTTACCACATCATTTCTAAGATTAATTAATTAAAAGTTATAATATATGATTGGTTCCAAAAGCTTCAAGCAACTAGTGTTACCATGCCAAATTGATTCCAATCCAAGCCAAACCATAAGCCAAAGGTGCCAAGGAGAAGAGGAGATAGCCAAGCCTCCATTGATGAGGACTTCATGAGCACAAATCGAGCAAGCCACTACAACAATGATTTTGGAGCATCCAAAGAAGGTAAAAGAAGGTTTATTTTGCATTTTAGTTGTATTTTTTATTCATGTTTGTTAACTAAGCTCTTCCTAGTGTTTAGGCCTAGAGATTTTATGTCATTTAGTGTGTTTTTTCATTTTATTTTCATTTTGGAACTAACACCATACTAACCATCCTCTCTTGAGTCAAATTCTTAGATCCCATATGGCATGCCTAGTGGGACCAAACACATCCCACACATGAATAAGATCATTTTTCAGCTTTAAAATCTTCATTTGGATCATTAAAACTCTTGCAAATTTATTTTCTAACTTTGTTTGGTCATTTTCCTTTGTCACGGGTTTACACAATAACCAATGTCAATTAGTAAAACTAACATTGATTGGATAGTTGTTATCGATCACTATTGGTATAATGGATGTCGGTTAGATAACCATCATTGGTTATCCAGTGTAACCATCATTTGTTATATAACTGACATCGATCACTATGTTTTTCTTAAAACATATACCCGAGAGCTCTTTTTTTAAAGTTTATTATTTTAAACCTAAAAGAGCTTCAAGGCTAAAGGACATGATAATATTTTTCTTTCAGGAACAAACTTGACATTTTATAAAAACATGTTTTAGATCACCTTTTGCATGCTTAAAAATCAATTAGGAACCTTGTTTTTGTGTTTAACAAAAAAATTAGATGTTTATGGTGAATGTTTTCAAAGTTTGAAACTAAGACCAAGGGGTCAAATGAACACCACCTCATTTTCCATTTGGGCTTAAAAATGAACTCACCTTTTCAAGATTTTTGGTATTCAATAGTTTCTTGATCTAAGTTTTGTTTGGAAAGAAGAGGGATGTTGTGTGTATGCTCTTCCATTTGTCCCCTTTAGGAAACCCTTGAAATCAAAATAACCATTCCTATTTCAAATATCCTAGTCCAAGGCTTAGAAATAAAGTCATCTAAAGCACTCCCCAAAAACTCATCGAAGTCTGGGTGACCTTGAAAATGACCCTAAAGTATTTCTATTTCATGTTTTATTTATTTTTATGCATTTTGGCTTACGAGGGGGATGCCATTACCTCTCATGACTTATTTAGGGAAGCTTTGACCTAGAGTTTCATTTCTCAGCATTAACTTCACTTACACCTTTGAAGTTGCACATAGGATGTATATGCATTTGGACATCACACTACACTAAGTGAACAGTAGGATGTAGTGGTTATAAAAAGGACTAGACCTTTTTACAACTAGCCAATATTGTGGTCACCCAAGTTTTTGTGTTTTTATTTTGCATTGTTTGATGTGAAATTCATTGTGTAATTTATTCCCCTAGAAACATTTGAAAGCTTTCTCTTTTAGTCAACCCCACATTTTCATACCCTTGCGAGGATTTATACGATTGTACTTAGTATATTTTAGTCACTTTTGCTTGGTATGTTTTGAGACTAAAACTTGTTTATGTGTTCATAATCCATGTCAAAATAAATTTGACTATACATCACTCTTTTAATTTAAAAGGCATTATGTTGTCCGTTTTACACTACACTTGTGCCTTGAAATTTTTTACTAAACTTGTTTGTGTGTGTGTCATTTGAATTGAGGAGGGTAGTGTTATTCTACCCAAATCATGTTAAAACCATTTTGCCTTTGAGTCTTTTGAAGCATAACATAGATCACATCATTTGATCATGCTTACACCATCAAGTTGCTCAAGTTGTTTCAAGACTTGTTTCACCTTGTGCCAAAAACTATTTGTTTCACACCATGTCACATCAGCCATTTGGACCTCATTTATGTGTCGTCATGCTTTCTGATCTTGTCTAGCTTATTTGGTCAAATCCTAGTTTTCACTATTGAGTTTTCAATTAGCCTTGTCAAGTTTAGATTCAAAAATTGATTAATTTTTGTTTAGGCCTTAATTCATGGGGTTGATACATAGATCTTTCTCTTTTGGGTTGCATAACTTTGATTAATCGATTACCCAAATTTGAAAACTATTGATGGTTTGTTTATTTAATGCCTATCCTCATCATTGTTTATTCCTTTATTTAGGAGAACATAGCCTTTTTCAAAGATCCTTTTGTCTTATGCCTTATGCCAACTGATCATGTTTATGTTTGATTCCGTGTGCTAGGTATATGTCAAAGTTATTTCCAAACTTGTTAGATTAAATTCACATCATACCTTTGTTTAGGTCTAGCTTTTTATGTCATTTGGCCAAAAGTCCTAGCATATGCCTATTTGTTTGAGCCTAGCTTTTGACTCTGTGTTTGGACAAAAGACTTAGCAACTCAACTTTTCCCTTTCCTAGTTTAGACCTTATTTGGAACACTTTGACCTAGACCTTTGACATGTCAGTTTTTATTCAGACACTTGACCTTTTATGCATATGAAATTTGAAATTAGACATTTGATGTTAGGCTATTTTATGCCAAGTTTTACAACTGACCATTTTGGAGATATAGTTCCACTTTTAGACCACATTGGAGATATATCTCCACCCCTTCAACTAAGTTGGACCAAGTTTGAACCATTTGTCTTTTGCATCATTTTTTAGAGTTTTTATAAATATAATCCTTTTTGTTTTCAGAGCTTTCATCATTTCAATATTTATGTCTCACTACACTTATAATGGAGTCACATACAATCCAACTTATGATAGAATGGCTACACAAAATCCCACTAGGAAACTGTTGGCATAGTGAATTACACCCTCTGAAGGGAGGCTTAGCTCTCTTCATCCATTTGATGCAATAGAGACATCCCTCTTTCTATGGGTGGTAAATTTGAGGGGTGAATATCTAGATTAGGGGCTAGCTCCCCTTGATGCACCTTGAGGCCTTGGATTTCTTATTGCTAATAATGGGGGGATGAAAAGGGAGATAAATACTAAATATAGAACCTAAACTAAAGTGGTGATTCACCAAAATGGTTGGTTTACTCACATTTGACATACACTTTACACCAAGAACAAGCTGATATACACTTCATTTGACATGAAAAACTCTTCTACATCAATGTTTTAATAGGGGGTACTATGGAGATACAGGGAGGAAGAACTACTGGAGGTGTTTTAAGACACACTATGGTAGCCTATTCACATACACCTATACTCTACTCTGGACACTTATTGCTGACCTACAAAAGAAGAACTCACAATACACTAGACATGCTAGAATCATTCTGTGAAAGCATGAAATAAAATGACTTAACATAAGATAAAACCATAGACATATGCAAAAGTACAAACTCAAATGGAGGTAAAAATATTATGTCTTGATTCAAGGTAAATTCTTATAGGGCTTCACCATATAATCTAAGATCTATTTTCTCAAATGAGAAGTTACAAATATATAGAGAACTGGAAACAAGATATCTGACAAATCAAGGAATGAAAACCCATGCTAAGTTAAACACTTTTGTAAAGACCCAAAAGACCATTATGTCATCACTTTCTTCAAATTTCCCATGAGAGCCATGTTGTAGGCTATCCAAACCACTATTTATGTTATCCTTGGGATGCAAAAGCATGGGAGACCATCCCTAACAACTGATAAGGCCATTTTGAGTTGTTGTGACTAACTATGCTCTCTTCAATACATGGATGCACATTAAAGGTGAATCCTGGAAACATGAGATGCTAGTCTCTATAGTTCAAAAACTAATTTATTTTATTAGTTTTTGGTAGATATATTTTACCTAAATATATTAATCCCCTTTGCTAAGTAATTCATGCCACCTATCTCGATCTAAGTGGTCATTAATTTTGCCCTTTGTCTTTATCAGTAGCTAAAACTGTTTCGAGTTTTGTCTTTTCCACTTTGTCTTTGCTCATATTTTGTCTCCTTCCTTCACCTTATCCTCTGACTTGGATTTTTCTTTGCTTTCTCTTTGACTTATCAAGCCTTCTTTGTCTTAGGCTTTTTTCCATGCTTTCCTTCAAATAAAATGTCCAAAGGATTTCCTTCAAAAATTTTGTCTGAAGGAATTCTTTCTTTTGATTGCTTCTTTTCCTGAAGAGCACATGCCCTTCAGGCCTTTTGTCTTCATTCTTCACTTTCTCAAGGTTCCCTCTATAAGGGCACTTTGTGCCTTGAAATACGCCTTCATAACTTTTGATTTGGTCCTACCACTGACCTAGATACCCTTCGTAAGGGCACATACCCTTCAGACATTTTGCAAACATCCTTCAATCCATCAAAATGCCCTTTAAAGGAAATCCATTACCTTTTATGAACTACTTAGACCATTTCAAGTTCTTCAATTGCTTCTACTTATAAAAGTAGACAAGTAATGCACCTGCATAAACCTGATTTGCACTAGACTAAGTAAAATAATAAAACACTTGGCTTTTTCATGGAACAAGTCTGACAGGGGGTATTTTTCACAAGGTAGATAAGGGATGACTTAGACAAATCATGGATGTGAAAGACCCTTTGTAAATAAAAAGGAGGGGGTACCCAATTTTTGCCTATAGAACCAAAAATTAGTCAACACATTTAGCGACTCACAGGGGAATCATGTCTGCTATGGTTGGTAAGACTGGTAGCCTCTAAGTCTATTAGGCATGGATTCAAGATGAATTTTGGATAATTTAACAATAGCCTTTTAAGGACCTATGAACCAACAAAGATTTTAACTCAAACATAAAGGAAAACACACATAACAAAGGCTAAAAAACTACACACACGTTTGCAACAGCACTTAAGGGAAATGAAAGACACAACTAAAAGCAAAATACTATGTACAACTAAATAGATACATTTACCTCCCTCCTGAATCAAAGGGAAAAATTCTTAAGTCTCCTTCATGTCAAGAAAACTTATGGTGCTAGACAAGTGGTTTACTAGAATGGAGACTTGGTGACTTTCTCTTCTTATCTGCCACCTTGATTGGCTTATATCCAAATGAATCGGGGTCAAATATTCTTCCAACAAATATTTATTCATATTACTCTTGGAATATTGCATCATGTTGGCCCTTCATGCTAGTGTATCTCACCAAGAATTCAATGGCTACTAGCTCATCACCATAGCGCTCATCTAGCTTATAACCCCCTTGATATGCATCATGGATTGACTTGTTCCCTTATGCCTCATTGAAGAGCCTATCAAATTTATCTTCTGCTTCATCATGGCTTTCTTGAAGACAGGTGACTATTGTGATGTTTGAAATGAGATTACAAAATTCTTACTCATCCCATAAAACATCACCTTCTTTTTTAAGGCTCTCTTCTTCAAATCTTTCATCAAGATGGATAGGCCTCTCCTTTTCTTGCTCAAAAACAAGAGTCTCTAGTTGTTCAAAGACATGCTCTTGATCCTCCTCTAACTGGGGTTCCATGGCATAGTCATTATCCTCATCAAAACAACAATGAATTTCATCAAATCAAGGGGGGAGAGCTCACCATGCTTACATTCCTCATCATCCATTATTGACAAATAAAATTTGTCAACCTCATCTTCATATTGCTAGAACATCTACTTATATGCATGACTTATGTCTTCTCCATTATTGATTGTCTACAAAAGGAGCATCCATGATGATTTCCTCATCATTGTCATCTATGATATCTTCTTAATCAGCCATGAATTGGATCCTCTCTTCTTCACTTGCCTCTTTCAAAATAGGTTCCTCCTTGAGAAGGGATGAAGTGGAACGTTGATGGTTAAACTCATGTGGAAGAGGAGGAAAACCTTGAGCTAAAATCAAATGATTCTCTTCTTATCATTTGGCCATCACTTCATCCACATCAGATGTGGCTTGATAGCTCTCTTGGAGGGGTGTAGATGGGGTGTGTTCAAATGTAAGATCTTCTACTCAGTCTAAATCATCCATCACACCTTGGTTGAGGAACCTTATTATGGACTCCAACTCTATAATTTGCTTAGCTATATTCTCTTGGAAGAGCCTTTCTTGGAGGTCACAAGCATCATCATGATGAGTAGAAGCAGCTTCATCTTCTTCAAGGCTTCTATCAAAATGAATAGGCCTCTCCTCCTCTTTTTTCCTACCCCATGATTCCATTGTTTACTTTCAACTCATGACCTTGGGATTGTAACTCTTTCCTTGTGAATGGGAAGCAAATTTATCCTCTTCAAGGTCCTGAGTTGGTTCATGATAGGCACTCCTATGCTAAAATACTTGAGGAGGTTGAGGGAGATTGGGAAGGGTTTGCTCATGCACAGGAAGAGCTACTTCAAGAGAGATGTGTTGATTTACAAGAGATATAGGGTGATTCCCATCAAAAGAGGGTCCAAATTTTAAAGAATTAAGAAGGTTAGTCTCCATGAGAGGATTTTATAATGCCCTTTGGTGTTGGAAAGATAGATGTAAAGGATTAAGATTAGGAGTGATTAAGGCACCAGATGAGTTAGAAGATTGGATTTGGTGAGTAAGGGCTATTTGGTAGAAAGGATTTGGCGTACAAGAGGGGACTTTATTTTGAGTAGGGGGGATGTTATAGGATGGTAAAAGGCATACAAGGTTGATTTCCTTGAATGAATGGGCTCCTCCATATTGATAGTTACTCCATGGATTGTAAGGCCTGAGTTTGCTTGAATAAACACTCCTCTTTGTACATAAGTTCTTATTGATATCTATTCTACTCATCCAATCTATCTATCTCCATCACTTGCTTCTCAAACTCCAACATTATCTTCCTTACACTAGGTGAAGGGTAACTAGGAGAGCTACTTGAGGTGATTCCATGAACAACCTGAGCTTGATCAAAACTATATGAAGGAACATAAGGCTCATGCTTCTTAGTAATGGGATTATACAACCCAAAGTGATTTTTTGATGGCACCAGGACTAGTTAACCATTTGATTCAACTTAGAGTCACCATTGGTGTTTATAAAAAGCCTCCAAATGTTGGTTGGTTGAAAAACACACCAAAATTCTTCAACTCTTTAGACAAAAAACTAATCCCACCAAGCATGCCAAAAACTGTTGATGTGGTGGATTTCACCCTCTAAAGGGAGTCTTAACTCTCTTCATCCATGTGACACAATGGAGAAATCCATCTTGTTGTGGTTGGAAAATGTGAGGGGTGAATCTCTAGATTAGGGGCTAACTCCCCTTGATGCACCTTAAGGCCCTATATTTCCTACTAATGGGGGGGGGGGGGAAAGGGAGAGAAATACTAAAAATAAAACCTAAACTAAAGTGTTGATGTACCAAAATGGTTGGTCTACTCAGCTTTGACATACACTTTACACCAAGAACAAGCTGATATACACTTCATTTGACATGAGAAACTCTTATGTATCAGTGTTTTAATAGGGGATCCTATGGAGATATAGGGAGGAAGAACTACCAAAGGTATTCTAAAACACAATATGGTAGGCTATTCACATGCACCTATACTCTATTGTGGACACTTCTTATTGACCTATAAAAGAAGAATTCATAATACACTAGACATGCTAGAATCATTCTGTGAAAGCATGAAAGAAAATGACTTAACACAAGACAAAACCATAGACATATGCAAAAGTGCAAACTCAAATGGAGGTAAAAATTCTATGTCTTGATTCAAGGTAAATTATTGCAGGGCTTCACCATAGAATCTAAGATCTTTTTTTCAAATCAGAAGTTACAAATATATAGAGAACTAGAAACAAGATAACTGACAAATCAAAGAATGGAAACCCATGTTGAGTTAAACACTTTTGTAGAGACCCAAAAGACCATGCTACCATGACTTTCTTTGAACTACCCATGGAAGCCATGTTATAGGCTATCCAAACCACTATTTTTGCTATTCTTGGGCTGTAAAAGCATGGGAGACCATCCCCAACAACTGACAAGGCCATTCTAAGTTGTTGTGATCAACTATGCTCTCTTCAATACCTGGATGTGACTTGGATGCACATTAATGGTGAAGCATGAGAACATGGGATATTGCTCTCTATAGCTTGAAAACCAATCTATTTTATTAGTTTTTGGTAGATATATTCTACCTAAATACCTTAACTCCCTTTGCTGAGTTGTTCATGCCACCTGTCTCAATCTGAGTGGTCATTGATTCTACCCTGTCTTTGTTAGTAGCTAAAACTATTCTAAGTTTTATCTTTTCTACTTTGTCTTTACTCATGTTTTTTCTCCTTCCTTCAACTTCTCCTTTTCCTTGGCCTTTTTTTTTGCTTGCTCTTTGACTTATTCGGCCTTCTTTGTCTCAGGATTTTTACCCCTCTTTCTTTCGGATAAAATGTTCGAAGGAATTCCTTCAAACATTTTTTCTGAAGGAATTCTTTCTTTTGATTGCTTCTTTTCTCAAAGGGCATGTGCCCTTTGATCCTTTTATCTTCATTATTCACTTTCTCAAGTTGCCCTCCATAAGGGCTCTTTGTGCCTTGAAATTCCCCTTCAAAACTTTTGATTTGGTCTTTCCACCGACCAAGGTGCCCTCCATAAGGGCACATACCCTTTGAATTTTTTGTAAACATCCTTCAAGCCATAAAAATTCCCTCTAAATGAAATCCATTACCTTTTTCAAATTTCTTAAACCATTTCAGGTTCTTCAATCGCTTCTACTTATAAAAGTAGACAAGTAATGCACCTACACAAACCCGATTTTTACTAGACTAAGCAAAATGACAAAACACTTGGCTTTTTCAAGGAACAGGTCTGACAGGGGGTATTTTTCACAAGTTAGCTAAGGGATGACTTAGAAAAATCATGGATTTGAAATACTCTTTGAAAATAAAAAGTAGGGGGTGCCCAATTTTCACTTGTAGGACCAAAAATTGGTCAATAGTACCCCTATAGAGAAAGATTTTCTAAGGAGTTTTATTATTCTCCCTATAATACTCCATATGGGGAACATAGTCAAAATCCACAAAATTCAAATTGAGACCTAGATTGGCATGAAGAGGCTTATGAGGAGTACTTTGAAGACCCAACTATAGATAATGTTATTTGGGATATGAATCCATACCCTCTTTGTAATAATCAGTACATGGGACACAGTTAAGAACTAGCTTATGAGCCAACTCATGACTAGGATGATATGGTTTATGAGGAAGACTTGGATGCTTTGGCTTATGTGAGTAATTAGGCTTCACCACATCATACCATTTTTATTCTAGGACCACAATGTCTCACCATTCCTATATCAAGACCTAATCCTCTAGCTTTTGCAAGAATCAAGCTCCACAACGCCCCTTCATCTTTTCAATACCTAGTCCTTTGGCTTGTGTAAGTAGTCAAGCCCCACAACGCCCTATCGTTACCATCTCAAGACTTCATCTATTGTCTTATGTGAGAAATCATGCTCCCCAATACCCTACCATTATCCAACCACATGCCATTCCTCATCCAGAACCAATCCCATCTAAACTTCAACTGATCCACTCCTTCAAAGACCAAGCTATGTTCAAAATTGGTATCTTCCAACTCATTGGAAACTAAGGCCAAGAGATCCAACCAATCCAAGATGTTTATATTGAATTAACCATTTGTGATAAGTCAATCTATGATGAATTACCTATTGATCCTATACTAGTTGTCAAAGAGTCTCACATTGATGAGTCAATCTTTATCGAGTCACTTCTTAATGATTATAACTACCTTGGGAAAATCATTACCTTGAATATGTGCCTATTTTTTAAGATCCTCCTATTGATAAGCTAGTCTCTAAAGAGTTATCTCTTGACCTTTTTCCCATCCTAGAGGAGTCTCACTTTGACAAACCAATTTTTGTGGAGCCCATTATGCCATCACAAGCTGTTACTTGTGCAAAACCAAATATTCAACAAGAAATCATTGTAACAAAGTACCCATCACCTAAAAAATTAGAATTAGAGTCAGGTTCTATTCTTGAACCAACATCAAATCTAGCATCAAAATCAAAATCAACATTAGTCTCAACATAAGATTGAAAGTTCATTGAGTTTGAATCAGATTTAGATATAGAATATGTTCATGGCTATTATAACATTGGTTACACATGACTTGCAGATCAATTTGAATACATTTGTGATCCTTATATGGTTTTTGAGGATGAGTACTTCAGCTTTGACACAAGTTATACTAGTATCTTCTATGAGGATTGTGCAGCCTCTCCCCATTCCATTACCATTCCACAGGCCATTACCATCAACCAAGATAGCCATATTATTGACATTCCATCTCCCATAAGTGTTGATTAGGACCAATAGAATCACATTTTTTTAAATTACATCCATGGTGACATAGTAGTTGAAGAAGAGTAAGGAGGCCAAGACCACATTCATATAGCAGAAGAACACTCTCCTAGTGAAACCTTTTCAGAGGCACTAGGGGACAATCAAAGTCAAAACTTAGCATCTTTTAGTGAAACTTTTTTGGAAGTGATAAAAGATAATCAAAGTCAAAAGTTAACATTCCTTAGTGAAACCTTCTTGGAGGTGCTACGTGAAAATCAAGATAAACTTATTGGTGAAAACCTCTTTGAGGTACCAATAACTAAGCACAAAAATTTTTCACTGCTTGATGAAGACAAAATCAAAATAGCTTCCAATCTACAGCCTAATCAGATGGTAGCTACTCTCAAGATCAAATAATAGAAAAGTCTATTCATCCTATCGAGATAATAAGTCTTTGACCCTACCATAACCAAAGTTATGTTAAATCTAGCATCAACAACATTACATGTGACTGAAAGTCTCAATCTTCATTTATTTCCCCACCATTATGCATTCCATTATCATCTACCATGCCATTTCACAATCAAACCTACCATCAATTATTTTTCCCTATTTACCATCCATAGATGCACTTTCCTTTATAGAGGCTACAAAGATACCTTATCTTGACGCTTGAAGGAATCAAAATCAACAACTAATGAAGATCATACAAGCATTCTTGACAATCAAATATACAAGAGTATCTATTCAAATTAGGTGTGGGCTACAAATTAACATGATCAAGAATTTTATTTGTATCATTTATTTATTAGGATGTGCATCTCCCCATCAGCAAGAACCATAAAATCAAAAACCATACCCAGGCTAAAAACATGTACCATATTATTTCACATTACCATGATATTACCATTGTTACATATCCTTTTGCCATTGTCTCATATCCTATCATTCACCCCATCACCTAGGGGCAATCCTCTTTCCATTTTATCCAATTTATCTAACCATCATTATCCTAAATCAATGTCATTCCATCTTATCATTCCATTTCCTATCTAGACCAAAGCTTATTTTTACTCATCCTACCCAACCCTATTTTTATCTTGGTTACTTTGGTTATTCTTGCACCTTTTGTGGGGGAATTTTGATGAAGTTTCAACAATAAATCAAATCCATGTTTATAATGACAGTCTATGAAATTAGTGTGATAGTTGATCTGGCAAGATATCTTTCATCCTATCAAGTTTGTTTGTGTGAGCCTGATTATAACTACCTATGGGCAAATCAGTGTTTCACCAATCTTGCTACTAATTATAACCACCTATGGGTAAATAGTATCATTCACCTATGCCATTATATCCTATTTATAACCACCTATGAACAAACTAGGGGCAACACTTGTTTATCATGCATTGTTGTATCACCTTTCCATTAATATTTTCATTTGACTAGCCATTTGCCAGATTTGAGAACTTGTTGGGACCTAGTTGGTTTTTCCCCACCTTTTATATGGATGGAGTTACTATGACTTGAGGTCATTTTAGGACTATGTGGGTCATTCTCAATTCATGTTGAGGTCACCTCAGTCCCCCTTTACATACACACTCACCATTTTATGAGCAACTTAATCCAAACTCTCTCACTATTTTATGAACAAGTATCTTGTCATTCTCTAATGAGTTAAGATACCTCAAAATGCTAAAAAAAATCATAACATTTCATAAATCTAAAAAAAATAATTATGTTTAAGCCTATTCAGTTATCCTCGATCTACCTTACTGGGGCATTGTCATTATTAGGATGCTTTATTTTGCTTTCAAGATTTTTTTATTTATTTTTATTTTAAGTTGTTTTTGTTTTTTTTTCTATTTGTTTGTTTATTATTCACTTACCTGTTTGTTTGTTTTTATCACTATTGCCTTGACTCGGTCTATATGCATTCATTGGGTGATTTCTTGAGCACATTATTCTTGAGTCTATCTATATTCATATGTCAACATTGTCATCCTGTTTTTTATCATTAGTGCATTATTTTTGAGTGTTTATTGGATCAAGAGTTAGTCTTTATTCATATTTTGGGATAGTCTTCATGGTGTTCTATCATAAATCCTACCATCACATACTACAACAAAAATTAGATTCAAGAAAGTCTATAATCAATAGAGCTGGACAAGTTTTTCCTTGACACCTTGGCAAATCCTTCCATCCCACCCTTGATCAAATTAACTCATTTGACCATTCTAGTTGTATCATTTCTAATAAGGACATCCATCTCCTCATTGGTAGGTATAACTAAATAATTTCTAATAATCAATCTTATTCCTCTATCCATCTCTTTCATCACTTTGCACCCACTCATCTTTAATCTATATTCTAGGTTATATCCTTGAGTTATGCTTGCTAATCAGCCCTCACTGTGACACAATTATCTTTAGCTAATTTAGGTCCTCTAAATTATTATCACTACCTATGGACAAATCATTATTTTGACTTTTATTATTTATTATAACCACCTTTGGGCAAATCAATAATCTTTTTAAATCAATGCATGCAAGCATTTTCTCATTTGGATTAATCTCAACCATAGGTTAATTCCACCTTTCTTCTTGTTTCCTTTTTAGGGACCATCCATCAACATATGTGATGGCCACTCCCTCGAGGGGGGCATCATCATAGGCTTCCCAAAACCATTTAGGTATTTGTTCTTCATCCATCTTATTTTTGGCAAACAGGTCATCTTTCATTATTTGAGAAGACATTGCTTTGCCTTTAATTTGCAATGCCTTCCCAAATAGGGGCAAATTATAGACACCTAAATCTAGCCACCAATGACCTCCAACCAGGATTTTGACCAATTTCCACCTAAAATGCACAATTTAGATTAAAAACATTAAAACATGTTAAATGAGTTAAAATTGATATATTCAAGTATTGATTTTGGCTAGGGTATCATTAAATGGGGCAATGAAATTTATGGGCTAGCTAACTTTGATCAGATCATTTTGAGTCAAAATGCCAATTTTGCACCTGGGTGCTCTGGATTGCTCTTTCCTATCAAATCTCTTACACAAGGCATGTGCCTTTGTTATTTTCTATTGGTAACATCCTAAATGGGAATACAGTTCCAATGCATCTGACATTGACTTCCAATTCTAAGCCAATCAAATTTTGGACCAATAACAAAGCATTCTGATCAATTTGAGTAATTTGTGCACAAAGTGCTTAAACATGATTAAGATCCAATTAAAAAAAAATTAAAGCCTAATCAAGAATTACATGGAAACTTGTTGAATACTTGTTTTTAGAAGTGAATATTGAATATATGCATCATCAGGTGAACTCATTTCTTGGCAAGACATCCCTAGACAATAAATGCCATAAATATCAAGATTCATGCCCTCCATGCATCATCAATGCCTTCCATAATGCCCTCCATGCCTATTAATTTCCCCTTATTCCAATTTCATGATGAAGATAATTATAAATTCAATTCCAAAATTTTAATTAATCCTCAACCACACATCTCAATCTTAGGATGGACGGTTTAGGTTAATTCTGATCAATCACAAAAATCTATAAATAGGAGGCCTTACCACATCATATATAAGCTTAATTTATGCAAAGTTATAATGAAGGATTGGTTCCAAAAGCTTTAATAAATTAGTGTTACCATGCCATATTTATTCCAATCCAATCCAAGCCACAAGCCAAAGGTGCCAAGGAGAACAGGAGATAGCCAAACCTCCATTGATAAGGACTTCATGAGCACAAACTGAGTAAGCCACTACAACAAGCATTTTGGAGAATCCAAGGAATGTAAAATAAGGTTTCTTTTGCATTTTAGTTATGTGTTTTATTAATGTTTATTAATTAAGTTCTTCCTAGTGTCTAGGCCTAGAGATGTTATGCTAGTTAGTGTGATTCTTTCATTTTGGAACTAACACCATACTAACCATCCTCTCTTGAGTCAAATTCTTAGATCCCAAGTAATAGGGTATCACAACTCTATGTTGGTTTAGGTAATCATCAAGTCTTAAGTACTCAATAATTTTATTAGGTAATAAGCATGGATAACTTTGGGTTTCTTTCAACTTATAACTTCAATTTTGTATTAACAAGTTACTTGAGTTTGAAACCCTGAGTAAGTATTGAGTAATGAGGAGTCTGAGTTCCACTTGAGTAGCTACTTTGGGTTTTACTTGGGTATTTTAATGGGTTTCTCAAAACTTAAGCCTTTAGGTTTACTAATGTAAGTAATTTGGATTGAAAAACCCAAAGAAGTAGAAGTAGTGACTAGTCATAAATCTGCGTAAGCAAGCAGTCAATGTAAGTTCGGCTAGGTAGGATGCTTGAGAGTCTCAAGTTTCTTAAGGAAAGTAACTCAGGATTGGGACTTCAAGTAAATAGTAAGTTGTGGAAAACATGGGTTTATTTGTTAGGTCAATAGTCAACTAGGTTTTTAGCTAGGTTTTCTCACTTTTGGATTTTGATTGGGTTTTTACATGATTAGTGTTTATGAGAGTTTTAATAAGACTTTAAACAATATTTTTACATGTAAAAATAGATTCAAATACAAGCAAAACAAGAACTAAAATACCTCAAATTCAAATGGGTAGAGAGAAAATCACTCCAAAATCATTATAAAAGTGCAAATGGCATTGATCGGGGTTTATAGGGGCAATAGCTTGGTCAAACAACTCAAATTCTAGGTGGGAAATGAGGTGGATTTTTTCAAATATTTATATTTTCCAATGCATTAATGACAAGTAGGAGACACCTGTGAGGGATCCACACAATCCCTTGGCTTTTTATCAGGTTTTTTAGACTATTTCACTTAATTTAGCTCTTAAAAGTCAAGCAGCTTCACAACCTCATATGGTCTTGACTTATGAATACTTTGGGATTGTAAACCATCATTACTTCTACTTGTGACTTTGACCAAGTAAAGTAGATTCAAAACTCCAATTTTCTTTAGTTAGTGTTCTACGTATTTACGGGAGTGTTTACTTACTTTTTGATATGAAGCAAAGTTATTCCTCAACTCTAGTTTGAACTAAGTAGTGCAACACAGGTTTGTGGGTAAGACTTGCTTTCTCTTTTCACTTGATAAGTAAAGTAACCCAGATAACCTAAGTTATCCTGGAGGTGAGCTCAAACACTTAACTTTTTGATCTTCTTAGAAAGATAAGTAAATGGGTTTTTTAATGATGGTTTAAGCAGACACTTTCTCACCTTTTGGAGTAATTTAAATTAATTGGGAAATAAAGCAACCATAATGAAGACAATGAAAGAGTAAGTCTTATTCAAGGGGACTAAGTTTTAACAAGAACAAGTAACTCACAAAAGATAAAAGACAAAAATTTAATAGGGGTATCTCAAAATTATATGTATGAAATTTTGGGTGACACCAACTGGCTTCGATTAGGGACATCTTTTTTTAATCAGAAAGAAACAAGGATGAGATCCTAGTATCTCTGGTTTTGAGTCTTGTCTATTGAGTATGGGTTCTTTACAAAAACTCAATCACAAAAAATACAAAACAAAAAAATAGATAAATAAAAAGAATAAAATAAAAGAAAGACTGAAAACTTTATTTATATACACACAGGTGTTACCTTGCTACTCAATTCTTTTAGAGCTTCAAATGTTACCCATTGAAAAGAAGTGGTAGTTCAATTCCATCCTGATAAGATAGGATGAAGCTATCTCTTCCAGCAATGCTCTTTATAGTGAAAGACCCTTTCCATAATGAGTCAAACTTGCCATGTTTCCTTTATTGTTAATTCTATTTATCCCACAAAAGTACCACATCACCAACTTCAAACTATCTTTATCGGGCCTTCTTACCAGATATTTTCTTCACTTTCATTTGATGATCAGTCAGTCAGTCAGCAACTTGAGTATGAACCTCTTACAATTTAGTGAGAAACATAACACTTTTATCTAGAGAATCTTGACAAGTTGCATCTTCTATAGCTTTAGACAATTGCAAAGCAGGTAACTCTATGGTAATTGGTATCTCAGCATTTGTTCCATATAAAAGCTAAAAATGAGACATATTAATGGATTTCTTTGGAGTGATTATTTGAGCCTATAGTGCATCAGATATCTTCTTGTGCTAGGTACGTTGATTATTGTCCACCAGCATATGAATGATGGTCATCAAGTTCTTGTTACTTGATTCAGCTTGACTCTTCCCCTAAAGATAGTGATTTAAATCATGAACTAGGTCTATTATGTATGAGTAACAAAAATCAATCAGTTCTACTAAATAAAATTTGGTTTCATTATCTATTATTATCTTGTGTGAGACACCAAACCTAACTACAATATTTTCCTTGATGAAGTCACATACAACTTCAGAAGTGGCATGCTTGACCAGAATGGCTTCTACCCACTTGCTAAAGTAATCAGTGTTAACCACAAAATATACTGAGAGGGGGGAGTGAATCAATATATTATATATCTTTTACTTAATCTAATTTCTTTTCTTTAACCACTTAATCACACATTCAAGATATGCAATAAAACTGAAACAATAACATGCACCACACAAGAGAGAGAGATACTAAATTTTTACGTGGAAACCCAAAGTGGAAAAAACCATGGAGAACAATCTCAAGCATATGAATGAGCACCAACTCAAATTATAAATTTTGAAAGCACCAACTTGCAGGAGCACCAACCCCTTTTCCAAGCACTAACACAACAACTATTTTTGAGCACCAACCCACAGGAGCACCAACCCCTCTTGTGTATAAAACATAAATATCTCTTGATGTTGCTTACTCAACAAATGATAGCATACTGCTATATCTCTTCTCTTTTCTCTACTTTCCTCTACTCTTAGCTAGATAAAATCATTCACTTCCATTAAACAAATGGCTTCCCAATCCTCCTTTTATAGATTTCCAAATGACCTTTAGGATTCACCCTTTGTGACCCTTGAATCCTCATGGAAAATGGCACCAAACTTGCATGTCCCTTCATATCCTTACATTTGAAAAGTCACATGGTGACCCTTCATAAGCAAATGCATATTTTCCTCTTTTGTCTTTATCTTGGTGACTTTTTGTATTCTTCAAAGTGTCCTTTCACGGAAAAATATTCTATACCCTCTTTTGTCTTCACATGGTGACTCTTGGAATTCCTCAAGATGACTCTTCATGAGAAAATGCATCCCATTCCTCTTTTGTATTTACCTCATGACTCTTTGACTTATCCATGGGCCTTCTTTTGACTTATATGCAACTAAAAATATATTCATTAATATTAAATAAATATTAACACACATTAACCAATATATGAATATTAAAAATGCCATTAAATGCAATGGGTCCTTTATCACCAAGGCTAGACCTTTGACATCAATGATAATATTTCTAACAATATCCCCCTTTGTCATTGATGGCAACCTCAAACTAAAACTTCCACATCCTAAAACTTGTAGTGCACATGTCAACTTGCATAAACTGCCATCTAAAAAACATATAGTAACTCCCCTTTATTGTAGCAACTTGTAACTATTTTTGTACATGTACCTATACCTGTAAGTATACCTATTTTTGTTTTTCTCCCCCTTTGACATCAATGGCAAATATCCTATCCTAGAGCTAACACTTAGCTCCCCCTCAACTGATTACTCCCAACTTCTCCCACAGATACTCAAATGTATTTTTTGGTAGTGCCTTTGTGAAAATATTTGCAATCTACTCTATAGTACTGATATATTCCATTTTAACCTATTAATATACAACCTATTCTCTCAAGAAGTGATATCTGATAGGAATATGTTTTGTTCTTGAATGCATCATTGGATTCCTCAAAATATTAATAGCACTTGTGTTGTCACAAAAAGTAGAAATAGGTTTATCATATTTTACCTTGATATCTTCCAAAGTTTGCTTCATCCAAATCACTTGAGTACAACACAATACCACTAAAATATATTATACTTCAGTTGTATAAAGTGATACTAAATTTTAATTTTTGCTTAGCCATGATACTAAGCTATCATCAAGGAAGAAAGCTCCTCCACTTGTACTCTATTTGTCATCCAAGCAACCTGCCCAATCTGAATCTGTATAAGCAACCAAATTGAAATCTCTAACTGTAAGATACCCTAATTCATAATCCAATGTCCCCTTGATATATCTAAATATTCTCTTCACCAACTGAACATGACTATCTTTTGGAGCTAACTGATATCTTGTAACCATACCTACTACATGCATGATGTCTGGTCTCGATGCAGTAAAATATAAAAGACTACCAATCATAAATCTATATAAATATTGATCTACAATAGGTGAATCTTCATTCTTGCTCACCTTATTTCATGTACTCATTGGTGTACCAACTAGTGCACAATCCTCAAAACTAAATTTCTTCAATATTTTTTGGACATATTTACTTTGAGGTATGAAAATTCCTTTATCTGACTGAAATATTTTCAATCCTAAGAAAAATGATAATTATCCAAGCATAGACCTCTCAAATTATTTTTGCATATTATCAAAAAATTATTTTGTCATCTTTTCAATGTTTCCTCTAAAAATGATGTCATCAACATATACCACAACAATCAATTGATTCTCACCTTCTATTTTGATGTAGAGATTACTTTCAGCAAATCCTCTCTTGAAACCTTGATCCTATAGGTACTTATCAAGTCTTGCATACCAAGCTCTAGGAACTTGATTCAATTCATACATTTCTTTCTTCAATCTGCATACATGGCTACTAATATTTGAGAGAATAAATTCCTCAAGATGCTCAATGTAGACCTCTTCTTTTAGATTCCCATTTATGAAGTTAGATTTGACATCCATGTAAAATACCTTGAAATTTTTAAACACTACATATGCAAGAAACATTCTAATAGCCTCTAGCCTTGCCACTAGTGTAAAAGTTTTCTCAAAATCTATTCACTCAATCTAAGCATATCTTTTACATACTAATCTTGCTTTATTCTTGGTCACTTCTCCATTTTAATTCAAGTTATTTTTGTAAACCCATTTTGTTCCTATCACATTTTGATCTTTTGGTCTAGGCATTAATTATCAAGTATCACACTTTTATATCTAACTTAATTCTTCATCCATTGCCTTAACCTAATGCTTATCATGTCTAGCCTTTGAAAAGTTCTAGGATGAATTTTGGATAACAAAGATAAATTAACTTGCTCAAATTCACTTACCATCATTCTTCTAGTATGAATTCCTTCATTTATGTCCCTGATGATGTCACTTTCATTATGATTTCTTTGGACAAATTTGGATTGGGGTTTTGGTGTCCTTTTTCTCCTTCTTTTCATCTTTATTTGATTCTTCAAAATCTTTCTCTTGAATGATTTTAGGAATGTCTATTAGATCACTGATTTTTTGTGCTCCATCTTCTTTTATCCTGACACTTGCACTTTCAACTATTTTCTTGGTTCTTTTGTTATAGCATTTATAAGCTTTACTTTTGCAATAATAACCAATAAATATACCTTCGTCTATTCTAGATTAAAACTTACCCAATTTTTCATCAATTTTTTTATGAAGCATCTACTGTCAAAAACTCTAAAATAATCAATGGTAGCTAGTTTGTCTTTCCATAGCTGATAAGGAGTCTTATCACTATGGACCCTCAATAATGTCATATTCTAGATATGCACTACTATACCAACTACCTCTCTCCAATATTTATCTAGTATCTTGTGTTGGGTGAATATTTTGTCACCATCTAACTGAGGGCAAAATAGGTGTTTCAACCACAACATAGGGAGATTGATCGGCCAAATGTGCAAGTTGACCACATCAAAAGGGTAAAATCTCTCCTCTCATCAAGGGGATGTTCCTTATAACTATGATATATTAATATACTATAAATATAAGCTGAAAATAACACTCAGGGTAGGATAACACCATCCATCTCTCTTTTTTTTGAGATGATGTTCACAGACATAGGAGAATTTTTGGGTGATTATTGGAGGTACTTCTCTTCTTTTAGAAGTAATACTCAGTCAACAGCCAGATTCCTTCCTAGATAGTAAAAGTAACTGGACGCAATAACATAGCAGGATGAAGTGTAGCACAAAGTCTCCACCTCAATTGCCAAAGAGTGAAATATACAAAGGACAATGGGGGCACAAAGTCATCCCAAGATCCTTTACATAGATACAGAAAACAACATGCTAAAGACCATTGTGGTAGCACAAAGTCTCTCCACAGTCGGCTTCAGGACACCTTCCTAATTACTTCTACTAGTTCTGTTTGTTAAATTAAATAGACAAGAATGCTTTTAGGAAATAGACATGAGAACAATTTCCTAAATAACACAAGCTATTCTAGCATAAAGTCTGAAAGGTCACTTGTTTTCTCATTCAAATAACAAAATATGATTAACAGTCTGAGCTCAAAGTCTTAGGAATGCCTTTCAATTTGGACAGAGTTTCATTTTTGATAACAGAGAGATCTCCCTTTCATAAAATGAGAGATTATAATATATATCATTCTAGGAAATACTTGGGCACTGGTTTTCATGAAAATGGCCCATGCCAAATTAAATGTCTTGAATACCTATGACAGGGCCATTTTGGAAAAGGTCATCAGCCTTGACTTTGGCATTCTAAATCATCTCAAATGTCTCCTCATAAGCATGGGTTATCTAGTCTTCTTTATGATGCTTACATAGTTGTCCATTCATCTTTACTTAATGCAAAAAAATAGGCCACATCTTTGAATGCTCGCACTCTCTGATGTCCACCTAGTGGACTGTTTCACCTACTAGAAATAACTCTCCTACAAATATTTCTAGATTTCCTATAGTTGTTCTCTCTTTCCTTGCCACATTTTGTTCTTACTTGGTGATCTTATGTCTTAGGGCAATCTTCTCTCTTTCAGTTGGCTTTTTTGGCTCCTTCTTTGGCCGGTCGTTGAGTTTGTTCTCAAGTGTGCATTTTTGAAAATCATTGGATATTTCATTACCCTATATTTGATGTCCACGAGGATGTCACTGATCACTTAGTCACTTGAACCACTTTGAACCTTGAACCTTTGGAATGCATCGGTTCAATGGTTCAACGGTTCACAGTGGTTCAATGGTCGGCAGTTTAATGTTTCTTGCAAAGGGCTGCATTCCTTAGTCTTTTTTATGAGTTTAATTTATTTGTTGAACCAATCATTTAAACCATTTGCTTGGAATATTCTTCTAGAATCCTTTGCTTTGAACATCTTCTAAAATCTTCCATTCAAACCTTTGAAACTCTTCAAAGCCTTCTTTTCTTTAAGCCCATCGAAGTCATTGAACCTTTGAACTTGCCAAAGTCTTCAAACTTTCTAGATCCTTTCAAGTGCTTAATTCCTTTTGAACCTTTGAACCACTTTGAACTTTGAACTTTTGAAATTCTAAGGTTCAATGGTTCATTCCACTTGTTTGAAGCCTATCGATGGACCTTTGATTGAACCTTAGCATTGAACCAGCCTTGAAATTACCTAAGTGTTGGAACTTCTTTATGAGAAAGCCTTCTTGTTGAACCTGCAAGTTCTTTAGTTGAGAATACTTGAATAATTGAAGAATTTGAATACTCAAAACATTTTTGAGAAGGTAAGAGATCATTTTAGCCTTCAGGACCAAAATAGTTGAAATGTTGTCCCCAAAAACAAGTGATGGATTTTGGGAACATCTTGGATTCATTTAGCATTATTCTTGCCATCTCCTAAACTATTTTATTTCTCCATTCAACTACCTCATGTTGTTGTGGATTTTTGGCTGATAAATAGTGTCTCTTTATTCCATGGCATTCATAATACTCAATAAACTAATTTGACATGAATTCTCCTCCTTGATCTAATTTTAAGCACTTAATCTTCAATCTAGTTTCATTCTCAACTAATGCTTTGAATGCTTTTAAATATTTGAAAGCTTCTAATTTTTTATTTAAAAATATTACCCAAGTCATACATGAAAAATCATCAATAAGAAACATGAAATATTTCTCAACTTGAGTACTTTGAGTTTTTATAGGTCCACACACATCATTGTGAACAAGCTCTAACATCTGAGTGGTCGAGTATTCTTTTGTTTTGAACCACCTTCTGGCCTACTTCCCATGTTGACAAGGTTCACAAAGCATGTTGGATGGCTTTGTAATCTTTGAAAGATTTTTGATTGCTTACTTCTTGTTGATGTTGATAAGATTGTCAAAATTTATATGTCCCATTCTCTTGTGCCATAAACAACTTTCTTCAATCTGACTCAAACAATATCTTTGACCTTTGATGTCTGATAACATATACAAATTATTGCCTATTTTCTAAGCATCTGTAACCAACACATCTGAATCTTTTTTCCTACTTTCACAACCTTCTGCATTAAACTTTATTGTGTGCCCCTAATCACACATTTGACTTACACTCAAAATATTATGCTTAAGACCTTCTACATACAAAATATTTTTTATTTTAGTTCCACCATTATCCAAACTTAGTGCACCCTTTTTTACAATTTTGGTAGTAGTACTATCTCCAAATTTCACTGTGCCACCATTGATCTTCTTCAAGGTTATGAAATTGCTCTTGTCTCCTATCATGTGCCTCGAACATCCACTATCAATAAACCATGGATTTTATTCATTTCTTGGATACTAACATATTTTTTTTAATTATTTCTTTTACCATGAACCTATCTGAACTTTCTTCTTTATGAATGGAGCCTTGAAACTCTCATCTTTCTTGACTAACTCAAACATGCTTCTATAATACTAAGCTATGTGTCTAGATTTGTTACACTTGTAACATATTATGGCCTCTTCATTAAAGATTAATAGAGGAGAAAAAGATTTTTGGCTTCTGCTTGACTCTGCATGAGTTTCCTTCTCCTTATTTCTGAAATTGTTAGCCCTTTTTTGACATTTTATTTTCCCATGACCATATCCATTACAATAAAATAGTATCCATAAACATAAGATCTATTTGTGTATATCTGACTTGATTACCTTTTGTATCTTTGTTCCTTTTAACCTTCTTTATTTGAGATGCCATTTGTATTCTTAACTTATTCTTTTTTTATTTCCTCTTTGTAAGAGTTTCAGCATAGCTTTTTTCTTTTTTTGTGTTAACCTTGTCTACTATAAAAGTAGTGGCCTCTCCTTTCTCTTTTTCAAATTTGATACCTATCTTATCTAACATAAATCTTTGAATTTCTAATATTCTATTCAACATATTAGTGTTATTCTCAAATTTTGAATCATTAGTTGCTCTATCATTGATTGCTTTATTTATTTTCTCAAGATTTGATTTTAAAGAAGCAATTTCAATAACATATCTTTCACATTCTTCACTTACTTTTTGAAACTATGTCATTAGATCTTTTTCATTCTTCTTGGCTTCTTCAAAGTGTCTTTGTAGATCACCAATTGTTTCCTTTGACTCCTTTTCATTTTTTTCAATTTGGAGCTTCAATCTTTGATTCTTCTTCTCAAGAGATTTTAACTCTTCTAAGGCACAAACAAGTTCTCCTTCCAAATTCACTTCAACTTCATCATGTTCTTCTTCTTGATCATCTATACTTTTTCTTATGGAGGCATCTTCATGTATGGCCATGAATAGAATCTCTTCTTCATCTGGATCACTGACTCCACTATCTTCAACTGAGCTAGGATCTTTAGAATATAAATTCTTCTTCTTGAATTTTCCTTTGAAATTCTTCTTGTATGTATACTTTCCTTCTTCATTATCACCATTACCCTTATCTAGGTACTTAGCTACAAAATGTCTAATCTTTTCACAATTAAAACATTTAAAAGATAACTTTCCTTGATATTTACCTATGCCCTTTTTCAGTTTGTGAATGAATAAATCTCCGTTGTCATCTTCATCATCACTAGAATTATCACTTGATTCTTGTATCTTAGCCTTCTCTTTCTTTGATGTCTTGAAAATAGTTTCTCTCTTTGAGGGTTTCTCTTGTCCGATTCGCATCTTATATGTCATAAGAATACCATGTAGCTCATCCATCTTCAGCTTGTCTAAATTCTTCATTTCTTCAATTACCAAAACTTTTGCATCATATCTCAATGGTAGATATCTCAAAAAAATTTGTACCATGATCGATTCTTCTAAATTTTCTCCAAGACCTTGAATCTGATTAACTATTTGATAAACTTGCAAAATGTAACTTACTATATTTTCTTCCTCTTCCATCTTCAAACTCTCAAACTATCTTTTGAAAGTCTAAAACTTAGCTTGCTAAACCTTTCCATCACCTTTGTAAATATTCTCATGCTTTACCCAAGTTTCATGAGAAGATTTAAATTATATAACTTTAACAAATTCTGATTCACATAAACCACATAAAATAGAATTTAAAATTTTAGCATTATTTTCACTTGCCTTCTTTTATGTTGGAGTAGTTACAAGTGTCTATGGCTTTTCATATTCCTCCACCACTGCTTGTCAAATGTTGAATCCAAGGGCCATCAAATAAGTCCTCATCCTTATTCTCTAAAAATCATAATTTGTCCCATCAAATAAAGGTGCCTTATTTGTAGAAAAACTTTCATGTGATCCAACCATCATGCTTTCCCTGATCTACCTTCAAACTGTAAAACTTTTTCAAAAGTAACCTGCTCTGATACCAATTGTTAGGCATGAAATATACTAAGAGGGGGGTGAATCAGTATATTATATATCTTTTACTTAATCTGATTTCTTAATTTAACCACTTAATCACACATTCAAGATATGCAATAAAACTAAAAAAATAACATGCATCACACAAGAGAGAGAGACACCAAATTTTTACGTGGAAATCCAAAGTAGAAAAAACCATAAAAAACAATTTCAAGTATATAAATGAGCACTAACTCAAATTACAAAGTTTGTAAGCACCAACTTATAGGAGCACCAACCCCTTTGTCAAACACCAAAACAGTAACTATTTGTTAGCACCAACCCTGTGCAAATATTTATGAGAACTAACCCACAGGAGCACCAACCCCTCTTGTGTATAAAACACAACTATCTCTCAATGTTGCTTACTCAATAAATGATAGCACACTACTATATCTCTTCTCTTTTCTTTGCTTTCCTCTGCTCTTCTTAACTAGATAAAATCATTTGCTTCCATAATACAAATAGCTTCCCAATCCTCTTTTTATAGCTTTACAAATGACCTTTGGCATTCCTTTATGACCCTTCAATCCTCATGGAAAATGGCACCAAACATGCATGACCCTTCGTATCCTTGTATTTGAAAAGTCACATGGTGACCCTTCATATACAAATGTGTCCTTTCCTCTTTTGTCTTTATATTGGTGACTTTTTGTATTCTTTAAAATGTCCCTTCATGGAAAAATGTGCCATACCCTCTTTTGTCTTCACATGGTGACTCTTAAAATTCTTCAAGATGACTCTTCATGAGAACATGCATCCCATTCCTCTTTTGGCTTCACCCCGTGACTCTTTGACTTCTCCATGGGCCCTTTTTTGACTTATATGCAACCAAAAATATAGTTGTTAATATTAAATAAATATTAACACACATTAGCCAAGATATGAATATTAAAAACACCATTAAATGTAATGAGGACTTTATCATCAATGCTAGACCTTTGACATCAATGACAATATTTCTAATTATCACTTGTACTTAAAACATAACAATGTCCATCACTTGAAAAAGGATTCAACATGCCAATAGCATCCATGACCCACTACTAAAATGGCTCACTTATTATAACTAGTTTTAATGGTAATGCTACCAACTTTACACATCCCATAAAGTGTTGACATGTTTGACACTTTTTAACCCAATTAGATGTGTCTTGGAAAAGGGTAAGCCAAAAGTACCTTGCTCTTAATATTTTGTGTATTGTGACTCACGTTGAGAAGTGACTTCCACATGCTTTATCATGAAACTACTCCAAAAGTTTTTGTTATTGTCCTTTGTCCACATAGTGAAAGAAAACACCATCAATTCATCTTTTTTATAGACCATTATCCCAAAAGACATAATCCTTCAACTTTAACATGATGGCCCATTTTTCCTTACATTTAAGATCATCTGGACATTCTTCGTAAGTTATCAATTAATAAATATTATTGTACCATTCATCAACAAGATTAAAAAAAAGAACCATAGGCAATTCTTCATCTAATTCAGCTTGGAGTGAAGGTGTCATTATATCTATGTCATCATATATTATGTCGGTCATCAATTAGCATAAGTCTCTTCCTCTTACCGCTTCATTGGTTTGATATCAATATCCAACCCTTACACCTTAGCTACCCAAGTACCTCTTAGTAATCTTATCTCCTATTACGTTAGAATATATTTTACTATAGTGTCAGGTACATAGACTTTAGTATGTAAAGACAAAATGTAGTACCTAAAGGCTTTGCATGCCTTAACTACAACAAAGGCATGTTTCTCCATCTATGTATACTTTAATTCATAAATTTTAAATGGTTGGCTCATGAAAGCTATAAGGGATTCAATTCCTTCATCATTCTTCTACAAAAGTATAGTTGACATGGTATGCTCAAAAGAATAATAGTAAAAAATAAAGTCCTTACTAAAATTTGGAGAAACTAGCACTAGAGCTTGAGATATAGATGATTTAATCCTTTAAAATTCCAACTTACCTTTAGAATTCCATTTGAAGTCTTGTTTATTTTTTATCGTATCAGAAATATGTCGAGTCAACTCAGCAAAATCAAGAATGAATTTTCTAAGAAAATTGACCTTACCAAAGAATGAATGTACCCCTTCCTTAGAGGTAGGCATAGATAAACTTTGAATAGATTTTACTCATTTTGGATCAATATTTGTACCCTCTTTTGAGACTATGTGAACAAGAATCTTTCCTTCAGTCATGTAAAATATCATTTTTTTGGGATTCAAATAAATTCCATGTTTCCTGCACTAGATGAGTACTTATTCTAGATCAGCCAAGTGATTACCTCTCTTTTTGGAGAAGACTGTCAAGTCATCAAGGTACACTATAATAATCTAGTTTTTTAAATGTACAAAATATAGATCCATTACTCATTAAAAAGTTACTCCAGCATTGATAATCCCAAAGGGAATCTTCTGATAAGCAAAGGTCTCCTACGGTGTTGTGAAAGTTGTCTTATATTGATCTTCCTTAGCCACTTTTATTTGATTGTACCCTGAATGTTACATTCTGATTTCACCATATGATTTTACATTTAAATCCATGGATTTGAAGTGATTAATAATTTATTCTTTAATGCTTTTATTTAAGAACTATGACAAATGTAGTAGGAAATAATGATATTTATGATTTGTTTACGTAACATTAAAATTGCATTCAATTATTTTATGTAGTATAGAGTATATTTATTAGTCTTATATCATTGATTATATATATGATGACTCAAAATAACTACATATTTAGTATGAGGTGGATGTAGGATTGGTCTCACCCTCAGAGCATGACAAGGGAGATTATCATCTAAGAGGGTAGTGCAAATGGGATGATTGCAGTATGATAGAATGGAAATACTAGTGGCCCAAATTCACACACCACAATAGTTTGTCTTATTAAATTCTTTGCATTAATATGATTTGCTAAGTATTATACTTGGTAATGCTAGAATAGTTGCATTAATCATATTTTGGTTATGCTTTAAAAGGGAATGAGTTCTTATTCTAAAATTAATTAAAGTGATTTCTATATTGTAAGATGATTTATATTTTGATTTATATTTATGTCTTTAATGTAGTTTTCAATAGGGGATAAAACTAGTAATATTGTTATATTTAATTTGTCAAAAAAAATAAAGATTTATGGTAATTTTAAATTATTTAATTATATTAGATAATTATTAAATTTTGATATTCAACATATTATTTATGCTAAATAAATATGGGTATAAATTCTAAATTAAACACTAGGATGAACACATGCTTTAAAAGACTTAGATGTTAGTCAAGTGGAATTGATTATTAATCAATGTATGAAAATCTTTCAATGATTTTATTGGGAAAGGTGAAGTTGAGTTACCTTATTTTCTAACTAGGAAAATCAAGGGAGATAAACTAGAAAATTATCCATAATTACTAGTGGGACTCCCGATTAATGATTGGGAACAAAGATTATAGCTAGGGTTTCAAGTGGCATGCAAAAAGAAAAAAACATATTAAAAAATAAAAAGTGGACAAAAAAATTAGGACACATGGAAAATTCATGGGAAAGAACGCTGGAAGTTTTAAGAAGAAGGAAAGCTTTGGAAGCAGGAAGGGAAATTTCACCATCAATGAAAGTTACCAGGTAGGTGTTGTAATTATTTTAATAGTGTAGTTATATTGAAAGAATTTTGGATCATGGTGTACAGTAAAATTAAGGGAAAGATATGTGAGTAAACCCTTAGAAATTTGTAGGGAAATAGATTATGGAAATTTCTTTAGAAACTGAAACTCTATCCGTAATAACCCAAATTTTATTAACCCAAATGAAAGAATCAAGGTTTACCAATCTAATGTATATTTGCATAATATTTTAACATTAGGAAAGCTATGTATAACTTTATGAATAAGACCTATAGAAATTTTTGAGAAATATATTTTATTGAGATCATAGAGACTCAATGCTTTAGTCAAGTTATGATGCATGTGTGAGTGTTTGGCACTACATATTGAAGTTGTGCCCTATCAAATTATATTATTTATGTGACCATCCTTTGTTATTCATTGCCTTACATAATTCATTTGAAAATTCATCCTTTATTCAAACCTTCCATGGCAAATTTTGTCTAGTAGCATTAACATTTAGCCATATCAAGTTCTATTCTTTCCTTTTCTTTAACTCAGCCCAAGACCAGCAATGCCACCATTTTTTATCTCAACTTTTTCAATATTAAATGGACCATGTTTTTATCTTGGCCATTTCAATTCAAGTGGAATAGCATCCCATTTTGGTCAAGGGTTTCAATGGATTTGGAACGTCCCTCTCTACATTTTCAGGGGACAATATATATATGTGTTTATCTCCATGTTTGAGCAATTTTATACATATATAATGCATATATGATGCGGCCATAGTCCATCTGGGCAAAAGTCATTCCACAATGTTAACAATTTTAACAATAAAAAGCAATTTATTTTCTTCCATCCTAGATTTTTGAAAATGGCTGACACCTACTTGTTTTACATTATTGAGATTCGGCAGGAAGGGAAGTGGAAAATCATGTTTGGATGGTTTAATAGTTTTATTTATTTATTTTTTATAAATTATACATATAAATAGTTAAATTAAATATAAAATTAATTATATACTTTGTATTTTATAATTTTATTGACTATAATATTTGTTTACAAATCTTAAATAAATTTATAAGTGTGTGTGTGTGTGTGTGTGTGTGTGTGTGTGTGTGTGTGTGTGTGTGTGTGTGTGTGTGTGTGTGTGTGTGTGTGTGTGTACGGGGTTAGATAATAGGAGATAATATAATATAATATCATATGTTGTATTATATTGATCTCTATATAATCACAAGTAGTTAAGGTTTAGTAAACTCTTTAACAGTAATCTTTTTGTATGATTATAAGAAGCTTCCCTATTTAAATCATACCATAATATGAAATTTGTTGAAATAAATAATAATCAATTGCCTCAAACATACTTCATTTTAGTCAAACCTCATAAATAAATTATATAGAGGTAGGATAAGAATAATATTATTTCTTAAATTTTGGGGTTTTTCCTTACAATGAAAATAGTATAAACTATCTGAACATATTTGAAACATTTGGAAAAACATATTTTTGGTGTTAACTTAAAGTTATATAAAATGGATAATTAATGCCTTTTGTAAATTGTGATATTTTTAGGTGAAATTAAACGTAAACCTTCTGAATGTCAGTAGATATTTATTTCTTAAAAGTATCTCCTCTTTAGCAATAAATAAATTTGGCTTGAATTATCTATTGTAGATAAGTTAAATTAAACTTTTATGATCATTTTTGGTTGGCATGGTCAAATGAATGCTTATTTACATCAGATATTACATGTATGTGTTAATGATCCCTAGGTTAGTTTACCCATTTGGTAAACCTATGATTTGGATTATATATATGTTATGTTTTATTATGGAGCTCGTATTGATGATACTACACAAGCAATGAGATAGTTTATCAAGCCTGGCTACCATCACCAATGATGGGTATGGATAACCTGATCAAGTGATGTGTGATGAATTTGACTGATTCAGATGATCATATATTATTTAAAACTTTAGCCAAAGTAATATTAGATTAACATTATTAGTTCATATATATGATTTTCATGTTGTGTGATATCATAGTAGAAATGTATTTTTATTTAAAGTACACGTCATGTAGTAGAATCTTACAGCACATGGGGGTACTAGCATTGTCTCATTCTAGATTTCTACACTATTATATTTGCTTATCCAAGTAGGGAGGGCCATTCCCTGATAGGGGATTGTGTGAGGGATCATTAGTCCATGGTTGGAGTGGTAAATCACTCGGATGATGCTCTCCCTCCCCACTATATTACATTCTTGGAGACAACACTTGAGGTTATAAAAGATACATGAGTTGGTACAACTCAAGCTCCAAAGAGTTAGATATCTTTTATAAGGCTAATTGCTTATTAAAATTGTAAATGTAATGTTATTTACTTGAATAGCCATTGTTGTATAGTGACACTAGTCATATCTATGTCATTATGTATTTTCTTTCTTAAATTATAACCCTTTATCTTACATTGGAAATTTAAGTTGAAAATTTAATGTTTATCTATTATATATATAAATTATAGTTCTCTAACTATAAATAGAATGCTTGTGGTAGTAAGTTAAAAAAAATATTGCTTTTTGGTTTTAGTTCAATTAGGATGGTCATTATATATGGTATCAAAGCTTAGGGTCAAACACTAAGACTTAATGAGTCTGCTAACATTTTTGCATTCTTATTTTCTATGAAAAAGAAGAATGGTGCAAACAAGAGCATCAAGAGAGGGTCCATCAAATAACAATAACTCACCCATGGATCGTAATCAGATTACTATTGATCAGTCAGCAAAGTTGGATCACTTACTCATGGTCATAGTGATACTAGGGGCCAAATTATCTGGAACAAGATGTTCATGGTCATGGAAAGGAAGAATGTTAGGAATTACCTATTGAGCACCCTATTGAGTAGGAGAATCAGTAGGATGTGAGACCTCAGGTAGTTGTATAAATATCTAGGGATATGAATAAGGTTAGTCCACAAAAATTTGATGGAATTATTTTAGGTGATGGAGCTGAATCATGGTTAACTAAGATGGAGAAGTAATTTGAGATTTAAAATTACTATGAGGTCACTAAGGTAGTTTGGAGAATGTATTAGTTGACTGGTGAAGTAGCTACTTTGTGGGCTAACAAGAAAATGGAGTTGAACCTTAACTCAAACACCACAACATGGGGGTAGTTCATGACATTGTTCAGGTCACAATGGTTGCCATATCTTTACTTTGATCAAAAGCTTATAGATTTTTAAAATTTGAAGCAAGGGGAGTTATCGATAAATGAATACTGGGAGCAATTTACCAAACTTCTAAAATATATACTTCAATATCAAGCTGATGAAAGGTACAAAATCAAGAAATTTATTATGGGATTGAAACCATAGATTGGAGGTGAGGTAAATCTTTATGGGCCTTCTATTATGGATCAATTTTTTGAGAAGGCAGCAAAATAAGAACAAAAATTGAAGTCTTTAGCTCAAGTCAGGGAGTAGCTAAAGAAGTTTGGTAGTTCCAAGCCAACTTTCAAAAAGAGGAATCCAAATCATAGGAGTGGAGACTCCAAGGGATAGTTTAATAATTAGAATCCTAAATTCAATAGTGGATCTAATAATAGGAAACCATGTAATGGTTCCAAAGGTGGCTTTTAGGGAAACTCTCAAGCTGACAAGAAAGGACCACCAGGTGGTTGTTTCAATTGCAAAATAAATCACTATGTTCATGAATGTCCTCATGAAAAATCTAAGAACAAAGGTCCAAACCCTTAGAAGGGAAATTTTTAGCAACATATTCATGCGGTAATTGATAATCGACAAGATGAATTTTAGGCATCACCCATAGAGTTATCAGGTATTTTTTTTGAACATCCAGTCTCTATTTTGATAGATATAGGGGAAGCTACTTAATTTTTTATAGCTCCTTGAATGCTTAGCAAGTTTCTTAGAAAAGATGGATATATGGAAAATGCATGGTCAATACAATATGGGAATGACTCTAAAGTCATGGTTGACAAGTGTCTTATCAAAGCAATTAAAAAGTTTCCTAAATTCATAACTATAATTGATTTATATGTATCTCCACTAAGATCATATGACATGATTCTAGGATTCAACTGGTTTGCTAATCACAAAACCAAATTTGACCATCACTTGGAGAAGGTTGAGTGTCTAAATGATTTTAGGAATCTAACCTAACTATAGGGTGTTAAGAGGGAGTTGTGGCTTAGGAAAATTTTTACAATGTAACTCAAAAGGGCTCAATCAAAAAGATGCAAAGATTTTATCATCAAGATAAATGAAATGGAGGAAACTAAAGAATCATATCTCGAAGACTTTCCTTTTCTTATAAATGTCCTTATGTGTTCCCTAAGGAATTACCAGGTTTACCTCCCAAACATGAGTTTGATTTCTTTATTGATATTATACCTAGATTAGAATCTCACTCTAAGGCACCGTATAGGATGATAACCACTGAATTGGTTGAATTGAAGGCACAACTACAAGATATTTTGGATAAGGGATTAATTAGACCTAGCATATCTTCATGGGGTACACCAATTATTTTCATAAATAAGGATGGTACCCTTTGACTCTACATTGACTATTGAATGCTTAACAAGGTAACTATCAAGAATAGGTATCCATTACCTAGTATAGATGATCTTTTTGTTCAAATGCATGGTACAATAGTATTTTATAAGATAGATCTTAGATCAAGATATCATCAGTTGAGGATTTAGGATGAGGATATTCCAAAAATAGCTTTCAAGACTTGTTATGGGCATTATGAGTTCACGGTGTTACCTTTTGGATTAACCAATACACCAGTAGCATTTATGAATCTCATAAATAGTATATTCAGAGACTACTTAGATCATTTTGTATCAGTATTTTTGGATGACATTCTTATCTATTCTAAGAATGAAGAAGAACATTTGTAATATTTGAAACTAGTTTTGCAACATTTACAAAAGCATAAGTTGTATGAAAAATTGTCTACATGCTCCTTCTTTCAAAAAAGAGTGAAATATCTAGGGCATATTATTTCTATAGATGGTATTTTTGTAGATCCATCTAAAATGAGGGTTATTATGGGGTGGCTAGCACCTAAAAATGTGCATGAGGTAAGGAGCTTCATGGAATTAGTAGGCTACTATAGGAAGTTCATTATGAATTTTTCCAAGATAGTTAATCCAATCACCTCTTTGCAATGGAGTAATCAAAAGTTTAACTGGTCTGAGAAATGTGAATTAGCTTTTCAAGAGTTGAAAAGAAGACTTACATCAGCACTAACGCTAAGAGTTCCTAATCTCAATGGATAGGTTTTAGTGATCATTGATGCTTCAGGTGAAGGTTTGGGTGGATTTCTCATACAAGACAAAGCAGTGTTAGCTTTTGAATTGAAGAAGTTGAAAATTCACGAGGTAAATTATGTTCCTCATGACCTTGAACTTGTAGCAATTATTCATGCTTTGTAAGTTTGGAAACATTATTTGCTAGGAAAATCATTTGAGCTCAAGAATTAATAATTTGGGTCTTAAATATATCTTCACCCAACCAAATTTAAATGCCCATCAAAGACATTGGTTGGAGTTCCTTTTTGCCTATGACTTTGATATCAATTACATCAAGGGGAAAGAGAATAGAGTATTTGATGCTTTGAGTCATATAAGGTACATATCAGTTGTAGTTACTATTAGGATTACTTTTAGATATCAAGTGGTTAAGTTCTCACCAAGAGATGATTACTATGAATAGGTCAAAGAAGCATTATTTAATAATACCCAAGATCCTCAATATAAAAAATTCAATTTTGAGAGTGATAATCTCTTGCATTTAAATAAGAGGACATATGTGCCAAATCAAGAGAATCTACGTAGTACATTTTTAAATAGTTACACAATGCCCCATATTCAGGACATCTAGGAGTGAAAAAATTTATGGTAGAGCTTAGACCTCTATATTTTTGGAAGGGAATCAAGAAAGATGTGGCTGAATTTGTGTCATGATGTCTAGAATGTCAGTGAGTAAATGTTGAACATGTTCAACCATCTAGATTGTTATATCCACATGATATACCAGAATGGAAGTGGTAGGTGATCAGTATGGACTTTTTCTAAGGTTTACCAATGTCATAGAGTAGGCATGATATGATCTTGGTAGTTGTTGATAAACTAACCAAGGAGGCTCATTTCATACCAGGCAACTTGATAGATGATGTGCCTACCCATGTAAAGAGATTTGTAAAGGAATTGTATAGGTTGCATGGATTTCTAGAAAATATCATTTCAGATCATGATCCAAAAATGACTTCAAGGTTTTGGGTTACTCTAAACTTAGCTTTAGGCATGCAGCTTAATTTCAACACCGCATATCATCCAGAGACTGATGATCAGACAAAGTAAGTAAATCAAGTTCTAGAGGATATTTTACATATGTATTTCATGGATCATCAATACAAGTGGAAATATTATCTTCCATTGGTTGAGTTTGCTTATAACAACTCATAGCAATCTACTTTAAAGATGGCACCTTTTGAAGCATTGTACGAGAGGAGGTGCAAGACACCAATCAGTTGGGATAGGTTAGAGGATAGGGTAGTCTTTAGGCCTGAGATGATCTCAAAAATAAAATATTTAAGTTAAGTTAATGAAACAAAGATTAGTCAAGTTCAATGATAGATAGAAGAGTTACATTGATTTGAAGAGGACTGATAGGTAGTTTTTTGTTGATGACAAAGTGTTTTTATGGTTAAGCCACATAAGAGCTTGATTAAGTTCAAGAAGTCAACAAAATTGTCACCCAGATATGTAGGACCCTTCAAAGTGTTAGAAGTGGTCAATCTTATTGTATATAGGCTTGCATTTCCACCATCATTAGCTCTTTTACATAATGTTTTCCATGTATATTACCTCAAGAAGTATATATCTTATCCTTCGCATGTTTTGGATTGGAATGTTTTATAGGTTCTAGACCCCAGGGTGGTTATGGTAGAACCCATCAATGTAATTGACACTCATAAACTTCATTTATGTAATAGAGAAGTGTCATAGTGTAAGGTCGTATGGGACCAATACTCTAAGGATAGTGCTATTTGGGAAGACTTTGAGGAGTTCTTCAGGCTTTTTCCACATTTGTTTGCATGAATGGTGCTTGTTATTATGTTGTTATTTTAGTTAAACGCTTTTAATATTATGAAACTAATATTTGAATAAGTGTTATCGAGGTGATAAGTAGTTTTAAGGGGGAGGATGTTACATCCTAATTTTACCCTATGATTTTACCTTTAAATCCATAGATTTGAAGTGGTTAATAATTGATTCTTTAATGCTTTGATTTAAGCACTATGACAAATGCAATAGGAAATAATGATATTAATGATTTGTTTACGTAATGTTACAATTGCATTCAATTACTTTATGTAGTATGGATGTATATTTGTTAGTCTTGTATCATTGATTATATATATGATGACTCAGACTAACTACATATTTGGTATGAGGTGGATGTAGGATTGGTCTCACCTTCAAAGCATGATGAGGGAGAGTATCATCTAAGAGGGTAGTGTAGATGGGATGATTGTTGTATGATAGAATGGAAATGCTAGTGGTCCAAATTCACACACCACAGTAGTTTATCTTGTTAAATTCTTTGCATTAATATGATTTGCTAAGTATTATACTTGGTAATGCTAGAATAGTTGAATTAATCATATTTTGGTTATGCTTTAAAAGGGAATGAGTTCTTATTCTAAAATTGGTTAAAGTGATTTTTATGCTATAAGATGCATTGTATTTTATTTTATATTTATGTTTATAGTGTAGTTTTCAATAGAGGATAGAAATAGTAATATTGCTATATTTAATTTGTCAAAAAAAAAAGATTTATGGTAATTTTAAATTATTTAATTATATTAGACAATTATTAAATTATGATTTTCAACATATTATTTATGCTAAATAAATATGTGTAGAGATCCTAAATTAAACACTAGGATGAACACATGCTTTAAAAGACTTAGTTGTCAGTCAAGTGGAATTGATTATTAATTAATGAGTGAAAATATTTCAATGATTTTATTGGGAAATGTGAAGTTGAGTTACCTTATTTTTTAACTGGGAAAATCAAGGGAGATAAATTGGAAAATTATCCATAATTACTAGTGGGACTCCCAGTTAATGATTGGCAATAAAGACTATAGCTAGGGTTTCAAGTGGCATGTAAAAGGGAAAAATGGTGTTAAAAAAGAAAAAGTGGACAAAAAAAGTAGGACACATGAAAAATTCATGAGAAAGAGAGCTGGAAGTTGTAAGAAGGAAAGCTTTAGAAGCAGGAAGGGAAATTTCCCCATCAACGAAAGTTACCAAGTAGGTGCTATAATTATTTTAATAGTGTAGTTATATTGAAAGAATTTTGGATCATGGTGTATAGTAAATTTAAGGGAAAGATATGTGAGTAACCCCTTAGAAATATTCAGGGAAATAGATTGTGAAAATTTCTTTAGAAATTGAAACTCTATCTGTAATAACCCAAATTTTATTAACCCAAATGAAAGAATCGGGGTTTACCATTCTAATGTATATTTGCATAATATTTTAACATTAGAAAAGCTTTGTATATTTTTATGAATAAGACCAGTAGAAATTTTTGAGAAATATATTTTGTTAAGACTGTAGAGACTCAAGGCTTTAGTCAAGCTATGATGCTTGTAGGAGTGTGTGGCACTTATTGAAGTTGTGCCCAATCAAATTATGTCCTTTCTATGACTAGTCATTGCTAGTCATTGCCTTACGTAATGCATGCCAAAATTTGTCCTATGTTCAAACCTTTGATGGTAACTTTTATCTAGCAGCATTACCATTTAGCCATATCAAGTTATGTTCTTTCCTTTTCTTTAGCTTAGCCCAAGACCAGTGTTGCCACCATCTTTTATCTCAGCTTTTTCAATATTGAATGGACTGCATTTCATATGGTTAGATCTCTTCAAAATTTTGTTTACATTCCTTTTTTTTTTTAAACTTAGCCCATCTACAACGTCATTGTCCTTTTTGAAACCCAACCAAAAAGCAGCACCCTTGACCCTTTTCTTTGCACCTTTTTAATTGTTATTTGATTTTATCTTGGCCATTTCAATTCAAGCGAAATAGTGTCCCATTTTGGTCAAGGGTTTCAACATATTTGGAACGTCCCTCTCTGCATTTTTAGGAGACAATATATGTGCATTTATCTCCATGTCTAAGCAATTTTATACATCTATATTGTATACATGATGTGGCCATACTCCATCTGGGTGGAAGTTGTTCCACAAGGTTAAGAATTTTAACAGTAAAAAGTAATTTATTTTCTTCCATCCCAGATTTTTGAAAATGGTTGATGCCTACCTATTTTACATTATTGATATTCGACAGGAAGGGAAGTGGAAAACCATGTTGGATGGTTTAATATTTTTTTAATTTATTTATTTATTATAAATTATACATATAAATAGTTAAATTAAAGATAAAAGTAATTATATACTTTTGTATTTTATAATTTTATTGATTATAATATTTGTTTACAAATCTTAAATTAATTTATAAGTATAAATATATATATATATACACACACACATATACGGGGTTAGATAATAGGAGATAATATAATATAATATCATATGTTGTATTATATTGATCTCTATATAATCACAAGTACTTAAGGCTTAGTAAACTCTTTAACAATAATCTTTGTGTATGATTATAAGAAGCTTCCCTATTTAAATCATACCATAATATGAAATTTGTTGAAATAAATAATAATCAATTGCCTCTAACGTGCAACTTCACTATAGTCAAACCCCGTAAATAAATTATCTAGAGGTAGGAGAAGAATAATATTATGTCTTAAATTTTGGGTTTTTTCCTTACAATGAAAATAGTATAAACTATCAGAATATATTTAAAACATTTGGCAAAACATATTTTTGGTGTTAAATTAATGTTACAAAAAATGGATAATTAATGCCTTTCATAGATTATATTGGTTTTAGGTGAAATCGAACTTAAACCTTTTGAATGTTAGTAGATATTTGTTTCTTAAAAGTATTTCCTCTATAGTAATAAATAAAATTGGCTTGAATTCTCTATTGTAGATAAGTTAAAATAAACTTTTGTGGTCATTTTTGGTTGGCATGGTCAAATGAATGCTTATTTGTATTAGATATTGCATGTATGTGTTAATGATCCTTAGATTAGTTTACCCATTTGGTAAGCCTATGCATTGGATTATATATATGTTATGTTTTATTATGGAGCCCACATTAATGGTACTACCCAAGCAGTGAGATAGTTTCTCAAGCCTAGCTAACATCACCAATGATGGGTATGGATAACCTGATCAAGTGATGTGTGATGAATTTGACTTATCTGAATGATCATATGTTATTTAAAAATTTGGACAAAGTAATTTCTAACATTGTCTCATTCTAGATTTTTGCACCATTATATATGCCTATCTATGTAGGGAGGGCCATTCCCTGATAGGGGATTTTGTGAGGGATCATTGGTCCATGGTTGGAGTGGTAAAGCACTAGGATGATGCTCTCCCTCCCCACTGTAGTACATTCTTAGAGATAACACTTGAGGTTATTAGAGATACACGACTAGTACAACTCAAGATTTAGAGAGTTAGATATCTTTTATAAGGCTAATTGTCTATTAAAATTGTAAATGTAATGTTATTTACTTGAACAGTCATTGTTGTATAGTGAGACCAACCATAGATGTGTCATTATGTATTTTCTTTCTTAAATTATAACCCTTTATTTTATATTGAAAATTAAAGTTGAAAATTTGATGTTTATATGTTTTTGATTAATTAAGGTGGCAAACCAGGGGCCGAACCCTATACAGTCAAAAAAGATAGGAAGGCTGGCAAACAAAAGATGCCAGCACCGAACCAACGACACAACTGAGAAATAAAGTCAGAAGCAAAACAAAACACTGGAAAGACCAGAGTCAAAAAGGATGAAACTACATAACTATAGAATTAAAAATATCCTTAAGATTTTCATTGTCCGCATTGTCAGAATTCTCTAGATTACCTACCGCTTCTAAGATCTGCAATGGCCTTCTCCACGTGGACTGCCTTCAAAATCTATCTTCATCATCAATGTGCATCATTCATGCTCCGTCATCTCCTTCTGAATGATCTCTCTAATGTTTGGGGGTATATGAGCCCCTTGTCACCATACCCTCCATCCTAAGAATTGCTGACCAAGGTTGGCACAAGCATCAGCGACCCTGTTACCTTCTTTGTAGATGTGGGTAATCTCAACTTCAAAAAACTTTTGTAAAAGAAACTAAATGTTCATAATGATGTCTTTTAGATGGATACCAACATTAGATGCTTTCTTAATGGCATCTATGATCGACTTAGAATCTCCCTGAATATTTAAATTTCTGATTTCTAGGGATATAGCTAGCTTTAATCCCCAAAGTAAGGCCATAGGTTCAGCATAGTTATTGCTCTAGCAACCCATGCCACTAGCATAGATAGCAGACATCCCTCCTTTTTCATTTCTTATTATTCCTCCTCCACTTGCTTTACCACTCAACTTGGATGCCCCATCAAAATTGAGTTTCATCCAATTGGGTCTAAGTGGTATCCATTTAGTATGAAGTCTCTGAAGAATTTTGGAATTATCATGCCCAAGGATAAGGTTTAAAACCTTCCATTTGGTAGCAATTTGACTTTCAAATTCAGATAGGGGTTTCTCCGCAACACTAATATGAGCTATTGTAACACTTTCCAAGATGGTCCTAGCAAAGGAGTTAAACACCTGAGCAGCATTTCTAGCAGTGTCCCTAAAAATTTTGTGATTTCGCTCTTTCCATAAAGTCCAACTCAAGCATGGTAGAGCTTGCTTCCATAGTTCCTTAATCTAGGGATGTGTGAAGGTTGAGTTCCAGCTAAGAATTACTTCTTTAAGGTTAGAATTGCAAACCCATTCAATGCCAAAGTTGTTAAGTATTTTGCCCCATAAATCTTGAGCAAACTCACAGTGTATGAATAGGTGTAAAACTGATTCCTCTCTAGAACCACACAGAAAACATCTGTTGACCAAAGTAAACCCCCTCTTTGGAAGGTTGTCATGAAAAAGGATTTTATTATGGGCAACAACCCACCAAAACAAGTTAATCTTTGGAATGAGTTTATATGTTATTTATATAAATTTTAGCTCCATAACTATAAATAGAATGTTTGTGGTAGTAAGTTAAAAAACAAATTACTGCTTTTTAGTTTTAGTTCAATTGGGATGGTCGTTACACTAAAAATCCATCCAACATGGATAAGATCTTTAGACCTGTAACTAATTGCAAGGTTTGATCCATAATGGGCAATGGGTAGTTATCTTTCAGAGAAACTTGATTCAAATTGCAAAAATCAACACATAGGTGTATTCCTTCATTTTTCTTTCTCATTGGGATAATATTTGCTAACTATTATAAATGGTGGATGGGATAGATAATATTTACATCAAGAAGCTTCTATATTTTTGTATAAATAGTACCTGAGATGATTAGGTTATGATGGATTAACTTTTTTTGAAGGGATTTGATTCTGGCTGAAGTGGAATGTAATATTGTACCTCATTTGGCTAGAAGAACTTCAAGTTTTTGTAGGACCAATCAAACACATCAATGTATCTTTTAATAATTTCAAGAAATGCTTCTCTTTCTTTTTGAGAGCAACATTTTCCAGTGTTTACCATTTCAGGCTCTTCTTCACTGCCCTGATTAACATGTTGTACTTCCAAAGAAGAACTATCACCATATTCTTTCTTTTTCTTTAAAAACTAATCATGCTTGTCAAAGATTTTTTCTAAAGAAACTAACCCTTTAGGGATTTTATTTCCCTTCAATTGAATTACATATATCTTGATTATGAGTAAGTTCAAGTTTAGTGATACCTATTGTCATCTGGCATAGAAGTGAACTACTTCCTTCAAAGTACATCTCCTCAAAGTTATCCTACTTCTCAAGGAATGCAGCTATTTGCTTGTCATCATTGAAAACTTGCCACTAGTCAACATTATCTAGAACCTTTGGATGGTAAATCATCTCTACTTTATAATTACCTTCTCAAAAAAGTGTAGGTGGTTGATCTGGCCTGAGTAGAGATGCAATAACTATAAGAGAATCAACTCTAGAGTTATGATCATGAGGAACTAAGTTGATTGAGAAAGTTATAAAATCAAGTGTTGCACTCACAACTCAATCATGGTAGTGCCTCATCTTGTCTTTAGTCATTTGATATTGTCCATGAACTTGCCTTACTATTAACTATGCATCACCTTGTGATTTTAAGAGTCTTAATCCTTTTTCTTTTGCTTGTTCAAGTCCTCACAAGAGTGCCTCATACTCTACTGTGTTGTTGGTATTTTCAAACATGAGTTTTTAGGAGTAAGGGAATACTTTACTATCAGGTATATTAATATCGACCCAATACCTAAACCAATAAAATTGTAGCCACCATCAAACTCTAGCATCTATATCTTATCTTCTTCTTCTACTTCCTCTAGTTATTATATATCCTTGCCCAATTAGAGGTAGTAAACTCCATGGTCTAATTCTTTAAAAAAATCTGTGACCTTGGGCCATCAGACTTAGAAACCATATACTTGGACTTATTTTCAGGGTTGAGTTTCTAATTTACTCCTTTGATTGGAATGTGAGCTCATGACCAATCCATCTTGACTTCTCCACCTAGATCTTTGTAAAATTTTATACTTAGTAACATTATGTAAGAGATAGGAATATTTCTGACCAAAATTTTCATTTTGAGTCTTTTATCTAGGAAATTTGCTAAGATAACTTGGGCATCCTTGATATGTCTAATCAAGGAAACTTGTCTCTCTATTCAGTAACATTTTCCTATTATCTTAGTCAAAGTAAGGTTGAGGGCATCATCTACTTTAGTTGGCATTACATTATCAGAGGCTCTAGAGTCTAGGATACAGTTGCTAACTTGAACCCAGTAGTCAAGAGAGACAAATAGAATAGATCAATCCTTTCAGATGTGGAATCTATTATTGGAGAAGTAATAGTAGCATTGTTTTAGGAAGGAACCTATTTGGGAGTAGGCAAGATACCTTTAGAGGCATTGGCTATATTAGTTGATCATTTGCTTTGAACATACTTGATAGTTCTATTCAGCTGATTTGGATAAGACCTCAAGTATTCAGCTTCTAACATTTGAATTTTGGTTTTTTTATGTGATCAATTATGTCTAAAGAAGGGATGGATGCAGACAGAGTAGGGTTAGCTTCAGAAATATAAGTTAGTCGATTATGAGTTTGATAAGAATAAGTTGCATACTTATCTTTTGGAACAAGAGAAGAAGGTAGACGATTCCCTCTTTTAATAATGCTTATATTTTATCTAGAGTCTCCTTTGTCTTTTTTTTGAAGGTTTTTCACTAGTTTGTTGAGTCTATGACCTTGTAAACACTGCAAAAGAGTGACTATGATCTTTTTCAAATGCTTCTTCATAATCACTTTTTAATTAATATTCAAGGTAGCCTATGTTGGAGTCACCAATAAGATCTACAAAGTCATCTTTATCAACAATACTTTGATGAGTATCATCAGTCATTTGATCTTCACTCATCTCAACATGATTTTTAGAAGCATCTTCAATTGCCAGTTTTTATGTAGGACCACTAATGTGGTTCTTGTTCTGATTATTAAAATTATGTGCAAGTGCATTCCTATCAAGAATAAGATGAGTACCTTACATGATTTGCCTTTTGACTTGCAACAAGTCATTAACCAACTTTTGTAACAGGGGATCAGTGTTCTGTGATGTGCTTGAAGTAGATGAATCACCCTTAGGAGTTATTTTTTTATCTTTCTAGTCATTATCAAATCATCTTCAACCTCAATAGCAAGATTTTGAGTAGTTTCTAAATCAACCAGATGTGCTTAATGTAGCTGATAACTAACCTCTAGCAACTAGGCATTACTGAAGAAGCACTTTTGATTATCTATAGTGGGTATAATAGCTTAAGTTATTTTATATATTAGTCTATTAAACTTGGCAATGAAGTATTGCATGTGTTCATGTGTTCTTTTTTGAGTTGAGTCAATTGGGTAAGCAATATATGAGATTATTCTACAACTTTAAATCTCTTTTCAAACTGCTCATGCATAGTGGCCCAACTAACTATAGTGCCAATAGCTAAATGGTGAAACCATTCTATAGCTAAGTCATGTAAGGTCTCAATGAAGAGTCTGACTAAGACATCTTAATGTTCAACACCAATTACTCCACATGTTAATAATACGGTAGTCAAGTGCTCATCTAGACTTTATTTTCCATCATTGGTAAACTTTGGAAAATTCTTTCTTGACTCTTTTAGCAAGTCATGGAGAGGAGGAGTCAAATTCAATGGACCATTCACTACCCCCTAAGGAATAATAGGTGGGAGCGCCATTCTTCTAGGAATAAAGAATTGAGGTTTATGGGTTGAATTATTCCTAAAGAATTATGTTAAAGCTAATTCTCAAGATTTTGTGCTTGTCTAATAGGCAAGAGATTGGCTCTTCTTATTCTGGCTTGGATGGGAAAGCTAAAATTAAAACATTCTTGAAATTCAAAGAAGTTATTTGTTTGAACTTCTCCAAGGGATATTTTAGTGACTCTTAAGTCTTTTTTAGTGACTTCACTTTTATTCATGCCCTATAGATGAGCTGATACTTCTAAAAAAATTTATCCTAAAGGTTCAATTATCAATTTAGAAGTTACTTTGTCACTCTTAGGCTTCTTTCCTTTTCTATCAAGACTCTTTAATAGCTACAAATTAATCTCTTTCAAATTTATCACTTCTCTAGTTTCAGAAACTGTCTGTAATGCTAACCAAGATGAGAAGTAAAAACTTAAAGGAGTAGCTGAATGTATAGCCATTTTTTGTTGATTATTTCTAATCATTAATTCTTGAGAGGGAGATTATTGTGCACTTAAAACATCTAGAGCAAAATTAAGAACTATTTGTTCATCCTTTTCTTTCTCTTTCTCTTTCTCTTTCTCTTAGATTTTTTTTGAGATTCTTTCTCCTTCTCTGCTTCTGCCTCTGTATATACCTCTTGTTATGCCTCTTTTTCTTTCTCCTTCTCTATTTTCAGTCTTAGGTTCTTTTTTTTCCTCCTTCTTAGGTTCAACTGTTTCCTTTTGCTTTTCTTGTGGTGCCTCTTAAGATGGGTCACTTCTTTGGTAGTTACATGTTTTGGTTGATTTTGATTGGTGTGTTGATCATCTAAAAGGGGTGGAGTTGGATCATTGGGTGTAAAATATGGAGGAAGAGGAGGAACCCCAGTCTTCTTTTGAATGGGCTTGTGGGGAGGCTTGATGCTATGAGATTTTGGAGGTGGCATGAGTAGTGATGGATCTATGGTAAGTGTAGTAGAAGTAGGAATGATGGGTGGAGAAGTATCTATGTATGTGACCAAAGGGGGTATGGTGATATTTTACTGAGTTGGTTCTTTATCCCTCACTATATAATAAGTATCATCAACATTTCTCCTAAATTTTAATTTATTTTGCACTTGACTACTTTCTCCTTGTACTATTTCTTTCCTTTTTTGGCTAATCTTGGTAGTTTTAGTCATTAATTTCTTCATGCAATAACCCTTATTAATAATCCATGTGTAATTCATGACAAGGATCATAGAATTTATATCTACAATAGTTTTAACTTGATATTTTTTGAAAACAATCTCTGAAAGAAGTTCATTATCTCCCCCTACTGCATGGTAGGCATCACTAGTTATAATTCCATCATCTTCCATGTCCTCTATAATTGTTGTTAAATCAAAAGTATGAATTTTTTCAATAGTCAACCTACTATTATCTATTCTTACATCAAACTCATCTCTATAATCAATCCAAAAATCTTCAAGTGCAGGAATATGCATAAACTCAATAGAAACTATATTTTGAGTGATGCCTTTGTAATCAAAATTCACTCTAGCTTCAAAATGGGTTTGATTTTAGTTATGGTACATTTCCTTTTACACGTTATTCACATTGTAAATGTTGGGAAAATGATAGTGATCAATAATTATAGGAAAATTTATAGAGGGGTGATGAACATTTGACTGTAAGTCATAGAACTCAACTAGTTACCTACACAACTCCATGAGGATCCAGTTGTCACTGAGATACCTTTACAACTTGAATGGTGTGCCTAAAAAACCACCAAATCTAATGTATGTGAAGTTGAGGAACTAAATGAAAATGCATCCAGATTGGAAAACTACATCCCATGATGCATCAAACATTCTCTACTATCTTATAATGCTTATAATACTTAGAAAGAACCAATTGAGGGTAATACTCATATATAGGCTCTGTTACCAACATTATTTTTGTATTTATCTAAGTAAAGACTCCATTTGATGCTATAATACATACTAGATATGAGGTCATTTTGAAGTCAAAAGTTTTTAAGATAATGCTTAACTGTTGGTCAATGTTGTCACTTATCAACCTTGTCCATTCAATCATAGCAAAGCTCTTGGTAACATCAATGGCTCTAATATATGCATATATCTAGGTTGAATCACTTAGTATTATTTTCTCCATTTATTTTACATAGCAATTGTGTGATGTCATCAACTTCCTGAATGAAGTTAGACCTTACTATCTATTTAGGGAACCTTGAGGGCTTTTTAACTTTCCTCAGATAGTTAGTGTTCATTATCTTGATGCAATCAACTATCTTATTTTTCATTAAATATTAGCTTTTTCCATTATTATATCAATCACTTTAGATGATGTTGGGATCTTTAGATGGTATTTAAAATATTAAACATCTAATTTTATCACTACATTACCAACAATGTCTTTCACAGTCCTAGTAAGAGAGTCATAATACTTGGCATATGCTATGACAAACTTAGGATGTTGTGCATAACTTGGGAATGTATTAGCTTACAGGATCCCACTATTAGTCATTTCTTGTATGAGTGTATCTTTAGTTATAGCTTTGGATCTTTCCAACAACATAGTTACTAACACATGTCCCATATCTATATCACTTATTCCAGTTAACTTAGAAGTGATACAAGATTCAATAGGGTACCCTTCATACTCATAATTCATCTTTGCTTTTTTTGACTTGATTCTATTTGATTTTGTTTTATCCTTCCTACTTGGCCCAAAGATTTCTTCAAGTGATAACTTAGGGACTTCTTCAATTAAAATTATTGTTTCTTGTACTTATACTCTAGTTATTTCTTCCTTCGATCCTTCTGACATTGGCATATATTCTAGTTAACTCTAGTAAAACTTGACAAGTGATCTAAAAAACTTAGTAACTGCTCCTATTGGTTTAGAAAAGGTTGAAGAAATGAGTCAAGTTGTTGTTGCAAACAATGCTTCTAAGTAAGCTTTGGATTTCAAGCAGTAGAAAGTCTTGGAAACCCCAAGTAAATCATAGTAAGTAATAGGTTATCATAATTCAAGGTTGGTCTAGTTAATCTTCAAGTGTTAAGTATTCAAGGATCCAAGAAGGTAATAGGCATGAAAAACATTAGGTTTCTTTCAGCTTATAACTTTGGGTTTATATTAACAAGTTACTTGAGTTTGAAACCCTGAGTAATTAATGAGTAATGAGGAGTTTGAGTTCTACTTGAGTAGCTAATTTGGGTTTTACTTGGATAGTTTAATAGGTTTCTAAATACTTAATACTTTAGGTTTACTAATGTAAGTAACTTGGATTGAAAAACTCACAAAATTATATGCAGTGATTAGTCATAAATCCGAGTAAGCAAGCAGTCATTATAAGTCTGGGTAGGTAGGATGCTTGAGAGTTTTAGGTTTCTTAAGGCAAGTAACTCAAGCTCAAGACTATGAGTACGAATTAAGTTGTGTAAAACTTGGGTTTCTTTGCTAGGTCAACAGTCAGCTAGGTTTTTATCTAGGTTTTCTCATTCTTGGATTTTGATTAGTTTTTTACATTCTTAGTGTTTATGAGAGTTTTAACAAGACTTTAAACAAAAATTTTACATGCAAAAATGGATTTAAATACAAACAAAATGAGAAAATATAGTGAAAACTCAAAATGATGTATGCAAACTTACTAGCAGCAAAAACAAGATTTTATACAAGGAATGAAATGAAAAAATAAGAGGAAAACAACTAAAATACCTTGAATGTAAATGAGTTAAGATAAAATCACTCTAAAAGTGCAAATGATGTTGATTGAGGTTTGTAGAGGTGGTAACCTTGCCAAACAACTTGAATGCCAAATGTAAAATGAGGTGGATATTCTCAAATATTTATGTTTGTCAATGCATTAATGATAATTAGGAGACACGTGTGAGGGATCCATGCAAACCCTTGGCTTTTTGTCAAGTTTCTTGGACTAATTTGCTTAATTTGGATCTTAGAAGTCAAGCAACTTTGTAACCCCAGTTTGGTCTTAACTTATGAATACTTCGGGCTTGTAAACCTTCATTACTTCTACTTATGACTTTGAGCAAGTAAAGTAGATTCAAAACTCTGATTTACTTTAGTTAGTGTTCTACAGATTTATAGGAGTGCTTTACTTATGTATATGAAGCAAAGTTGTTTCTCAACTCTAGTTTGAACTGAGTAGTGCAACTTAGGTTTATGGGTAAGACTTGATTTTTATTTTCACTTGATAAGTAAAGTAACTCAGAGAACCCAAGTTGGCCTAGAGGTGAGCTCAAACACTTAACTTTTTTATCTTCTTAGAAAGATGAGTAAATGAGTTTTTCAATTATGGTTCAAGAAGACACTTTCTCACCTTTTAGAGTAATATGAAGAAATTGGGAATGAAAGAAACCATAATGAAAACAACTAAATACTAAGTCTTATTCAAGGGGACTAAGTTTTAACAAGAACAAGTAACTGACCAAAAACAAAAGACAAAAAATTAATAAGAGTATCTCAAAATTCCATGTGTGAAATTTTGGGTGGCACCAGCTAGCTTTGATTGGGGACATCTTTATTTTTATAAGAAATAAAGAAATAAGGATGAGATCCTAGTATCTCTGGTTTTGAGTCTTACCTATTGGGTATGGGGTTTTTACAAAAACTCAATCACAAAAACTATAAAATAAACAAACAAATAGAGAAACAAAAACAAATAAATAAAAGATTGAAAACTTTATTTATATACACACATGTGTTACTTTGCTATTTAATTCTTGTAGATCTTCAAATGTTGCCCACTGCAATGCATCAATAGTTTAATTCCATCCTGATAAGCTAAGATGAATCTATCTCTTCCATCAATGCTTTTTATAGTGAAAGGCCCTTTCCACAATGAGTCAAACTTGCCATGTTTCCCTTTCTGTTCATTTTATTTATCACATAGAGTGACCAAGTAACTAATATCAAACCATCTTTCTCGGGCCTTCTTATCAAATATTTTCTTCACATTCATTTGATGATCAATCAGTCGGTCAATGACTTGAGTATGAACCTCTTTCAGTTCAATGAGAAACATAATCCTTTTATCTAGAGAATCTTGATAAGTTGCATATTCAATAGCTTTAGATAATTGCAAAGTAGGCAACTCTATGGTAATTAGTATCTCAACATTTGATTCATATGAAAACTAATAAAGAGACATACCAATGGCTTTCTTTGGAATGATTTTATCATCTCATAGTGCATCAAACAACTTCTTGTGCCAGGTACATTTATTATTGTCCACTAACTTATGAATGATGGTCATCAAGTTCTTGTTACTTGATTCAACTTGACCATTCCCCTGAGGATAGTGATTTGAAGCATGAACTAGGGCTATTCTATATTAGTAATAGAAATCAATTATTTCTATTGAATAAAATTTGGCTACATTATCTATTACTATCTTGTGTGGGATAACAAACATTACTATAATATTTTTTTTGATGAAGTAACATACAACTTCAGAAGTGGCATGCTTGAGCAGAATGGTTTCTACCCACTTGTTGAAGTAATAAATTGTAGTTAAAACATATCAATGTCTAGCACTTAAATAAGGATTCAACATGCTAATAAAATCCATGCCCCATTACTGGAATGGCTCACTTAATATAACTAATTTTAATAGTAATGCTGGGAACATTACACGTCCCATAAAGTGTTGACATGCTTGACACTTAGTAATACAATAAGAAGTGTCTTGGAAAAGCGTAGGCCAAAAGTACTTTGCTCATAAGATTTTATGCATTATGACTCATGCTAATAAGTGACCTCCACATGCTTTGTTATAAAACTACTTCAGAAGTTTTTATTATTGTTCTTTATCCACATAATAAAGGAAAACACCATCAATTCCTCTTTTGTACAGACCATTATCCCAAAGGACATAATCTTTCAACTTTAACTTGATGATCCATTTTTCTTTGTGTAAGATCATCTGGACATTCTTTGTAAGTCAAGAATTAAGCAATCTTATTGTATCATTCATCAACAAGATCAACAAAAATCACCATAGGCAAATCTTCATCTGATTCTGCTTGAAGTGAAGGTGCCACTGTATCTATGTCATTTGGTTTTCTTTTGGTCATCAATTGGCACAAGCCTCTTCTTCTTACCAGCTTCGTTGGTTTGATATCAAGATCAAACTCTTACACCTTAACTACCCAGGTGCCTCTCAGTAATCCTAGCTCCTACTGCATTAGAATAGATTTTAGTGTAGTGTTATATATATAGACTTTAGTATGTGAAGACAAAATGTAGTACATGAAGGCTTTGAATGCCTTGACTATAGCAAAGGCATGTTTCTCCATATATGTATGCTTCAATTCATAGATTTTCAATGGTTGGATCATGAAAGCTATAGGGGATTTAATTCCTTCATCATTCTTCTGTAGAAGTATAGCTGACATGGTATGCTCATAAGAATAATAGTAAAGAATGAATTCCTTACTAAAATCTGGGGAAACTAGCACTAGAGTTTAAACTATAGATTATTTAATCCTTTCAAATACCAACTTACCTTCAACATTCCATTTGAAGTCTTAATTATTTATATCATATTAAAAATATGTCAAGTCTATTGTTCCCAAAATCAGCTACGCTTGTTTTTGGAACAACCCCTATGAAACTTGTTTGTTTCATGTTTTTCACCCTAAGTTCATCTTTTGAGGCAAGTTTTTCTTGTTCTCGTGTTTGCTCAACTAGCATCATTCAAATTTCATGACGTTCCCTTGTTATGTTTTCCCAAAAATGTGAAAAATTTTATGATCTTGATGCGGCTAGATGACAAAATTTTCATTTCTCAGAGTTATGTGTTTTCTTGTGTTTGCATGCAATGGCGGCAATTTTTGCCGCCATTATATAAGGTTTTCTGATTTCCATGCAAAGGAAGAAAATTTTATAACCCTTTCATCTTTCATGCAAAGGTGGCAAAATTCACCACCCTTGAATCTTTTCTTTCGCTTCATGCAAGAGCAGCAATTTTTGTTGCCCCTACATGGTCTCAATTTTCATGCACAACATTTATGGCCACACGTGCCAAGTGGTTGGGGGTAATTTTTGCCCCCATTTAATCTCTTTTCTCCCTCATTTCAATCCATTCCTTCCTTGTTTCTCCTCCTCCCTACCCCTGAGTGATCTAGTGAGCTAAAAGAATCACGTTTTCATCAAATTGGAGCATCATTTTGCATTGTTCTTCAGGTAGGGTTTTATTTTTTGTTTTTGTTTTTGTTTTCCCTTCTCTTTTTATGTTTTTTTTCTTTCTTTTCTTCTACATTTCATTTTTATTCTATTTTTATTTTCCTCCCTCCTTTTTCTCCCAACAAATGAGGTGATCCAAGCCCCCCCTAACCGCGCCTCGACCCTCCTCTTTCTACCCTTCCCGTTCAACCATTATTAGGGCAGCAAAAATCATTGCCCCAACATAACCCTTGCAAAACCTGACAGCCATTCCAACTCCGTAAGGGTGGTGAATTTTTTTGCATTCACATTATTCTGACTAATCAGTGTAAATGCAATGAAATTCATCACCCTTATGGACCTCTCACCAATTCATGCAAGGGCAGTGATTTTCACTGCCCTTACACAAACCTTCCAGCCACATGCATTGGCAGTATAAATTGTTGCCAATACACCTGACTTCCCCACCACATGCAAGGGCGGCAATAATCGATGCCCTTACACAAAACATCTATCTTCCACATGCATCGATGGTAATTTTTTCTACCGATGCATCCTTGTTTCTACCTGACATGCATAGGCAGCAATTTTTAGCCTCCTATGCATATTTGACCTTCCACATGCAAGGGCGGCAATTTTTGCCACTCGTGCATACCTTGCCTCCATTTTCACTAACTCTGAGAAATTTTAATTTTTCCCATTTTTTGAGCTTGCTTCCCTTTCATTCTCCACCCTGCTCTCGCCTCAGCCCTTTCAAGGACATTTCCCTAGTCATGATCACCCAACATGTAATTTTTCTAGATTGTCAATATTTCCCCTAATTGTTCGATCATAACTCTTATCGTAGTTTCTCCTCAAGATCCTTCTTCATCAGCATACTTTTCACAAAGGTTCATCCTAATGATTGAAGTTTCTCCAAAGAATTCAAAGATGATGAAGTACCAATATCAAGGTGTTTTCCCAATCACCTTGATCACTTCTAATGTCAATGACATTAGGGATACAGAGATCAGCCATATAGATATGGTCGAGTTCATGGAGAGAATTAAGGTGAACAATCTAAGCTCCAAGATGAAGAGGATAATTGAGAGTAATATCCATCTAATCTCCTCTTTTTCTGTGGTGGCACATAACATAGAGTTTGTCCTCCAGTGTACCCAATTCTACAACAAAGAGACCAAAGTTGTGTCAGATGCTAGTGGCAATGTAGTAATTCAACTAGACCCCGAGTTCATTGATAAAGTTTTTATGTGCCATTTTTACTACTGAAGTGTTGAAAATTGACTTCATTGAAACACAAAAATAATATGATAAAGACATCAAGAAGGTGATCAACAATATATGGCTTAAAACTTCCAAAGTCAACTTGTCCAGATGGCCACAGAACTTTTTGAGTAGTGACTTTATAGAAGAAGTTGGCAACTTGATTACTTTTCTCAGCAGAGTATGAGGTTTACCATCTTCTTCTCAATTTCATGAATGGATGTATCCCTTCATCAAGATAATCCTCCAGGGGAAAAAAGTCATTTTTTGGGGTGAACAGATAAGCAATACTCTGCATGAGAAATTAACAAAGTTGTCTACTACCTTGAAGTTCTATATGACTTCATACTTGGTGTACATTGCAGCTTTAATGAAAACCTTTCCAAATTTGACGTCAGAGGGAGACAAAAAAACCACCCCTATATATCAATATTACCCTCATCTAACATTAAAGGGATCAATCCATCACTTTATAAGGGTAAATGATGCTTTTTTTGCAATATTTTTGTGTCTCTTTGACCCCCAATTAGAACAGAAGAGAGTGTCAGATGAAGCCTGGGCTATTATAAATGACTTCAATTGTATGTTCTTACATTTTTTTTTATTTGAAGGTTGGCTTTTTCCAAGGCTATCCCTATATGCTCCCTAGATTTCCTTCTGATAAATTAATCTTGATGGAGCTATGTAGATAAATTATTATCATACACAATAAGCAAATGGAACTTAAGAAACTCAGCTTCAGGTTTTCCATTGAAATCAGTAGGTACTCAGTATTGACCACTACAAAAGCAAGGGTAATGGAGACCAAAATGCAACTTGTCACCATGAAACATTTCAAAAGAAGGACCAATTTTGACTACAGATGTGTCAAAGACATGATCAAAAGAAAGACTCAGTTTCATGAGCCCATGATCAAAGATGTATGGATAGATTTAAGGACAATAGAAGATGTCAGGAAGATGGACTACAGCAGACTATCTCTTGAGAAAATAGAGTATTTAGGGCTCGCTGATATCCCTCCAAATCTAGTAGATGACAGAGATCTGGTTAATAGTAGATATCTTGTTGAACAAGTCGCTAATTCTCTTCTTCCTTTGATCCAATGGTGTCAAAAAGAGTTGACCTCTTTAAAACCAATATTGGCTAACACCAATGATTAGTTAGCAAATAAGGGGATCACATTAAAAGAATTCATCACAGGATCAGAGGCCAAATTCCAAGAAGAGACAAAGAGGAGAGTAGAATATAGAACAAAGAATAAAAGTGATGTTCCTTCTCCTTCTAGGCCCCATAAGCCTAGGATAATTTTTGTATCAAAGAAATCAAAGGTTGTCAATAAAGAACCAAAATCAATAGATATGGGGGTTGAGAAACAAAGCACCTAAGAACAAGTGGCATAATAGATGGAAATTGATGATAGGCCTATGGGTCAATAGGGAATGAAATCTCAATCTCTGTAAGAAGGTGCACAACTATATATAGGAATTTATTCTTCTCCACTCCACTCACCTGTTACAACTCTTTCACCCATTTCTCCCATCATTATTCCCTCTTCTGGAGCCACCTCTCCTTTTAGAGTTATTTTTGGTGACCCTCAAGGCACTTCAGGAGATGTTCTTCGATCATCAGGATCTATCCCCAGTCTGTCATCTCCTTCTCTCAACATTGGAGATAGTTCCACCTTCGACCATTTAGTGGTAGGTGTAGTTTGGCCTGATACTATGCCCATTACACTCGTTGTTCCCACTAGCAGTGCAGGTGCTACCCCAGTGACACCAACCATAGGGACTATTGCTAATGTAAGTCCTTTTATTCTCCCACCTTGGTTGTCGACTTTACACCTAAAAGGAAAAAGCAAGTCATCTCTCTAGATGACTTTGACTTTAGTAAAATAGTACCGGTGAAAGCTAAGACCCCCAAGAAGCCAAAAATCCTTTCAAAAATGATTGGAGATAAGGGGCAAAATATTTTGGAGATAACCAAACCCCCACAGGATGTGACCCTTGAGAATGTTGATATGAGTAGCTACTTCATTTCTCAAGTTGAGTTAGGAAAAATAACTCATGAGGGTGCCAAGAGTGATTTGCAATTTGCGATGAATATTATAGTCTAGAAATTTGATAGAGAAAAAGAAATAAAAGATCATTACAAAGCAAAGGTGGAAAATTTGATCGCAGTGATCAGGAGATTTACTTTTGCTCCAAAAGCAGTAACTCCAGAGGCTTTCTCCATAGATGATTCTATAATATAAAAAGTAGAAAAGACTTATCTAAAAGGAAAAGTACTTGAAGATTACCTAGATAATATGCATGCACAGGGGATTTCCTTATTTATAGAGGTGGCTAAGAAGACAAATGAAGAAAATAAAAATAGAGTTAGAAGACCTTATCAATATTGTTTCTCAAGATATTGAACGCACCAATAAATATCTTAGCAAATGGACAGAGATGAAAGCGCTAAAAAAATGTACCCTAGTATCAATCGACGTCATTATCAATAGAGATTCTTATATTGAAATTAAAGAACCACTAATATACAAGATCTAGGTACTTAAGGAACTGATTAGCAACCTCGAATCTTCCAAGGATGCTAGTGAAGAAAGTGAAACTAATCTATTGAACAAATTGGAGGAGTTGCCTTGTAGACTCACCTCTCAAGATAACCAATTCATTTTAGTAGAGGAAATTATTCAAGAGTTTGAGACTATGATCTGAAATGAATTCAAGGAGAAAGCATTCTTAATGGCTTCAATTGATAATATCTTAGATAATCAGTTAACTCTGGACAATTTGAGAACCAAGCTAACTAGTCATGCCAAGTCAATCATAGTAGTGAGAGATGCTACGGTCAAACCTAAGATGATCTTCAAAAATACTATTGCGTCAAATATTATCAGAATACAGGCATCTATCACCATGTATGATGCTCATTAGAAGAAGGCTAGTGACAAAAATTAAACTATTCTTCTATACTTTATTCTTCATTCTTCTCATACACTTTGTAATTGACTTGGGACATTTGTACATGTACTTTTGTTATGTGTAAATACATGTAAAAATCTAGAAAAGTCCCAAAGTCAATGGAGACTCATCTTTGACTAGGTTTTAATATTTAAGTCTTTTCTCAATTTTGAAAGCTTTTCCCTATATATATAGAGGGAGCCTCTTTTGTAATAGAGTTTTTTTTGGATAATTCAGAGCAAAAACTTTGCCAAAATTGAGATGCTTTTTGAAACTTTGATCTCAGCTTGTAAATCATATTTTCTTGAATGAATGAGAAGCACATTATTTTCAAACTTTGTGTTGAAATAATTTGTGTTACTTAGGAGATCGTTCTTATGTTCTCTTTCCTAATAATCTCTCATCTATTTGATTAAATAAGCAAAGTGTATGTGGAAATTATTGGAAGACATTTTGAAGGATATCATAAAGACTTTGAATTGATTTTATTCTTTGTGATATTTTTATCTATTGTAGCTTTAGGTGAAGACTTTGAGCTCCACTTCACTCTACCGTTACGTATGCTTCGAATCAGTGAAGGAAGCAATGAAAGACTTTGTGTTTTCATGGGTTTCTCATAGATCTAGTTACTACCTGAGAAGATTTTTTGCTATTTTTTTAACATCATTTCTGAAGGAAGAGGAATGTTTTCAGTCATCAACCAGGATTTCTCTTTTGCTCTATGAACATCATCTCTGAAAAAAGAGAGATGGATGGTGTTATCCTACCTTGAGTATTATTTTCTACTTATTTATATATATAGCATATAAGTAATTTATAGGGAACCTCCCCTTGATGAGAGGAGAGATTTATCTCACTGTGATGTGGTAAACCCACACTTTTTATCATATAAATCTCCTTGTACTGTGGTTTATATACCCATTTTTTCATCAATTAATTGATGACAAAATATTCACCCAACAGCTTTTGGCGACTCCGCTAAGGACGTTACGTGCAGTCTAAAGCCTCAATCTTTAGATTGAAGTAGTTCATATCCTTATTCATTTCCATTTTATATCTATTTCCATTATCCATTTATGTTATATCAATTTTCATTATATAGCCTTATTCATAATTTTGCAGCTACACACTCTGCTAGAAATGACCATGCACTTGAAGCCTTAAGCTTCAAACTGAAGCCTTTCTAGTCCTTTTTCAGTTTACAATCTGGTAGATCTATTGTATACGTGAAATCAGAGAGTACAAGGTATTGTTGATCTTGTATATGAGTTGGTGTGATGAACTAATTTTGAGATTTCTCCTCCACCATCTCACCTTCAGTGAACTAGGAGCTTTCCTCCTACCAACGTCAGATCTCTAATACCAAATGAAGCTTCTAGTCTCAGTACTATTAGGGTTTTGTCTATACTTACCCCACTGAGATTTTTTATCCCACCATTTAATCGACATATCATGGCAGTCTAAGGCCCTTGGGCCAACTCTTTTAGTCCTCTCAATCTAGCCCTACCTTTACATGAACTACCTCGTAATTCAAGAAAGAATTTCTCTAAATTATATGGCAACGAGAAGGTTCATCTTGATGAGCATATTGTTGCCTTCTCCATAGCATGCGGTGTGATAGGTGTGGAATATGAAGATATAGTAGTGAGACTGTTTGTAGAAACTTTGCAAAGCACTATCGCGGACTGGTTTTACCACCTTCAAGCTCAAACTATAACTGACTGGAATACTCTTAAAGCCAAGTTTGAAGCCAGGTTCAAACTCGCTAAAGATGCACATGCCTTGTTGGCTCAGCTTACGCAAATGAAGAAGGAACCTCATGAGCCTATAAGGGATTTTATAGAAAAAATCAATAAGCTGAAGAACCAAATTCCTACGATTGCTCAGCCTACACCAAAAAACCTCAAGTGTTTTTTCATCAACTCACAACTTTCTAAAGTAAGTTTTCTATTGAGGTGGGCTAGTCTTATGGATCTCGTTGTAGCTCAAAATTTGGCTATTGAGATTGAGGATGATCTTATCCTGGCAGGGAACACTAGGAAAGATTCTAATAAAAATAAATTTTCTTCATCTATTGAAAGTTCTTCTATGAGCACTATAGATCCTATGGTGTAAAAGTTGACAAATAAACTGCTAGCCTTGAAGAGACAAATGGCCCAAGGTATGTCTACTCCTTCTTATCAAGATATGCCAAGAAGGACATTTCCCAATCAATCATATCAAGGCAACACTGCTATAAATCAAAGACAACCAAATTGCCTTCCTCCTCCACATGGGAAGTTTGCCATTGAAACAGCACCTACTAAATCAGCAATTGGTTACCTTGAAGCTGAACAAGATTTCTCGTTCCAACCTGAGCTGGACTAAGAAGATGATGCTAATCTCTTTGCTAAACAAGAAGAAGAATTAGATGGCAACTCTAATATTAGTTTCTTGGATTATCAGGATGGAGCTAGAAGCAAGGGAGAATTGTTTGATGGATCCTATGTTATTTTTACCAAGTCCCTGAACCAGTCAGCTCAACAAGCTGATAAAGAAAAAATAAGAGAAAAACTTCAGTCAGTAGTTTCTATTGCTAAACGAGGGACTTCATTGCCTTTTCAACCAAAGGACCTGGTAACTAATAAGAAAGTAAGTACCTCAAACCATCCCATACCTTCTACTTCTATCTCTCAGACCGGTGCCACACCCACTAAAGATCAAGATGATGGGCTCCCTCCCTCTGTTTCTAGTTCATTTAAATTATTTGATATAATTGATCATGCCAAAAAGACCAAGATTTAAATGACCGAGATTGAGTACTTGTAAGCCAATCCTAAACAGTTTGATAGGCTAGTTGAATACGTGAAAAATAAAACTACTCCAGTAGGACAAGATTTTCTAAAGGTGACTCATGATTTCTTCAAGAATAAATCCACCCAGAATAATCTTATTGCTACTCCTCTCATCACCCCCAAGAAAATAGAACCTTTCTATGTTTCTCTATTGATAAATGGCCATAAACTGAGTAATTTCATAATAGACTCTAGAGCTTCTAATAATGTTATGCCTGCCAAGGTAGTAGATTCTTTTGGTATTACTCTGACTAAGACTTTCAGGAGATGTTTCTCCATGGAAAACAAGCAAGTCCCACTCTTGGGCCAAATCAAAGATGCCCAATTTGGGTTTGTAACTTTTTCAGAGAAGAGAATCAAAATGACAATCTTAGTGACCGATGTTCTAGCCTCTTATGGCATTCTGCTCAGGCACAATTTTTGCAAGGATGTAAGTGGAGAATTGAATATGGATCTATCTGAAGCAAGGATACCTATTAAAGGTGTTATGAATAAATTGCTCCCTGAGAAAGAGTCAAAATATATAGTCACCCAAACATTTTGATCCTAAAGCCCAAATTTTATTTGAATCATCAGGAATGGGTAATTATTTCTTGACTACTGAAGATGTTTTCATCTCATCAGATGAAAGTTTGTTTGGTGATAATTTAGGAAATTCAGATGCAAAGTCAAAAAAAAAGTCAAAACAAAATTCAGACAACAAAAGATCTTCCCTGAATAACGAAGAGAAGTTTTCGAAAGGATCAAATTTTGATAATGTTTGGATTTTAAAATTTGATGGTAATTGCTCTTCTACCGATTTTGGAGCTAAAATTGTTTTGATCTCTCTTCAAGGAGAAATTTTTCCTTATTCATATAAACTGTAGTTTAATAATACCAATAATACTACTGAGTATGAGTCTTTGTTGCTTGAGTTGAAAGCTACTCATTCTAAAGGTATTGAGGTCCTTCATGCCCTTGGAGATGCCAAACTGGTAGTTTATTAGGTAAGTAATCTATACCAAATAAAAAATGAAAGGTTGCCACACTATCGCAATATTGTATGGGATTGTATTGAAAAAGTTGATGCTTTCAATATTTTTGTTGTGCCGAGAGAGTGTAATGACCATGTAGATTCATTAGCTATATCCATAACCCTCATGGTTCCCCATAAAGACTTCAAAGGGACAAGTACACTATTGAGTTGGTCTTTCGATTAAGTGTACTTGATAATGTCAGTTATTGGCAAGTGTTCAACAATGACAGTCAAATCATTACTTTTTTAGAAAAGATGGATATCTTTGAAGATCTTTATTTTGAAGGAAGTGAATCCCCTCCATGAGAATCAGTTCCCGAAGTAAATTCTCAAACTGGTGAAGAGTTCCTTCAACTCAAGGGAAATAAAATTCTAAAAGGTTTGGTTTCTCTCAAGAAATTATTTGATAAGCAGGATAGATATGTCAAGCAGTGACAAGTGGATTCAAGTTCCTCCAAAGAGTTTGATCAAATAAATCTAAGTATGAAAGAGAATCCTAAAATGGTCAACATTGAAAATTGTTGCACTTCTAATGAAAAGCTCAAATTTGATGCTCATCTTCACCAATACATTGATGTTTTGTCATATTCTTAAGATGATTTAAAATCTCTCAGGCCTGAGGAAATACGGCACAAAATTCCTCTTAAGATTGGATCATTGCCTTTCAAGCAAAAACAAAGACAATACAATCCCAAAATATCAAGTATTATCTTTTTCAAGATACAAAAAATGTTTAATGCAAGAATTATTTTTTCAATCCATCATTCCACCTGGATTGCTAACATAGTTCTTGTGAGAAAAAAGAACAAAGAAATTTATATCTATGTCGATTTCAGAAACCTGAATCAATCTTTTTTAAAAGATAACTACCCTCTGCCTATCATGGACCAAGTTTTGCAAATAGTGACTAATTCAGAGATGCTATCAATGCTAGACAACTTCTCAAGATACAATCAAGTTGAAGTTGGTGAAGCAGACCAACATAAGACTGTCTTCACCATGCCTTGGGGCACCTTTGCATATCGAAAAATGCCTTTTGGCCTAATAAATGCTGGTGCCACCTTCCAGAGAGCAATGGACCTTAATTTCAAAGATGAAATGGGTAAGTTCATTATGGTATACCTAGATGATTTAACAATCTTTTTTAAGCATCGCCTTGACCATATGCACCATTTGCAATAAGTGCTAAAATGCTGCCACCAAAGTGGCATTTCTTTAAATCCTAAGAAGTCTATTTTTGGAGTAATAGAAGGGAAACTTCTTAGACACATTGTATCCTAAAAAGTCATAAAGATTGACTCAGAAAGAGTCAAGTCCATCTAGAAACTTATTTTACCCATAAGTAAGACTGCAGTTCACTCTTTCTTCAAAAAAGTGAATTTTTTACAAAGTTTCATCCTTGAGTTTGCTGAGAAGACTCACCATATTGTAAACATGATGAAGGGAAAGGCCACTTTTAGCTAGACTAAAAAAGGCAAATTAGCATTCTGAGATATTAAGATAGCTATTGCCCACGCCCTAATTGTAGTTTGTCCAGATTATAATAAAGATTTCACAATGTATAGTTATGCTTCTGAGCACACACTTTTAGCAATTTTGGTTCAACAGAACCAAGAAGGTGTAGAATCTCCCATATCTTTCATGAGCTATCCTCTCAAAGCTCATGAGCTAAAGTACTCAAACATGGAGAAGCATGCTTATGCAGTGGTAAAATTAGTGAAGTATTTCCACTTCTACATCCTAAATTCACACACTACTACCCTGGTTCCTGATACCACAGTCAAATCCATATTAACTCTACAAGAGTTTGGAATGAAAAGAGGCAATTATATTGCTAAAATCTAGGAGTTTGATCTAGTCATCAAACCAATGAAGCTAGTGTGAGGAAAGGGCCTACGCCAATTGATTACTGACAACATACCAGAAGAAATAGAGCATGGAGAAGAAGAAATTGAAGACACGCCAATAGTCCTCTTCATTTCCTCCATGAATGAGTGGTATTCAAATATTGCTCATTTCCTTACTTATGGTGAGTGTCCTGCTCACCTATCTCATAAAAAAAGGAGGACTATTAAATTGAAAGCTACCAATTTTGTCTTTTGGGACAATGGCTTTTATAAAAGGAACCTTGATGGAGTGTTCCTTTGTTGCATGGATAAAGAGCCGCAAAATCAACTTTTAAAGTCTTTCCATAATCTCCCCTATGGAGGACATTTTTCTGCTCTTATAACTACCCATAAGATTCTACAAGCTAGGCATTACTAGCCTACTCTATTTCAGGATGCATACAAATAGGTACAAAGGTGTGAGCTATGTCGATAGTTCACTGGAAAACCCAAGTTAGCTGCTCTACCTCTCAAGCCAGTGGTCATAGAAGAGTCATTTCAGCAATGGGGAATCAATTTCATTAGTGTTGTAAACCCATCTTCAAGTGTTGGACATGATTATGTCCTCACAGCCACAGATTAATTTATCAAGTGGGTGGAAGCTATTACAACCAAGCATGCTACTTCAAAAGTAGTGTGCAATTTCCTTAAGGAGAACATCATTTCTAGGTTTGGGGTCCCAACTAATATTTTCACAGATAACACAGCTTGTTTCTCTTCCCAGGAGATTACTCATTTTTATTTTTACTATGGGATTACCCTCTCTCACACTTTTGATTATTTTCTACAAGGGAATGGCCAAGCAGAATCAAGCAATAAGAACCTGGTGACCATCATCAGGAAGCTGGTGAATGACAACCAATGAACTTGGCACAAAGTATTGGTTAATACTTTATGGGCAGATAGGATTACACCCAAGAGGGCAATTGGTATGTCACCTTTCCAACTTCTTTATGGTCTCAATATTGATATACCAATCACCCTAGAATTGCTAGCATTGAAATTGGCTAAGGCAATTGACGATCAACAATATGAAAGCTCCACCAATAAGAGGATCATGTGCTTGATTGAGTTGGATGAGCAGTGAACTATGACCAAAAAGCAAAAAACCATGATTTCCATATTGGAGATCAAGTCCTATTGTGGAACAAAAAAAGAGAGCTAAAGGGAATGCATGGTAAATTCGACTCCCTCTAGAGGGGCCCTTTTACTATCCATCAGCTCAATGGTGAAAATAGTTTCTTGTTGAATTATCAAGATGGCATGCCCTTTTCTCTACCTCACAATGAGCAGCATGTGAAGCACTTCAATTCTTGAAGTATCAAATAAGATCAGCTGTACATATGTCTATTTGTATAGTCTTTAGTTCTATTTTTGTGCTTTTTGTTTTCATTTTTGGCACCTTTCTTTCTTGAATTGACTCCGTAGCCCAATGGCTTGGATGAAGGCACTTAGAGACTGATTTCTACTCCTATCAATCAATTCAATCAATGAAATTTTCCCAACAGGAGCCAACTGTTATTCTCAAAATCAGCTACGCTATTTTTTGGAATAACCCCTACAAGACTTGTCTATTTCATATTTTTCACTCTAAGTTCATCTTTTGAGGCATGTTTTTCTTATTCTCGTGTTTTCTCAATAGGCATCATTCAAAGTTCATGATGATTCCTTATTACATTTTCCCAAAAATGTGAAAACATTATGATCTTGATGCGGCCAGATGACAAACTTTTCATTTCTCAGAGTTATGTGTTTTCTTGTGTTTGCATGCAATGGTGGTAATTTTTACCGCCATTACATAAAGTTTTATAATTTTCATGCAAAGGTGGCAACTTTCACTACTCTTGCATCTTTCATGTAAAGGCGGCAAAATTCACCACCCTTACATCTTTTCTTCTGTTTCATGCAGGAGCGGCGATTTTCATCAACCCTGCAACCTCCCATGCGAAGGCAAATATTTTTGCTGCCCCTGTATGGTCTCAGTTTTTGCACACAACATTTATGGCCACATGCACTGAGTGGTTGGGGGTAATTTTTTCCCCCATTTAATCTCTTTTCTCCCTCATTTAAATCCATTCCTTCCTTATTTCTCCTCCTCCCTACCCCTGAGTGATCTAGCGAGCTAAAAGAAGCACATTTTCATCAGATTGGAGCGTTGTTTCACGTTGTTCTTCAGGTAGGGTTTTGTTTTTTGTTTTTATTTTTGTTTTCCCTTCTCTTTTTATGTTTTTTTTCTTTCTTTTCTTTTAGGTTTAGTTTTTATTCTATTTTTCTTTTCCTCCCTTTTTTTTCTCCTAATAAACAAGCCAATCCAAGCCCCCCTAACCGCGCCTCAACCTTCCTCTTTCTACCCTTCCCATTCAACCATTGTTAGGGCAACAAAAATCACTGCCCCAACACAGCCCTTACAAAACCCGATGGCCATTCCAACTCCATAAGAGCAATGAATTTCACCACCCTCACATTTTCCTGACCAATTAGTGTAAAGGTGATGAATTTTTTTGCCCTTATAGACCCCTCACCAATTCTTACAAGGGCAGAAATTTTTGCTGCCCTTACACAAACCTTCCAACCATATGTACTGGCAGCAAAAATTGTCACCGATGCACCTGACTTCCCCACCACGTGCAAGGGTGGCCATAATCAACGCCCTTACATGAAACATCTATCTTCCACATGCATTGGTAGCAATTTTTGCCACTGATGCTCCTTCTTTCTACCCAACATGCATAGGCGGCAATTTTTGCCTATGCATATTTGACCTTCCAAATGCAAGGGTGGCAATTTTTGCCACATGTGCATACTTTGCATCCATTTTCACTAACTCTAAGAAATTTTTATTTTTCCCATTTTATGAGCCTACTTCCCTTTCATTATCTATCTTGCTCTCACTTTATCCCTTTCAAGCGCATTTCCTCGGTCATGATCACCTAACGTGTAATTTTTATAGATTATCAATATTTTCTCTAATTGTGTGATCATGACTCTTATCGCAGTTTCTCCTCAAGATCCTTCTTCATCAACATACTTTCTACAAAGGCTCATCCTGATGACTAAAGTTTCTCTAAAGAAGTTGAAGATGATGAAGTACCAATATCAAAGTATTTTTTCAATCACCTCGATCACTTCTAATGTTGATGACATTAGGGATACAAAGATCAGCCACGTAGATATGCCCAAGTTCATGGAGAGAACCAAGGCAAACAATCTAAGCTCCAAAATGAAGAAGATAATTGAGAGTAATATCCATCTGGTCTCCTCTTTTCCTGTGGTGGCACATCACATAGAGTTCATCCTCTAGTTTGCCTAATTCTACAACAAAGAGACCAGAGCTATGTTACAAGCTAGTGGCAACGTAGTAATTTGACTAGACCCTGAGTTCATTGATAAAGTTTTCATGTGCCCTCTTGCTATTGAAGTGTTGAATATTGACTTCATTAAAGCATAAAAGGAATATGATAAAGACCCTAAGAAGGTGAAGAAGGTGATCAATAATATATGGCTTAAAAGTCTCAGAGCTAACTTGTCCAGATGGCCACAAAACTTTTTGAGGAGCAACTTTATAGAAAAATTTGGTGACTTGATTACTCTTCTTAGTAGAGTATGAGGTTTACCATCTTCTTCTCAATTTCACAAATGGATGTATCCCTTAATCAAGATAATCTTCCAAGGGAAACAAGTCATTTTTTGGCGTGAAGAGATTAGCAATGCTCTGCATGAGCAATTAACAAAGGTGTCTACTACCTCAAAGTTATATATGACTTCATACCTGGTGTACATTGCAGCTTCAATGAGAACCTTTCCAGGTTTGACATCAGAGGGAGATAGAAAAACCACCCTTGTATATCAATATTACCCTCAGTTAACATTAAAAAGATCAATCCATCACTTTAGGAGGGTAAATGATGCTTTCTTTGTAGTATTTTTATGTCTCTTCGACCCCCAATTAGAATAGAAGAGAGTGTTAGATGAATCATGGGCTATTGTAAATAACTTTAGCTATATGTTCTTACAGTTTCTTTCTTTTTGCTATTTGTGGGTTGGCTTTTTCCAAGGTTATCCCTATATGCTCCCTAGATTTTCTTTTGATAAATTGATCCTGATGGAGCTATGTAGATAAATTATTGTCATACACAATAAGTAGATGGAACTTAAGAAACCCAGCTTCAGGTTTCCCATTGAAATTGGTAGGTACTCGGTATTGACCGCTATAAAATTAAGGGAAGGAAGACCGAAATGCAACTTGTCACCATGAGGCATTTCAAAAGAAGGCCCAATTTTGACTACAGAGGTGTCAAAGACATGATCATAAAGAAGACTCAGTTTCATGAACCCATGATTGAAGATGTATGGATAGATTTAAGGATAGTAGAAGATATCAAGAAGATAGACTACAACAGACTATCTCTTGAGCAAATAGAGTATCTAGGGCTCACTGATATCCCTCCAAATCTAGTAGATGATAGAGATCTGGTTAATTGCAAATATCTTGCTAAATAAGTCACTAACTCTCCTCTTCCTTTGATATAATGGTCTCAAAAAGAGTTGACCTCTTTGAGGATGAGATTCAAACCAATATTGGCCAACACCAATGATTGGTTAGCAAATAAAGGGATCACATTAAAAAAATCATCACAGGATCAAAGGCCAAATTTCAAGAAGAGATAAGGAGGAAAGCAAAAAATAGAACAAAGAATAAAAGTGATGTTCCTTCTCCTTCTAGGCCCCATAAGCCTAGGATCATTTTTGTATCAAAGAAATCAAAAGTTTTCAACAAAAAACTAGAATAAACAGATATGGGGGTTGAGAAACAAAGCACCTAAGAATAAGTGGTAGAACAGATGGAAATAAATGATAGGCCTATGGGTCAACAGGGAATGGAAGCTCAATCTCTGCAAGAAGGTGCACAACCAAATACATGAATTTATTCTTCTCCACTCCACTCACCTGTTGCAACTCCTTCGCACATTTCTCCCATCAGTATTCCCTCTTCTAGAGCCACCTCACCTTCTAGAGTTAATTTTGGTGACCCTCAAGGCACTTTTGGAGATGTTCTTTGATCATCAGGATCTATCCCCAGTTTGTCATCTCCTTCTTTCAACATTGGAGATAGTTCCACCTTCAACCATTCAGTGGCAGGTGTAGTTTTGCCTGATACTATGCCCACTATGCCCATTGTTCCCATCAACAGTGCAGGTGCTACCCTAGTGACACCAACTAGAGGGACTATTGCTAATGTAAGTGTTTCTAGTCTCCCACCTTGGTTGTTGACTTTCACACCTAAAAGGAAAAAGTAAGCCATCTCTCCAAATGACTTTGACTTTAGTAAAATAGTACTGATGAAAGCTAAGACCCCCAAGAAGCCAAAAATCCTTTCAAAAATGCTTGGAGATAAGGGGCACAAATATTTGGAGATAGCCAAATCCCCACAGGATGTGACCCTTGAGAATTCTGATATGAACAACTACTCCATTTCTCGAGTTGAGTTAGGGAAAATAGGTCATGAGGGCGTCAAGAGTGATTTGCAATCCACGATGGATATTATGGTCCAAAAATTTGATAGAGAAAGAGAAATGAAAGATCATTACAAAGCAAAGGTGGAACAATTGACCGCAGTGATCAAGAGATTCACTTTTACTCTAGAAGTGGTAACTCTAGAAGTTTTCTCCATAGATGATCCTATAATTTAGAAAGTAGAGAAGACGTATTTAAATGGAAAAGTACTTGAATATTACCTAGATAAGATGCATGCACAGGGGATTTCTTTATTTACAGATGTGGCTAAGAAAGATAAAATGAAGAAAATGAGAATAGAGTTAGAAGACCTTATCAATATTATTTCTTAAGATATTGAAAGCACCAATAAATATCTTAGCAAATGGACAGAGATGAAAGTGCTAAAAAAATGTACCCTAGTATCAATTGGTGTCATTTCTGATAGAGATTCTTATATTGAAATTAAAGAATCACTGATATACAAGATCTGGGTACTTGAAGAACTGATCAACGACCTTGAATATTCCAAGGATGCCAATGAAGAAAGCAACACCAATCTATTGAAAAAATTGGAGGAGTTGCCTTGCAGACTCACCTCTCAAGATAACCAATTCATTTCAGTAGAGGAAATGATTTAGGAGTTTGAGAGTATGATCCAAAATAAATTTGAGGAGAAAGTATTCTCAATGGCTTTAGTGGATAATATCTTAGATAATCAGTTAACTCTAGACAATTTGAGAACCAAGTTAACCAGTCATGCCAAGCCAATCACAGTAGTGAGAGATGCTATGATCAAAGCTAAGATGATCTTCAAAAATACTATTGCACCAGACAGTATCAGAATACAGGCATCTATCACCATGTACGATGCTCATCAGAAGAAGGCTAGGGACAAAACCTGAACTATTCTTCCATACTTTCTTCTTCATTCTTCTCATGCACTTTGTAATTGATTTGGGACATTTACACATGTATTTTTGTTATGTGTAAATACATGTAAAAATCCAGAAAAGTCCCAAAGTCAATGGAGACTCATCTTTGACTAGGTTTTAATATTTAAGTCTTTTCTCAATTTTGAAAGCTTTTCCCTATATATATAGAGGGAGCCTCTTTTGTAATAGAGTTTTTTTAGATAATTGAGAGCAAAAACTCTACCAAAATTGAGATGCTTTCGTAGACTTTTATCTCATCTTGTAAATCATATTTTTTTGAATGAATGAGAAGCAGGTTATTTTCAGACTTTGTGTTGAAATAATTTGTGTTACTTAGGAGGTCATTCCTATGTTCTCTTTCCTAATAATCTCTCATCTATTTGATTAAATAAGCAAAGTGTATGTGGAAATTATTGAAAGACATTCTGAAGGACATCAAAAAGACTTTGAACTAATTTTATTCTTTGTGATATTTTTATCTATTGTAGTTTTAGGTGAATACTTTGAGCTCCACTTCACTCTACTATTACGTACGCTTCGAATTAGTGAGGGAAGCAATAAAAGACTTTCTTCTTTCGTGGGTTTATCGTAGATCTAGTTACTACCCGAGAAGATTTTTTGCTATTTACTGAACATCATTTATGAAGGAAGAGGAATGTTTTCAGTCATCAACCAGGGTTTCTCTTTTGCTCTATGAACATCATCTCTAAAAAAAGAGAGATGGATGGTGTTATCCTACCCTAAGTATTATTTTCTGCTTATTTATATATATATAACATATAAGTAATTTATAGGGAACCTCCCCTTGATGAGAGGAGAGATTTATCTCACTGTGATGTGGTAAACTCACACTTTTTGTTGTATAAATCTCCTTGTACTGTGGTTGATATACCCATTTTGTCATCAGTTAGCTGATGACAAAATATTCACCCAACAGAGTCAACTCAGCAAAATCAAGAATGAATTTTCTAAGAAAATTGACCTTACCAAAGAATGAATGTACCCCTTTCTTGGAGGTAGGCATAGATAAACTTTGAATATATTTTAATCATTTTGGATCAATATTTTTACCCTCTTTTGAGACTATGTGACCAATAATCTTTCCTTTAGTCATGGAAAATATCATTTTTTGGGGATTCAAATAAATTACATGTCTCCTACACTAGATGAGTACTTATTCTAGATCAACGAAGTGATTACCTCTCTTTTTGGAGAAGACTGTCAATTCATCAAGGTACACTATAATAATCTTGTTTTTTAAATGTGTAAAATCTAGATCCATTATTCATTATAAATTTACTCCAGCATTGATAATCCCAAAGGAAATCTTCTGATAAGCAAAGGTCTCCCATGGTATTGTGAAAGTTGTCTTATATCGATCTTCCTCAACCACTTTTATTTGATTGTACCCTAAAAATATATCCATCATGGACAGCATCTCTAAACTTGTAACTAATTTTAAGGTGTGATCCATAATGGGTAATGGGTAGTTATTTTTTAGAGAAGCTTGATTCAAATTATGAAAATCAATACAAGCATATTTCTCCATTTTTATTTCTGACTGGGACAATATTTGCTAACTATTTTGAATGGTGAATGGGATAGATAATATTTGAATCAAGAAGCTTATATATTTCAACATAAATAATAACTAAGATGGTTGGGTTATGATAGTGTAACTTTAGATAATAAATCATCTCTACTTTATAATTACCTTCTCAAAAAAGTGGCGGATGATCTACCTTGAGTAGAGATGCAGTAACTATAAGAGAATCAGTTCTGGAGTTTTGATCATGAAGAACTGATTTGATTGAGAAGGTTAAAAAATCAAGTGATACACTCAAAATGTGATCATTGTAGTACCTCAGCTTGTCTTTCCTCACTTGATATTGGCCATGAATTTGCCTTACTATTAACTTAGCATTACCTTGTGCTTTTAGGAGTCTTACTCCTTTTTATTTTGCTTTTTCAAGTCCTAATAGGAGTTCCTCATATTTTGTTGTGTTTTTGGTATTTTCAAACATGAGTTTCTAAGAGTAAGGGAATACTTTACCATTAAGTGATATCAGTACTACCCCAACACCTGATCCATGAAAAGTGTAGTTACCATCAAACTCTAGCATCTATATCTTATCTTGTTCTTATTATTCTACTTCCTTTGGTTCTTGTATCTCCTTTCCCAATTCAAGGTAGTAAACTCCATGGTCTAATTCTTTAAAAAGATTCTATGACCTTAAATCATCAAATTTAGAAACTATATACTTGGTTTTATTTTCAGGCTCAAGTTTTTGATTTACTCCTTTGATTGGAATGTGAGCACATGACCAATCCACCTTGAATTCACCTAGATCTTTGCAAAATTTTCTGCTTAGTAACATTTTGTAAGAGATAAGAATATCTGCAACCAGAATTGTCATTTTGAGCCTTTTATTTGAGAAAGTTGTTAAGATAACTTGGGCATCCTTGATCTATCTAATTAGTGGAACTTGTCTCTTCATTGAGTAACATCTACCTATTGTCTTAGTCAAATTGAGGCTAAGGGCATCAGCTACTTTAGCTAGCATAACATTATCAAAGGCTCTAGAGTCTAGGATGTAGTTTCTTAACTTGAACCCATTAATCAAGAGAGACACATAGAATGGCTCAATCCTTTCAAATGTGGAAGCAATTTTAGCATTGTTCTAGGAAGGAACCTATTTGGGAGTAGGTAAGATACCTTTAGAGGCATGGAATATATTATTTTAACCTTTTCTTTGAACATACTTGAAAAGTATATTTAGTTGATCTGGATAAGACCTCAAGTATTCAGCTTCTAACATTTAAATTTTGGTTTTCTTTATGTGATCAATTATGTCAAAAGAAGGGATGGATGCAGATAGAATAGGGTTAGCTTTAAAAGTATGAGTTACTAGCATATGAGTTTGAGAAGAAGCTACATACTTATATTTTGGAGAAAGAGAAGAAGGTAGAGCACTATCTCTTTTAAGAATGCTTACATCTGATCTAGAATCTCCTTTCTCTTATGTTTGGAAGGTTTTACACCAGCTTGTTGAGTTTGTGACCTTGTAAACACTACAAAAGAGTGACTATTATCTTATTTAAATGCTTCTTCACAATCACTTTTTTATTGATATTCAAGGTAGCCTATGTTGAAGTTTTTAGTAAGTTCTATAAAGTCATCTTCATCAACAAGACTTTGATTAGTATCATTTGCCATCTAATCTTCTTCATTCATCTCAACATGATTTTTGGGAGCATCTTCAATCACCAGTCTTTGTGTAGGAATAACAATGTGGTTCCTATTTTGATTATTAAAATTCTATACAGGTGCATTCATATCAAGAGCAGCATGAGTACCTTGAGTAATTTGCCTTTTGGCTTACAACAATTCATTTGCCAATTTCTATAATAGGGGATCAGTGGTCTGTGATGTGCTTGAAGTAGAGGAATCACCCTTAGAAGTTGTTTTCTTGATCTTTGTAGCCATTATCAAATCATCTTCAACCTCAGTAGCAAGATTTTGATAAGTTGTTAAATCAACCAGACATGCTTGGTGCAGTTGATAACTGACCTTTGGTAATTGGGCATTAATGAAAAAGCACTTTTGATTATCTCTAGTGGCTAGAGTAGCTTGAGAGATTTTATAGAGTAGTCTACTAAACTTCAAAATGAAGTCTCACATGTGTTCATGTGGTTCTTTTTTGAGCTCAATCAGCTAGGTAATCAATATATGAGAATCTTTTGTAGCTTTGAATCTCTTTTCAAATTGCTCCTGCATAGTGGCCCAACTTACTATATGCTAGTAGTTAAATGGTATAACCATTATGTAACTAAGTCATACAAGGCCTCAATGAAGAGTCTGACTGAGACATCATTATGTTCAACGTCAATTACTCCATAGGCTATAAAGAAGGCAATGAAGTGCTGATATGGAAATTATTTTTCATTGCCAGTAAACTTTGGAATCATGAAAAGGAGTCAAATTTAGTCGACCAATCACTGCCCCCCCCAAGGAATAGGTTGTGGGAGTACCATTATTCTAGGAATAAGGAACTAAGGGTTTAAGGGTTGGATTATTCTTGAAGAATTATGTTGAATCTGATTCTTAGGATTTTATGTCTATCTGACAGGTGAGAGACTAGTTTTTCTTATTCTAGCTTGGATGGGAAAGTTGAAATTAAAACGTTCTTACAATTTAAAGAAGTTGTGTGTTTGGCCTTGAGACCCCCTTGCTCTAGTGAAAGGTTGAGTAGCCAAATTGAAGCATAAAAATTCTTCTAAAGATTTACTCAAGTAATTTGGTTTATAGGCAAATATTTAGGTAGCGGTTATTTAACATGCAACAAGCTTAACATAAATAAAGTGTAAAATAACATGTGGCTTCTGGACATGCGGTAATTTTATAAAAAGTGATGTATCTATTTTTTTAAAAATTAGTTAACTTTAGCATGGACACGATTTACTCACAAGTGCATAACTTACTTTGCATGCATCATTTTAGATGAGTGGTTTAGAAACATGCACATTTTGAAAAATTGAAAATTAACTATGACTAACTTGACTTGTGTGAGTAATCTAATTTTAGTTCTGAGAGTTTATTTATTCCCCAATGGAGTCACTATAAACTATTGGCTAGATATTTTACAGGCTATCAAAATTATGTAGTCAGTCATGCGATTAAATCCCCTTCATTTAATGATGAATCTCCTATATGCTTATGTCTATTTACTTTGAATTATTCAAAGCTTTCAATAATTCATATATTATACAAATTATGTGCAAGTTATCATATGTTTGGGGTATTACTTTAATCACAGAATTCATGAACCATTAAAAAAGTTATTTTATATTAAGTAATCAATTATTTCTAAGAATGTGTAAATAAATTTAAGGAAATACAAATGAAAGACTAAAATATGTGAGAATAAATAAGTTTAACTTCACAATAAGTAGTTTTACAGAGCTTATTGAATTTGTATAAGTAAATAAACCCTCCAAAGATGATAATCCTTTCAATGAATGATTAAGAAAGACTGAAATTCACATTCAGATTTAAAGATAACACAAAGTTTACCATTTTAATATTCATAAATCCACTAAACGATCTCTTGAGACACAAAGTTCCATAGAAATCAACATCCTTCTTATTCAATTTGAACCAATTTCATACAAAAGAAAAAATCAAAAATTTAAACACAAAGTTTTAGATTGATTAAACTCTCTTGCTTTAGCTACAATTGCTATCCAAAAATTACCATCCCTAGGCACGCAGGCCTGCACTTATATTTATACAATTTTAGAAGTCAAAATCAAATAGGAGATAACTCCCTGAATTTCTAAGTGTTGCACTAAAACTAGGAACCATTGAGAGATGTCCTCCTATAATTTCTCCTCTATGGCATGCAATGTCCGATGACATGTAGCACTTGTTAGTTTTTTTGTTTGGATAAAAAAAATCTCTTTGTATGCAGTGCAAAGTTTTCTTAAGTAATTTTTTTTTTATAAAATGATTTTAAGTAATGGTGTTTAGCCAAGTTACTTGAGTCTTACATTTTACAAAGTAATATACCTGGACAAGTAACTTCACTAAATGACTTTACTTAAAGTAATTACTTATAACAAAGTTACTTCAAACATATCACTTGAAGAAAATGGACAGAAGAAAGAAGTTGTCAAGAAAAAGAGTAATAACAAGCATTCCACATCATGGACTTTAGATCTACACTTTTCTTTGAATTTGATGTGTTGAGACATCATGGATTGAACTATTGCATCATTTATCTTGGCAACTGATTACCTCTCTGTAACATACCTTAGTAGTTCACTCTCCACTTTTTTGAAGTATGTTTTTACCTTCTCAATCCTGGGTTTGAGCCTCTTAATATCTTGTTGATTTTTTATTAACTCCTTTATAGATTTTATTATGAAAGGAGTATAAGATTTCTTAATTTTTTGCTTGAACTGTTGATGGAACTCTTTAGGTATTCTTGAATGTTCATTTTAACTTTTGAGGTAGAAGATACAGTCCTCCAAATGTACTTTCACATCTCAAGTTTCTTCTTCTAGAGTTTTCATTTCCTCAAGCATGATTTCAAAAATGAGCAGGTGAATAGATATAATAAGCTCTTCTTGCCTTGCCTTCTTTATTAACCCTTTTGAAACAATTTATTCTTCAATCAATACTTTCTCACTTAAAGATTTTATCCCCTCTAGGCTTTCTTTTTATAATTTAGATATCTCATTCTCATTGTTAATTTCTTTCATCAACACTTTTAGTTGTGTCAATTTATTTTTAATGTCAACCAAGTTACATGAGATCACGAGAAACCATTTATGAGTAGTATGTAGCATCTTCTCTATCCATTCATTAATGGTTTTAGCCTTGTCCCCAGTTTATTCTACTTTATTGATTACTTGTTGACCAATTGAATCACCTAAAAGAATTGATTGTTGTAGAGTAGACCTTGCTACTTTGGCTATTATTTCACACAACCTAGAATTTTGTTCTTTCAAATTAGCCTTAGCAGCCTTCTCCTCATTGAACTTCGTAAAAATATTTTTAATCAAATTCTAAGTATATTGCTTTAAGCCTTATTTAGTAACTTATCTAAGGGATATTTTAGTGACTATTAAGCCTTTTTCAGTGACTTAACTTTTATTCATGCCCTATGGAGGAGCTGATACTTCTAAAAATTTCTATCTTGAAGGTTCAATTATCATCTTAGAAGTTAATTTAGCATTCTTAGGCTTCTTTCCTTTTCTATCAATATTGTTTAATAGCAATAAATCAGTCTCCTCCAAATTTATCACTTCTCTAGTTTCAATAACTATCTACAATGCTAACCAAGATGAGAACTCTTAACTTGAAGGAGTAGATGAATGTACAACCATTTGTTATTGACTATTTCTAATCATTAATTCCTTAGAGGGAGCTTCTTGTGTATCTGAAACACCTTGAGCAACATTGGTAACTATTTGCTCATCCTTTTCTTTCTCTTTATTTCTCAATCTCTTTCCTAGATTCTTTCTCTTTCTCTACTTTTGCCTCTATCTCTACCTCTTTTTCTACCTCTTTTTCCTTCTCATTCTCCATTGTCACTACCTCAGGTTATTTTTCTATCTCCTTATTAGTTTCAATCATTTCCTTTTGATTTTCTTGTGGTGCCTCCTGTGATGGGATCATTTCTTTGGTAGTTACCTATTCTATCTACTTTTAAATGGTGGGTTGATCATCTAAAAGGGCTAGAGGTAGAGAAGTGGGTGGAAAATATGGAGGAAGAGGAAAAACATCCATCTTATTTTGAATGGGTTTGTGGGGAGGCTTGATGATATGAGATTTTGGAGGTGGCATGAGTATTGATAGATCTATGGTGGGTGCAATAGAAGTAGGAATGATGGGTGGAGAAGTATCTATGGAAGTGACCAAAGGGGGTGTAATGAGAGATGGATAATTTAGATATTTATCATTCACTATAGATTAGGTATCATTATAATTTCTCTTCAACTTCAATCTCTTCTACACTTAACTACTTTCTCATGTACTATTTATTTCCTCTTTTGGCTTATCTAGGTAGTTTCAGTTATTAACTACTTCATGAAATACACCTTATTAAGAATACATGTAGAAGTCATGGAAATGATCATATAATTTCTATCTATAATAGTTTTAACTTGATTTTTTCTAAAAACAATCTCTGAAAGTGGGGTGTTATCTCCTCCTATTGTATGATAGGCATCACTAGTCACAATTCTATCATCTTTCATGTCCTCTAGAATTGTTTCTAAATCAAAAGTATGAATTTTTTCAACATTCAACCTACTATTATCTCTTCTTCTTACATTAAACTCATCTCTAAAATCAATCCAAAAATCTTCAATTGTATGAATATGCTTATACTCAAGAGAAATTGTACTTTGAGTTATGCCTCTGTAATCAAAATTTGCTCTAGCTTCAAAATGGATTTGATTGTAGTTATGATACATTTCCTTTTGCACATTTCTCACTTTGTAAATGTTGGGGCAATGATAGTGATTGATAGAGGGGTGGTGAACATTTGAATGTAAGTCATGCAACTCAACGAGTTGCCTACATAACTCCATGAGGATCCACTTGTCACTGGGATACCTTGGTAACTGAACTAGTGTGTCTAAGAAACCACCAACTCTGATGTACATGAAGTTGAATAACTGAATAAAAATTCATTGAAATTGGGAAACTACATCCCATGCTTCATCAAACACTCTCTTATGTTTCAAAACCACATTTAACTTGCAAATTATTTCATAGAATAATCCATCATTTACTATCTTATGATGATTATAGTACTTAGAAAGAACCAATTGAGGATAATACTCACAAATAGGCTCTGTTTCCAACATTCCTTTTTTAGTTATCCTAAAAAAAGCTCCATTTGATAGTGCAACATATACTATATATGAGGTCATTTTGAAGTCAAAAGTCTATAAGACATTGTTTAACTATTGGTTGATGTTGTCACTTACCAACCTTGCCCATTCAATCATAGAAGAGCTCCTAATAACGTTAATGGTTTTAATGTATGCATGCATCCAAGTTGAAAATCACTTAGAATTATTTTATCCATTGATTATACATAATAATTATGTGATGTCATCAACTTCCTAAATGAAGATAGACCTTACTGTTTATTTAGGGAACCTTGAGGGTTGTTTAAATTTCCTCAGATAGTTAGTGTTCATTATCTTGATGCAATCAGCTATCTTATTTTCTCATTGACTCAGCTTTTTCCATTTTTATATCAATCAATATAGATGATGCTAGGATCTTTAGATCGTAGTGGAAATATTGAGCATCCAATCTTATCACTACATTACCAGCAGTGTCTTTCACAGTCCTAGTAAGAGAGTCATAATACTTGGCACATGCTACGATAATCTCAGGAAGTTTTACAAAACTTGGGAATTTTTTGGCTTGCAAGATCCCACTATTGGTCATTTCTTGCATGAGTGGAATTTTAGTTATAGTTTTAGATCTTTTTAATAACTTAGTCACTAACATATGTCCCATATATGTGTCACTTATTTCAATTAATTTAGAAGTGATACAAGATTCATTAGGGTACCCTTTATACTCGTACTACATCTTTGGTTCTTGTGACTTGACTTTCTTTGATTTTGTTTTACCCTTCCTACTTGTCCCATGGATTTTTTCAAGTGCTAACTTAGGGACTTCTTCAATTAAATTTTTTTATTATAGTACTACTCCAGTTATTTCTTCCTCTTATCCTTCTAACCCTGATATCTATTTAGGTTAACTCTAGAAAAACTTGACAAGTGCTCTAGAACACTTAGTAAATGCTCTTGTTGGTTTAGAAAAGGTTAAATAAATGAGGCAAGTTGTTGTTTCAAATAATGCTTCTAATCAAGCTTTAGATTTAAATCAATAGAAAGTCTTGAAAACCCCAAGTAACTCATAGTAAGTAATAGGGTATCAAAATTCTAGGTTGGTTTAGGTAATCTTCAAGTCTTAAATACTCAAGAATCTGAACAGGTAATAGGTGTGAACAGCTTTGGGTTTGTTTCAGCTTATAACTTCAGGTTTGTATTAACAAGTTACTTGAGTTTGAAACCCCAAATAAGTAATGAGCAATGAGGAGTCTGAGTTATACTTGGGTAGTTACTTTGGGTTTTACTTGGGTAGTTTAACAGGTTTCTCAAGGCTTAAGACTTCAGGTTTACTAATGTAAATTGGATTGAAAAACTCACACAAGTAAAAGTAGTGAGTAGTCATAAATCTAGGTAAGCATGCAGTCATTTTAAGTTTGGGTGGGTAGGATGCTTAAGAGTCTTGGTTTTCTTAAGGCAAGTAACTCAAGCTTGGGACTTCGAGTAAGTAGTAAGTTGTGGAAAACCTAGGTTTCTTTGCTAGGTCAATAATCAACTAAGTTTTTAGCTAGGTTTTCTCAATCTTGGATTTTGAGTGGGTTTTTATATGCTTAGTGTTTATAAGAGTTTTACCAAGACTTCAAACAACATTTTTACATGCAAAAATGGATTCAAATACAAGTGAAATGATAAAATATAGTGAAAATCAAAATGGAAAATTCAATGATGGATCAAGAAGACACTTTCTCACCTTTTGGAGCAATTTAAAGCAACTGGGAATGAAAACAACCATAATGAAAATAGCTAAAGACTAAGTATTATTCAAGGGGACTAAGTTTTAACAAGAACAAGTAACTCACAAAATACAAAAGATAAAAATTTAATAGGGGTATATCAAAATTCCATGTGTGAAATTTTGAGTGACACCAGCTAGGTCCGATTGGGGACATCTTTCTTTTTATTAGAAAGAAAGAAAAAAGGATGAGATCCTAGTATATCTAGTTTTGAGTCTTGTCTATTGGTTACGAGGTCTTTACAAAAAATCAATCACAAAAACTACAAAACAACCAAATAAATAGAGAAACAAAAATAACTAAACAAAAGAAAGATTGAAAACTTTATTTATATACAGACAGGTGTTACCCTACTGCTCAAATCTTGTAGAGCTTCAAGTGTTGTCCATTGAAAGGCAGTGACAGTATAATTCCATCTTAATAAGCTAAGATGAAGTGATCTCTTACAGTAATGATCTTTATAATGAAAGGCCCTTTCCATAATGAGTTAAACTTGTCATGTTTCCATTTTTATTCATTATATTTATCCCATAGAAGTACCAAGTCACCAACTTCAAACTATCTTTATCAAGCCTTCTTATCAAATATTTCCTTCACTATCATTTGATGATTAGTCATCCAGTCAGCAACTTGAGTATGAACCTCTTGGAGTTCAGTGAGAAACATAATCCTTTTATCTAGAGAATCTTGATAAGTTGCATCTTCAATGGCTTTAGACAATTGCAAAACAAACAAATCTATGGTAGTTGGTATCTCATCATTTGTTTCATATAGAAGATGAAAATGAGACATACTAATGGATTTGTTTAAAGTGATTATGTCAGCCCATAGTGCATCAAATAGCTTTTTGTGCCAAGTACATTGATTATTGTCTACCAGCTTACGAATAATGGTCATCAAGTTCTTGTTACTTGATTCAGATTGACCATTCACCTGAGGATAGTGATTTGAAGGATGAACTAGGTCTATTATGTATGAGTAAGATAAATCAATTAGTTCTACTAAAAAAAATTTGGCTGCATTTTCTGTTACTATCTTGTGTGGGACACCAAACCTTACTACAATAATTTCCTTGATGAAGTCCAATTCAAATTTAGAAGTGGCATGCTTGATCGAAATGGCTTCTATCCACTTGTTGAAGTAATCAATGGTAGTTAAAACATAGCAATGTCCAACACTTGAAAAAGGATTTAGCATGCCAATTAAATTCATACCCCACTGCTAGAATGGCTCACTTATTATAATTGGTTTTAGTGGTAATGCTGGAAAATTTACACATCCCATAAAGTGTTGACATGTTTGACACTTAGCAACCCAATCAGAAGTGTCATGAAAAGGGTAGGCCAAAAGTACCTTACTCTTGAGATTTTATGTGTTGTGACTCATGATAAAAAGTGACCTCCACATGATTTGTCATGAAACTGCTCTAGAAGTTTCTATTATTGTTCTTTATCCACACAGCAAAAGAAAACACCATCAATTCATCTTTTGTATAGACCATTATCCCAAAAGATATAATCCTTTGACTTTAACTTGATGATCAATTTTTTATTATGTTTAAGGTCATTTGGACATTCTCCATAAGTTAATAAGTAAGCAATCTCCTTGTATCATTCATCAACAAGATCAACAAAAAGTACCATAGGCAAATCTTCATCTGATTTAGCTTGGAGTGAAGGTGCAATTATATATGTGTCATCAAGTTTTCTCTCTGTCATCAATTAGCACAAGCCTCTTCTTCTTACTAGATTAATTGGTTTTATATCAATATCAAACTCTTGCACCTTAGCTACATAGGTGCTTCTCAATAATCCTAGCTCCTATTGCATTAGAATAGATTTTACTATAATGTTAGGGATATAGGCTTTAGTATGTGAAGATAAAATTTAATACCTAAAGGCTTTATATGCCTTAACTAAAATAAAGGTATGTTTATCCATCTGTGTATACTTGAATTCATATCTTTTCAATGGTTGGATCATGAAAGCTATAGGGGATTAAATTCCTTCATCATTCTTCTACAAAAGTATCGCTGACATGGTATGCTTAGAAGGATAACAGTAAAGAATTAATTTTTTACTAAAATCTAGAGAAACTACCACTGAAGCTTGAGCTATAGTTACTTTAATCCTTTCAAATGCCAACTTACCTTTAACATTCCATTTTAAGTCTTCTTTCTTTTTCATCATATCAAAAATATGTCGAATTAACTCAGCAAAATTAGGAATGAATCTTCTAAAGAAATTGACCTTACCAAAGAATGAATGTACTCCTTTCTTAGAGGTAGGCATATGTAAACTATCAAAAGATTTAAATCATTCTAAATCAATCTTTATTCCCTCTTTTGAGACTATGTGACCAAGAAGCTTTCCTTCAATCATGGCAAATATCAATTTCTTGGGAATCAAATAAATCCCATGTCTCCTGCACTGGATGAGTACTTCTAGATTAGCCAAGTGATTACCTCTCTTTCTGCATAAGAATGTCAAGTCATCAAGGTAAACTACAATACTCTTGTTTTTTAAATGTGAAAAATAGATCCATTAGTTTTTGAAAAGTTTCTCCAGCATTGATAAGCCCAAAGGGCATCTTCTAATAAGCAAAGGTCCTCCATGGTGTTGTGAAAGTTATTATATATTAATCTTCCTCACTTTTATCTGATTATACCTTGAAAATATATCAACATGGATAACATATTTGAACCTAAAATTACTTGCAAGGTGTGATCCATAATGGGCAATGGGTATTTATCTTTAAAATAAGCTTGATTCAAATTGTGAAAATCAACACATAGGCATATTTATTTGTTTTTCTTTCTCACTGGGATAATATTTGCTAACCATTCTAAATGATGGATGGGATAGATAATATTTGCATCAATAAGATTCTTTATTTTAGTATAAATAGTACCTGTGATAGTTGGGTTATGATGGCATAACTTTTGCTTGAAGGGCTTTGCTTCTGGCTGAAGTGGAATATAATGATGTACCTCATCTATGACCTTGGGTCATCAGACTTATAAATTGTATACTTGGACTTATTTTTAGGATTGAGTTTATAATTTACTCTTTTAATTAGAATGTAATCACATGATCAATCCATCTTGACTTCTCCACCTATATCTTTGTAAAAGTTTCTACTTAGTAGCAATCCATAAGAGAAAGGAATCTCCACAACCATAATTGTCATTTTGAGTCTTTTATTTAGAAAAACTGCTAAGATAGCTTGGGCATCCTTGATCTATCCAATCATGGGAACTTATCTCTCTATTGAGTAACATTTGTCTATTATCTTAGTCAAAGTAAGGCTAAAGGCATCATCTATTTTAGCTATTATAACATTATCAGAGGCTCTAGGGTCTAGGATATAGTTGCTTAAATTGAACCCATTAATCAAGAGAGACACATAGAATGGATCAATCCTTTCATATGTTGAAGTATTTGTGGGAGAAGTAATTGTATTATTGTTCTAGGAAGGAACCTATTTGGGAGTAGGCAAGTAACCTTTAGAGGTTTTGACTTCATTGTTTGACCCTTTGCTTTGACCATACTTGACAAGTCTATTCTATTGATCTGGATAAGACCTCAAGTATTTAACTTTTGACATTTAAATTTTGGTTTTCCTTATATGATAAATTATGGAAAAAGCAAGGATGGATGCAGATAGAGTAGCGTTAGCTTCAAAAATATGAGTTACTAGCTTATGAGTTTGAGAAAAATAAGCTACATACTTATCTTTTGGAGCAAGAGAAGGTAGAGGACTGCCTATTTTAAGAATGCTTACATCTATTCTAGGGTCTCTTTTCTCTTATTCTTTGGAATATTTTTCACAATCTTGATAAGTCTATGACCTTGTAAACACTGCAAAAGAGTGACTATGATCTTCTTTAAATGCTTCTTTATAATCACTTTTTGATTGATATTCAAGGTAGCCTATGTTAGAGTCACCAGTAAGATCTACAAAGTCATCTTCATCAACAAGACTTTGATGAGTATCATCATTCATCTAATATTCTTCATTCATCTCAACATTATTTTTGGGAGCATCTTCAATAACTAGGCTTTGTGTAGGACCAAGAATGTGGCTCTTTTTTTTATGATTAAAATTTTGTGCAAGTGCATTTCTAGCAGAAGAAGCATGAGTACCTTGAGCAATTTATCTTTTGACTTGAAAAAATTCATTCTCCAACTTATGTAATAGAGAATCAGTGGTATGTGATGTGTTTAAAGTAGAGGAATCACCCTTAGATGTTGTTTTCTTGATCTTTCAAGCCATTATCAAATCATCTTTAACCTTAGTAGCAAGATTTTGAGTAGCTACTAAATCAATCAGACATGCTTGACGTAGCTGATAATTGACCTCTGGTAACTGAGCATTAATGAAGAAGCACTTTTGATTATCTCTATTAGGTAGAGTATCTTTAGGGATTTTATAGATTAGTCTATTAAACTTAGCAATTAAGTTTTGCATATGTTCATGTAGTTATTTTTTGAGCTGAGTCAATTGGGTAATCAATATATGAGAATATTTTGTAGCTTTTAATCTCTTTTCAAATTGCTCATGCATAGTGGCCCAACTAACTATAGTTCCAGGAGATAAATGGTAAAACCATTCTGAAACTAAGCCATGTAAGGTCTCAATAAAGAGTTTGACTGAGACATCTTCATGTTCAATGAAACTTACTCCATAAGCTAATAAGAAGGTAGCCAAGTGCTTGTCTAGACTTTTTTTCAATCACCAGTAAACTTTGGGTAATTCTTTCTTGATGCCTTTGGAAAGTCATGGAGAGGAGGAGTCAAATTCAATGGATCAATCGTTACCCCCCAAGGAATAGGAAGCGGGAGTACCATTATTCTAGGAATAAAGAATTGAGGGTTTGTGGGTTGAATTATTCCTAAAAAATTATGTTGAAGCTGATTCTCAAGAGTTTGTGCTTGTATGACAGGCGAGAGATTGGCTCTTTTTGTTCTAGCTTGGATGAGATAAATAAAATTAAAACATTTATGTAATTCAAATAAGTCGTCTATTTAGCCTTGATCCCTCTTTTCTCTGGTGAAAGGTCAATTAGCTAGATCAAAGTGAAAAAAATCTTCTAAATATTTACTCAATTAATTTGGTTTATAGGTAAAGACTTAGGCAGTGGTTAATTAACATGTAGTGAGCTTAAAATAAACAAGGTGTAAAATAAAACATGGCTTCTAGACATGCAGTATTTCTATAAAAAGTGACATGTATATTTTTAAAAAGTTGAGTTAACTTTAGCAAGGACACGCTTTGCTCATTGGTGCTTAACTTACTCTACATGTAACATTTGAGATGAGCAGTTTGAAAAAAATGCAAATTTTGAAAAACTAAAAATTAACTATGCCTATCTTGACGCATGTGAGTAATCTAATTTTAGTTTTGGGAGTTTATGTCTTCCCCAATAGAGTCACCAAAAAATGTTGGCTAGATATTTTATAGGCATTGGCTAGATATTCTGTAGGCTATCAAGTACTTAGGCAATCATGAGATTAAATCCCTTTCATTTAATGGTGAAGCTCTCATATGCTTATGTCTATTTACTTCAAATTATTCACAACTCTCAGTTATTCACAAATTATACAAATTATGTACAATTTGTCTTAATTTTGAGGTATTACTTAAATAACAAAGTTCATGAACCATAATAATGTGATTTTGCAACAAGTAGTTATTTCTAAGAATGTGTAAAGAAATTTTGAGAAATACAAAATGAAAGACTAGAATTTGTGAGAAGAAAGAAGTTGCACCACAATAATTAGTTTTAGAGATCTTATTGAATCCATACAAATAAATAAACATTCAAGAGATAATCATTTTAGTAAATGATTAAAAAATATTGGAATTCACATTCAGATTTAAAGATAACATAAAGTTTACCTTTTTAATCTTCATAAATCCACTAAATGATCTCTTGAGATACAAAGTTCCACAGAAATCAACATCTTTCTTATTCAATTTGAACCAATTTCATACAAAAGAAAAACTCAAAAATATAAATACAAAGTTTTAGATTGTTTAAACTCTCTTGCTTCAATTACAATTTCTATTCAAAAATTACCATCCCTAAGCACACAGGCCTGCACTTATATTTATATAATTTTAGAAGTCAAAATTAAATAAGAGACAACTCCTTGAATTTCAAAGTGTTGCACTAAAACTAGGAACCGTTGAGAGGCATCCTCCTATAATTTATTCTCTATGGCATGTAATAGTTGATGACATGTAACACTTGTCATTTTTATTGTTTGGATCAAAACTAATCTCTTTGCATGTAGTGCAGAGTTTTCTTAGGTAATTTGCTTTTATAAAATGACTTCAAGTAATGGAATTTAGCCAAGTTACTTGAGTCTTATATTTTACAAAGTAATATACCTGGACAAGTAACTTCATTAAATGACTTTAATTAAAGTAATTATTTATAACAAAGTTAATTCAAACATATCACTTGAAGAAAATAGAAGATAATGGAAAGAATAAAGAAGTTGTCAAGAAAAAGAGTAATAACAATCATTCCACATCATAGAATTTAGATCTACACTTTTCTCTGTGTTTAATGTGTTGAGATATCATGCATTGAATTGCTACATCATCTGTCTTGGAAATTGATTGCCTCACCATCTCATACCTTGATATTTCTCTCTCCAATTTTTTGCAATATGTTTTTACCTTCTCAATCCTGGATTCGAGCCTCTTAAAATCTTGTTGATTTTTTATTAACTCCTTTATAGATTTTGTTGTGAAAGGAGTAGAAGATTTCTCAATTTTATGCTTGAACTATTGATGCAACTCTCAGGTGTTCTTGAATGCTCATCTAATCCTGTGAGGTAGAAGATATAGTCCTTCAAATCTACTTTCACATCTCGAGCATCTTCTTCTAGAGTTTTCATTTCCTCAAGCATGGTTTCAAAAATGCGTAGATGAAAACATATAATGAGCTCTTCTTGCCTTGCCTTCTTTATTAACCCTTCTAGAACAATTTTTTATTCAATCAAAACTTTCTTACTTAAAGCATTTATCCCCTCTAGGCTTTCCTTTTGTAATTCAGATATTTCATTCTCATTTTCAATTTCTTTCATCAATGCCTTCAATGTTGCCAGTTTATTTTTAATGTCAGTCAAATTTATTGAGACCTCAAGAAACCATTTATGAGTAGTATATAGTATCTTCTCTATCAATTTTTCAATGGCTTTAGCATTTTCCCTAGTTTCTTCTACTTTAGTGATTACTTGATGACCAATTAAATCACCTAAAAGAATTGATTGTTGCGGAGTAAACCTTGCTACTTTGGCTATTATTTCACACAACTAAGAATTTTGTTCTTTCAACTTAGCCTTGGAAACCTTATCCTCTTTTATCTTCTTAAAAAGAGTGTTAATCAGAGTCTGAGTATCTTGCTTTAAGCCTTCTATGGTAACTTTTCCAAGGGATATTTTAGTGATTGTTGAGTCTTTTTTAGTGACTTCACTTTTATTCATGGCCTATGGAGGAGCTGATACTTTTATAAATTTCTATCTTGAAGGTTTAATTATTATATTATAAGTTACTTTAGCAATCTTAGGCTTTTTTCCTTTTATATCAAGACTTTTTAATAGCTGCAAATCAATCCCTTCCAAATTTATCACTTCTCTAGTTTCAAGAATTATCTGCAATGTTAACCAGGATGAAAAGTTTGAACTAAGAGGAGTAACTGAATGTACAACCATTTGTTGTTGATTATTTCTAATCATTAATTCCTAAGAGGATCTTCTTGTACACTTGAAACATCTTGAACAACATAGGAAACTATTTTCTCATCCTTTTCTTTATCTTTCTCTTTCTCAATCTTTTCCCAGATTTTTCCCCAAATTCTTTCTCCTTCTCTACTTCTGCCTCTATCTCTACCTCTTTTTCCTTCTCTTTATCCATTTTTAATGTCTTAGGTTCTTTTTCTACCTCCTTCTCAAGTTCAATCATTTCCTTTTGCTTTTCTTGTGGTGCCTCTTGAGATGGGATCATTTCTTTGGTAGTTACCTATTTTGGTTGCTTTTGAATGGTGGGTTGATCATTTGAAGGGGGTAGAGGTGGAGAAGATGGGTGGAGAAGATGGAAGAAGAGGAGAAACATCAGTATTCTTTTGAATGGGTTTGTGCGGAGGCTTGATGCTATGAGATTTTGGAGGTGGCATGGGTATTGATAGATCTATGGTAGTTGCAGTAGAAGTAGGAATGATGGGTGGAGAAATATCTATAAAAGTTACCAAAAGGGGTGTGGTGACATCTAGTTTAGTTGGTTCTTTATCCTTCACTATAGATTAATTATCATCAATATTTCTCTTCAAATTTAATTACTTCTACACTTGATTACTTACTCCCTGTACTATTTCTTTCCTCTTTTGGCTTATCCAGGTAGTTTCAATCATTAACTAATTCATGTAATGCCTCTTATTAAGAATCCATGCGAAAGTCATGGAAAGGATATAGAAGTTCTATCTTCAATAGTTTTAACTTAATTTTTTTCAAAAATAATCTCCATAAGTGGGGCATTATCTCCCCCTGTTACATGGTAGGCATCACTGGTCACAATTCCATCATCTTCCATGTCTTTTAGAATTATTTCTAAATCAAAAGTATGAATTTGTTCAACAATAAACCTACTATTATCTCTTAATCATCTCTAAAATCATTTAAAAAATCTTCAAGTACAGGAATATGCATATACTCGAGAGAAACTATACTTTGAACTATACCTCTGTAATCAAAATTTGCTCTAGCTTCAAAATGGGTTTGATTGTAGTTATGGTACATTTCCTTTTACACATTATTCAATTTTTAAATGTTTGGGTAATGATAATTACCAATAACAATAGAAAAACTAATAAAAGGGTGATGAACATTTGACTATAAGTCATGCAACTCAACTCGTTGCCTACACAACTCCATGAGGATTTACATGTCACTGGGATACCTTGGCAACTTGATTGGTGTGCTTGAAAAAACACCAAATCTGATGTATGTGAAGTTGAGGAACTAAATGAAAATGCATCCAAATTTGGAAAATGCATCCCAAGTTGCATCAGACACTCTCTTGTGTTTCAAAGCCACATTTAACTTACAAATGATTTCATAGAAGAATCCATCATTTACTATCTTATAATACTTATAGTACTCAAAAAGAACTAATTAAGGTTAATACTCATATATAGGCTATGTTTCCAACATTCCTTTTGTATTTATCCTAATAAAGGCTCCATTTGATGCCATATCATATACTAGATATGAGGTTATTTTGAAGTCAAAAGTCTGTAAGACACTACTTAACTACTAGTCAATGTTGTCACTTATCAACCTTGCCCATTCAATCATAGCAGAGCTCCTAGTAACATCAAGGGTTATGCATACATCTAGGTCTAAAATCACTTATCATTATTTTCTCCATTGATTCTACATAGAAATTGTGTGATTTCATCAACTTCTTGAATGATGTCAGAGCTTACTATCTATTTAGGGAACCTTGATGCTTGTTTAAATTTCCTCAGATAGTTAATTTTCATTATCTCGATGTAATTAGCTATCTTATTTTCCCATTGACTCTTATATTTTTCCATTGTTATATCAATCACTTTAGACAATGTTGGGAACTTTAGATAGTAGTTGAAATATTGAACATCTAATCTTATCACTACATTACCAATAGTGTCTTTCACAGTCCTAGAAAGAGAGTCATAATACTTGACAAATGCTATAACAAACTGAGGAAGTTGTGTAGAAATTGGGAATGCTACATCTTGTAGGATCTCACTATTGGTCATTGCTTGCATGAGTGGAGTTTTGGCTACTACTTTGGATCTTTTGAATAACTCAATCACTGACACATGTCCCATATCCGTATCACTTGTTTCAATTAACTTGGAAGTGATACAATATTCAATAAGGTACCATGTATAATCATAATTCACCTTTGGTTATTGTGACTTGACTCTCTTTGATTTTGTTTTACCCTTCCTATTGGGCCCAGGGATTTCTTCAAGTGCTAACTCATGGACTTCTTCAATTAAAGTTTTTGTTTCTTTTACTTCTACTCCAATTATTTCTTGCTTTGATCCTTCTAACCTTGACATATATTATGGTTAACTCTGGAAAAACTTGACAAGTTCTCTAGAACCCTTAGTAACTACTCCTGTTGGTTTAGAAAATGTTGAAGAAATGAGTCAAGTCATTGTTTCAAACAATGCTTCTAATTAGTCTTTGGATTTCAAGTAGCAAAAAGTCTTTAAAACCCCAAGTAACTCATAGTAAGTAATAGGGTATCATAAGTCTAGGTTGGTTTATATAATCTTCAAGTCTTAAGTAATCAAGAATCGATGCAGGTAATAGGCATGGACAACTTCAGGTTTCTTTTAGCTTATAACTTTGGGTTTGTATTAACAAGTTACTTGAGTTTGGAACCCTAAGTAAGTAATGAGTAATGAGGAATATGGGTTCCACTTGAGTAGCTACTTCAATTTTTATGTGGATAGTTTAATGGGTTTTTAAAGACTTAAGACTTCAGGTTTACTAATGTAAGTAACTTGGATTAAAAAACCTGTAGAAGTAGAAGTAGTGAGTAGTCATAAATTTAGGTAAGCAAGCAGTCATTGTAAGTCTGAGTGGGTAGGATGCTTAAGAGTCGCAGGTTTCTTAAGGCAAATAACTCAAGTTTAGGACTCTGAATAAACAATAAGTTATGAAAAACTTGGGTTTCTTTACTAGGTCAATAGTCAACTAGGTTTTTAGCTAGGTTTTCTCATTCTTGGATTTTGAGTGGGTTTTTACATGTTTAATGTTTATGAGAGTTTCAACAAGACTTTAAACAATATTTTTACATGCAAAAATGGATTTGAATACAAAAAAATGAGAAAATATAGTGAAAACTCAAAATGGCATACACAAACTTACTAAAAATAAAAACAAGATTTTCAATAAGGAATGGAATGAGAAAATAAGAGGAAAATAACTGAAATACCTTGAATGTAAATGGGTTGAGAGAAATTTTCTCCAAAATCACTCCAAAAGTGCAAATGGTGTTGATCAGGGTTCGTAGGGGTGGCAACTTGATCAAGCAACTCAAATGCCAAGTGGGAAATGAGGTAGATTTTCTCAAATATTTATATTTTCCAATACATTAATGACAATTAGGAGACACTTGTGAGGGAGCCACATAAACCCTTAGCTTTTTGTCAAGTTTCTTAGGCTACTTCTCTTAATTTGGCTCTTAAAATTCAAGCATCTTCACAACCCCAATTTGGTCTTGACTTGTGAATACTTTGGGCTTGTAAACCTTCATTACTTTTACTTATGACTTTGAGCAAGTAAAGTAGATTCGAAACTCTAGTTTGCTTTAGTTAGTGTTTTGCATATTTACTGGAGTCCTTTACTTACTTTTCTATATGAAGCAAAGTTATTTCTCAACTCTAGTTTGAACTGAGAAATGCAACTCAGGTTTGCGAGTAAGACTTGATTTTTATTTTCACTTGATAAGTAAAGTAACTCAGAGAACCTGAGTTAGCTTGGAGGTGAGCTCAAACACTTAACTTTTTTATCTTCTTAGAAAGATGAATAAATGGGTTTTTCAGTGATGGTTCAAGTAGACACTTTCTCACCTTTTAGGGCAATTTGAAGCAATTGGGAATGAAAGCAATCATCATGAAAATAACTAAAGACTAAGTCTTATTCAAGGGGACTAAGTTTTAACAAGAACAACTCACAAAAGATAAAAGATAAAAATTTAATAGGGGTATCTCAAAATTCCATGTGTGAAATTTTGTGTGACACCAGAGCCCTCCCATGCCTTATTATTGCCCCTTATTCCCAAATCATGATGAGAATATTTATGAATTTTATTTACATAGTTAGATTAATTATTGGCCACACATCTTCATCTTGAGATGGATGGTCATGGTTGATCCTAGCCCATTTGAAAAATATATAAATAAAAGGCCTCACACTCATAATTTTAAGCTCTCATAAGTCAAAGTTAAAATGCAAAAATGATTTCAAAGCCATTTTGATATAGTGTTATAATGCCAAAATATTGAGTCAAGCTTCATAAGTTAAATTGGCAAAGCCAACAAGTCAAATCCACAAAGCCAATGATGCCAAGGAGAGGAGATAGCCAAGATTTATTGCCACAGACTTCTTGACCACAATTCAAACAAGATAACAAAGAGATCTCTTGGAACATTCAAGGAAGGTAAGAAAGTTTGCTTTCTTGAATATTAGTTGTGTTTTGTCAATGGTTTTTCTTCACTAAGCTCTCCTTAAGATCTAGGCTTAAGGTGTTAGTTCATTAGTGTGTTTTTGGATTTGATTTCATCTACTAAAATGATACCAATCTCCCCTTATTAAATTCCTATGTTCACATTATCCACTAACTAATCCCACTTGTTTATTATATTAAAATTTTAAATTACAATCCCACCTACCCTAGCCTAATCCTAAGCTTTCCTACATCCCTAGTCCCTAATCACTTATTTAATAACCTAATAATCTTATTTATCCCCCCTAATAGATTCTATAATTATTCAATTCTAGAATCCTCTCTATCTTAGCCCTTTCTCTCTAGAAGCCTCTATTCTAGAGGCTTCTAAACAATTTTTAATTCCTTGGATAATCCTCCACCATTGATTCTCTTCATCCCAACTTTTAATATTGGCCATTGATCTTCCCTCTATGGCCTATTTAATCCAACCCATCCTCTATGGCTAAAATAATAGATTAATCAATAAGACTTCCATGCTAATATGATCAATCCATGTTATCATTGATCGAGTATTCAAGCCAACATCATGTTGTTCACAATCTGAGTTTATTGTAAGCAATCAAATCTCAATCAGGAATCACCTGGTCTCTTTTTATTTGAATCTTGATTGGGAACACTTAGCTTCAAATTAGGATGTTGTTTTTAATGTCTATTTTTCTTGCATTTTGATCTAATGAATATTGATTTTAATGGTAGATTGTAGATTTGGGTATTTTTTATATCATTTGCATAATCAAATCCCATTACTTAAATTTTATTCTTACATTTGGTGACTATAGTAGGAGCCCTCCTCTTGGGCTGACATTTTTTGATTTGAGTGTGTTTGCTTAAATTTTTAGGGTAGATTGAAGTAGATTGTGGCTCAAAATTTCAAAAATCTTGTCCTCTAGGTGAAAGGTGGTATTGTTCTATAACTTGTAGTTTTGTAGAGGTGGTTTTGTATACCTTAGATGCAGTTTTTACTAACTATAAAACTTAATCGCTAATCATCTAAATTTCTTGACAAATTTTGGGTTTTTTTATAAACATATTGATAAAGGTGGTTTTGATTCATAAATACGATTTTATCCCCAAGACATGCATTTTTGTTTAAAACATAAAATAACTAACCTAGATCTATGTGTTTTCTATCTGATAATGTTTTTACTTCTGTAGGTTTGTTATATGCTTGCAGGAAAGGGGGAATCTACTCAGATAGAATCGTCATCCCTAAAATAACCCCTTTAAACATATTTTTCAAGACTTCCTATCCATAATCATGGTATTGACACCCAATTATGGTTTTACCTCTATAAGAGTCTTGAGTTAGGCATAGGAATCACTAAACTTAAGATTGTTGGTTATTACTCTCTAACAGTCTTATCATCTCTATCTAATTGTTGTTTGCTTATAGGTAAGGGGATATTTTATTTAGATAAACATCAAACATCCCTAAATCCTCCTTTTAGATTATCTAGTGCAATGTTGCATTTTTCAAGGGGCATTTTATATTTTGATAAGTAGTTTTGAATATAGATAGGCAGTTTTTCATATAGATAAAAACTAAAGGTGATCATTTATAAATCATTTGCTTTAGTGTTTTGGATTTTTAAATAGTCTAAAACTCTAAGGCATCATCTATCTTATACTTTTATCTTTAATTTCTATGTATCTATTTTAAAAGTATCAGATGCAAAACTACATCTCAAAATAGTCAGTATTGATACTCACGATTGGTTTTAAACATATGCAGCCGGTTTCAACTTAGGGGTTTTAAATAATACATCAGCCTAGTTAGTATTAAATAAAGTCTTGTTTTAATCATTTTTAGCATATTCTAAACATTCTGTGAATATTTTTACCATTCTAAAAATATCTTTTGCATTTTTTAAATATTTAACATTTTGAATCTGTTATGTTCCCTCAAATTGTAAAACTACATCTCTCGATCTATGGTATTGATTTTGACCTAGGATAAAATCTAACCATAAGCAGTTTTGTTAAACTGCATGGTTATAGTTAGTTTGATCACTTTAAAATTCACATATTATAAATTCATGATATTTCCTATCAATTGTGGTATTGCTTCTCTAGAAGTGATTTTGCATATAATTAACTATGTATTTGTGGTTTTTATCAATCCAGTATGGATTTTACATTCATTTTTTGCCTTCAAATTTACCTTGAGTACATTTTTAAGATTAGTTTTAGTGAATTTTAAGTCATTTCAAAGGTTTTTCAAGTGCCAAATTATGTTTGGCATCGAGGGTATTGCCCCTCAACCCTATTCAATATAGTGACTGGGAGCACGCTTGGACGCTTACCCCAAACCCCACAACGGGTGCTGCCCTTTGACCCTGTTGGGGGCTGTTGTCCCCAGACCCCCACATCATGGCTCCAAATTCAAAAAATATATAGTGTAAAATTATGATTTTTTAGTGTTTTTAAGGCTTATTGGACTAACATTTTATTTCTTGAAGGGGTGAATCTAGTATCAATTTTGACTTGCTAACATCTCTTACATGTCATATATTTTGACTAATGTCTTATCTTGCAGGTTGCCCCTCAAGGTTGCCAATTGGAATTACTAATCACTTGATTTTTAGGTCATTGGTCTAAAATAATTTGGCACTTTAAAATCATCTTGTATATATATTTCATATATATCAAATTTGATTAATTGGTTAATAAATATTTTTGTCTGCTTGTGTGTCACCTAAGGGATACAATGGTATATGCTCTCCTCCCTGCATCCTAGTAGGGAGTCTTGGAGGATATAAAACTACTAATAAACTCTCCCATATTTTTTTAGGGGAAATATGATGTGAAAGTGATTCCCACAAACTTGCCATAGTCTTAGGGGGATAGTGACCATGGATTTCACCACCACACACTAATTCACTCTGTGTTCTAGTGGAGTATAAATATCACGGACAATTATCATTAGACTAAGTTGTTGGCCCTATATAGGTCTTTTTTGAAGGGGAAGAGTTAATTATTTTAAATAGGCATTAGACAACACCATACATGAACTCAGGTCCCACTATACCTCATGTATATCAGGGACTCCCTAGAAATCCTATATAACCTAGATTAAAACCTTTCGACCATAACAGGTGACTTATTACCAGAGTGAGTATTAGCTCCCAAGTGACCGTCATGTGTAGATGGGGTTGAGAGGGTTTGGGATATTTCATAATGAGCCACTAGCCTACAACCTCATTCGTGAAGCCATTAGATGATGTAGTCATTGGGTTACACACCCAAATCAATTTACTAATGATATGTTTATGGTTTGCTTGATTTGGTGAGTGTTAGACCCAGTATTGTTTGTGAGCCAAGTCAACCTTTTACCCAAGACTATACACACCTATCTATGTCTCATTCACATATCATCATCTTGTATATCCTTTTCTCATCAATATCCTCTTGTATATATTTCCTTTATACATTTGTGTATATTCTGTTAAGCCTATCTCATCTTGCATCTTATCCTATCTCACACCACTCTCTTATCTTAGTCACTATTGTGGTGTGAAATTTCAACCTTGTGAGGTATTTATTTAGACCCTCCCACCCCCATCCATAATATTGGAACAACCCCAAGTTGTGGGTATCCTGTTTTGGGGTTGAACCTCGGGAGAAGGCCGACTTCCTCTTGGTAGATCACCTAGAATAATGCTTCTACTTTGAAAAGGTATAAAGAGGGGGTATGGGGTTAATAAGAGAGATAAAAAGGTGATACACCAAATTATATGAGAACTCACATAGGCATGAAATAAACACTGATGTAGCATAAGATAATCCTTGCTCACATGATCTCATAAACTAGTTAATTTGCAGAGTATTTCATAAACTAGGCTCACCAAGAAATGAATGAAGCAAAGAACAACTCAAGTTCAGACCTGCAACTAACTTGAAAACACCTAAAAATAGGCAAAAAATAAAGATAATAGACATGGAAGACACTCCTTCACAATGCCATCATGCACAAGCTTAGCAAACACAATTTAGAGGTAAGAGATAGGTGAAAAATAATCTTATTGCTTCAAGAGGTCCTTCATAAAAAAAAATTGACAAGGTTTTCCTTGTCAAGTGAGAATCTCCCCCTTTCCAATGGGGAAGAATTATGAGATATAAGAGAAAATGGAAGAGAGAGAGAAGAAGCATGCAATCAGAATTCAATAAATGAGCTAAAATTATTTTCATGGAGTCTTAACCACCTTTTGATCGATTAGCACTGATTTTTTCTTAGCAAATTAACCTTCATCAGCTCTAAATAGTCTTCAATCCCTCTCATTGTCTTAGAAACATTCTATAATACAAGAACTTGTTGAGGATGATGATTCATGATCTATTAAAAGGGAATAATCTCCAAAGAATTTTAAAATTTTATTGAATGCTCTACTTACCTTTCTCAACCTCCAAACTCTCCATCTTCTTAATGAACTTACAGCATTGTGTTTCATCTTGATGTATTCTTTACATTATTAGACAGTCACTTGAACTCATTTATCTGGCATCCCTTCTGACATTCCTTTCACAACCACAACTCTGCCCCTATTCCAAACTTGAACATACGTCCACTATAGATGAAAACCAATCCCATTTATTGGTTTTCATATAGTCATAATCTCAATGAAGATCCACAGGCTAGGGTTTTTTAACCATGAAAGAGAGATAAAACTTACATCCGAAGGCTTTTGAGATATTTTATTGAGCTTTAATGGTGACCTAAAAAAATTTAGTGTCTACTCTTGGTGACCCAGATCATCTTTTGATCTTACATTTATACATTTGCATGCCTAGGTGGCAAAATATTTCAATATGACGTGTCCACCTATGTGGCATCTCCTTGCCATGCTATATATTTCATTTTAAAACCTAACCATTGTCACCTCAAACACATGTCTTCATCTTATGCTCCATAAAACTCTAATCAAATTTACTTTGTCGATCTCCTCAAGAGTATCCTGGCCTAGACTTTCATTATTACTATTGATCTTCATCTACATCTAAGATTGTGACACTTGGCAGCCATGTGTTCTTTCTATGGAGCCTACTATTAAAATCAAAATATTTAACACATTTATGCCACATGGTGTCCATGCATGCAATTTGGGCTCACTGACTTATTAACTTGGTTCACACTATCGATTTCCATCTACACAGTTGAATGCATGCCATCAATTTTTTATCTGTTACCAATTCATCATGATTGGGACACATGACACCATCACATTCATCCTCAGGATCCTCTAACCTATTGATTTTTTCTCACTATTAGATCTCTATTTGCAACATTGAATGCATGTCATTGATTTACATTTGACTTATTAATTTTATTGATCACTCGTGTGCCATTGATCCTTGATTTGATCGAGTGAAGTTTCGACACTTGGTAGCCCTGCGTTCGATTCATAATTTGTTGAATATTTTTGAATCCAAATAGTTATTTATTATGGCTTTAAATTGACATCCACTGACATGTTCCATACTTCTATATCATATTTGAAGGCTTATATCTTGAGATAGGAAACACACCAAACTTGCAGAGAATATTCATGGCAAAAATTACATCATTTTCATGTAATTCTTTAGCTTTAATTTACCTCCCAAGTACACTTATCAAATACACAACCAAACTGATATGTTCATTCCTACATGATGTGCTAAGGCATTCAAGTTCCTCTAGGCTTGTGCTAGTAATCTTTCTTTAAACCATGAAGTGATTGAAGCTAGGCAATTGCTCTTTTTTAACACGATGATCTTCTCCATAGCACCTGTAGGTGTCCATTCATGGTGAACAGTTATACATGGAAATGTAATAAATGAGGGTTCAATAGAGTATCCTGAGCCATCCAGTTAAAATCTTCATATGTAGGTCAATTTTGGCCAACAGTTTTGGTGACCTTCTAGGATTATGTGCCTGGTATGCAATAAATTAATTGTCTTGTCTAATCCATTAGGCATATGGGGTCATAAGTCTTTCCTTCCCAACTGATATGAAGATGATTCAAGGTCATCTCTTTCAAAAAAACCTCCTTTTAAAGCAACAAGGATAATAAGAAACAAAAAAAACCCTATGCCCATGGCACTTAGGGAAGAGAAGCACACAACTAAAAGATGTGCATAAAGCATTTAGAGAAAAATAACAAAAATCTACTCTATTATGTATAATATATACAATAGATAAAAAATCTTCTAATATCAAGGATTTAAATAAATCCTATTAATTGGGATGGGTAATACCTCTCCATCTAGTTGGGCAAGCTGAAAAGCATTATGTTGTTTACATTTATAGATCAAGTAAGGGCCACTCCACAAGCTATCAAACTTGGTATGGTTTTCTGGCTTAACCTTATTTGAATCCCACTTGAGGACTAGATCCCTTCATTTTAAGTCTCTTGATATGTCTCTCTTATCAAAGGATTTATTGACTTGATCTTGATGTGATTCTAGAGTCTTCATTGCAAGGTCCCTTGTTTTTTCAAGCTCCATGAACTCTACCATCCTCATGCTCACAGGGTCACTCTTCATCAACTCAAACAGATGGGCTAACACCAAGATAGGAAAATTAAGAGATATGGGTAACTTGGTTTATTTCCCATATAAAAAGACAAATGTTGAGTTACCAATGGTAACTTTAGGAGTTATTGTATCAACCCATAAGGTTGTCCTTAGCTTTGTGTGCCACACTCTGATTCTCTTCCATAGTCTTCTTAATGATCCTTATCAAGTTTTTGTATGTTGACTTTGCCAACCCATTACCTTAGGGGTAGTAATTTTAAGATGTACTAAGGGAGATGCCCAACTGAAGTGCCCACTCACTTTTCCTTATGCTAATAAATGCTAAGACATTATCTAATATTGTTTTTATTTGTACATAAAACCTCGTTACTATGCTATCATAGAAGTCCAACACTATTGTTTCATTGGCTTCTTTCAAGGCAATTGCTTCCACCCACCTGGTGAAATATTTAATAGTAATGAGTACCCATTCATGTCCTCTAATGGAAGGTGTATTAATCACTCTTATGAAGTCCAAACCCCACTGCATGAAGGGTTGTTTCACCTAGATTAGGTTGAGAAGAAGGGCTGCCAATATTTACATGTCTATAAAGAAAGCGCACTTTTAACATTTTCTCACCCATGCATAGGCATCCTTGAAGAGGTTGGGTCAATAATAACCAGATCTCATCACTTTCACTATTGTAGTCCTTGGAGGAAAATGGCCTCCTACATGCCCATCATGGAATTGTTCCAAGAGCATGATCACTTGATCATTGTCAATGCACCTAAGAATCACTCCATTAAGGTCCTTTATAAATAAAACCACATCAACCAATGCATAAGGTATGGACTAAAGTCTAAGATACCTTCTTTTTTCCCTATTCATACCTTATGGACACTCACATATAACCAAGAAACATGTCATATCTTGGAGCTAACTAGTGTGAGGAGGAGATGCATCTATTTGTGAGTTATCTTGTGTCACCAAGATAACCTCTTTATCTTATTGAAGTTCATTAACCATATTCTCACATAAGTCTTTGCCTCTTACTATCTTAGTGACCTTTATCTCCATGTCATACTCTATGACCTTGGTAATCCAATTATCCCTCCTCTCATTCAGGTCTTTGTTAAGAAGGAAGTCCCTCACTCCAAGATGAGACACCATAAGATAGAGCTTCATATTAGAGAGCATTGGTCTAAACTTTTTAAGGCTTATTAACATTATAAGGACTTAATTTTCTACAAAATTATATCTTACCTCATACCCATCAAGCCCTTGACTAAACAATGTAATTGGATGCTCAAGTCCTTCACCATTCTTTTGCATCAGCATAGCTAATATATTTTTAATATTGGCAAAGGTATATAATATGAAATCTCTTGAAAAATTAGGATTCATAAGTGTGGGTGCTTGTGCAATGGCTTGTTTAATAGCCTCAAATGTTGTTTTACCTTCATTTGACCAAGTGAACACTTGGTTATTCTTCATCATGGTAGTGATGGGTTTGGCCAAGCTTGAAAAACCAAGTATAAACCATCTCATAAAGTTTATTTTCCCAAGGAAACTCTAAAGTCTCTTCTTATGCTTGGGCAAGGATAATGCCAAGATAGCACTTATTCTATCAAGATTAATAGATAATCCTTGTTTTAAGACAATATATCCCAAGACTTTACCCTCATGGATAGTAAACACACATTTCTTGGGATTCAATGAGATCCCATATTCTCTGCATCTTTTAAAGATCAGTCTTAAGTGATCTAACTACTCCCTAGCCTTCTTGGATAAAATTGTTGTGTCATCCAAGTAGACAAGCACTATCTGATTCAACAAGCCTTGAAAATCCATGTCCATGGATCTTTGAAAACTTACACCAACATTTGACAATCTAAAATTCATCTTCTGATAAGCATTTGTGCCCCACTTTGTGGTGAAGGCAGTCTTGTATTGGTCTTCTTCTCTTACCAGCACCTTATTGTATCTTGAGTACCCATCTAAAGAGGAGAAGTGTTCTAAACCAACAACCATTTGAAGGAGTTGCTCTATGGATGGTAAGGAGTAATGGTCTTTCAAAGAGACCCTGTTTAAGTCCCTAAATTTGACACACAACCAGATCTCACCATTCTTCTTCCTTATAGGTACTTGGTTGGCTACCCATGAGGAGTGTTTGATGGGAAAAATGATATTGGATTCAATCAATTTAGTCAATTATTTCCTCATAAGCTCTTCAATTTTGGGGTTGATAGGCCTTTGATTTTCTCTGATAGGTTTGGCCTCCAATTCTATAGTGTGTTAGGTGAGCTTAGGACCAAAGCCTCTCATATCATTGTATTCCCAAGCAAATATGTATGCATATCATTTACAAAGTTCAATGAAAGCATGCCTTTCATCCTTAGTGCTTACTTTTCCAAGATTAAGGAGATTGTCTTTGAAGATAAGAACTCTTTCATAGTTTTCCTCATAAGTTGACATCATTGCCTTATCTTTCCTCATATGGTATCCTTCATGGAAAATACCTTCAAGGGTGACCATCCCTTTAGAAATTTTGTTATACCTCAACTGAACAATTGAATCCTCATACTGATGTTAAAATTTATCTTGGTTCATTGAGGAAAACTTTGTTTCCTACTATAAGAAACAAGCAATCTGCTTGTCACTATCGAAGACCTGCCAATGATCTTCATTATTTATCACTAATGGTATTACCACCACTTTAACATGTGGCTACACTTTAGACTTTTTCAACTTGTTTTGGATGTCAAACTAAACTTCCACAACTGCCAACCTATCAGCATGTTGGTTTTGGTTCCTTGGCAATACTTAGATGTTGAAGGCCTCAAAGTCCTTAAGTATATCCCACACTCTATGTTTGTAGGATTTCATTAAGGGATTATTTGTGGTGTTTTAGCCTCTATCCTGATGCACTATCAACTCACTATCCCTATATACTTGTAACTACCTGATTCCCTTCTTACTAACCCACTGAAGGCCATGGATAAGGCCCTCATATTTAACTACATTGTAAGACAAACTGAATTGGAACCTATTAAATGAAAATTACTTGTCATTGGAGGGAGATACTAGCATTGCACCTACACCTACCCCATGTTTGCTTCTTGAGCCATCAAAGAACAATTTTCATAAAACACTAGTATCTTCATGTGGCCTAGTGAGGGATCGCATAGATTGATTCTCCTCATGCAACTAGTAGACTCCCATGTTTATTTCCTCAACACCTTCCAAAAGCTCAATTAACTAATTTTCACTCCATAACTCATCTAAGAACATATTTGGTATGCCTTCAGGATGAATTCTAATTCTTGCCCAATCAAGTGTTCATATTCATCAAGGATGGTACAATTGATGTTTGGGCTATTTGGCCCATAAGGCTCAATGTGAAATTGGGCACTAGGCTTGGCTTTAATAGACACCTTGGTCCCATACCTTATCCTAAAATTCATGTAGGACCAATCTATTGCTAGATAACCCACATTTTTTGTTGTGAAGTCTTTAGATAAACATAGAGCAAAATGAGGAGGCACATCTAGAATCAACACATTTTGATCCACTAAAACATTAGGATAAGCATGCAGGGTCAAGTTTATAACTTTGATAATACCAATTATTTTGGCGGAAGATCCATCAAGTTGCAAAACTCCTTTGGGGTTCATACTTTAAACCAAGTTGATTTGCTATTGACTTTGGCATCATTGAAGTACTTTCTCCATTGTCTACCATGTAGTTATGTACTAGAGAGTCACCAATGATTACAAAAATATAGAAGGGAGGAGGTTTGACCACTTATTTGATTGCCCTTCATTAGGTCCCTTGGTTGCTTTAGTGAGAACCGTATTTTCCTTGTTTGGTGGCTTCTCAAAAACATTGATCTTTGACAAACTTTCTTGAAGGATATCCACCTGACCATGCATAGAAAACATGTTCCACATTGGCACACTCACATTGAACTTTTTCATTTGTTCAAAAATATTGATGGGCAAACCATCAACTTTTTCTTTAACTTTGGGAGCCACAATTGTACTTTGAACTTGTGATTTTTGGGGTACAAAGGCATTCCCTTGGTTCTGATTATTTTTAGTTATTGGAACCTTTGGAGTAGAAGTAGGTCCCTTTGGATTTGATAGCAATAGAGTAATAGTAGGAGGCTCTTTGACTGCTTCTTGGTTACCATCCATGTTCTTTCTTTTGAATCTTGCATTAGTTGCCACTAGAATGTATGCCTGGTTAGAACTAACCTGTTGATTGAGTGTGTAGCATTCTTCTTACTTATAATTTACTATTATAGCATCCAACTATTTTGATCCCTCATTATCCCCTTGGCCTAGTTAAGGCTCTTCTAGTTTTTTCATCATAGGTACTTCTATGTTCTGAACCATAAGAGCTTGATTGTATCCATATCTAGTAGCCTACTGCCATTGATCATTGAAATCTTGATTGAACTCAATGTTTGGGATAATGGATTGACTAAATAAATAATTCCAAGGCATGGTACACTCACTTTCTTAAGAAAAGTTATTCTAAGTAGGTACCAAAGAATTAGAGGTGCTTGCAGCATTTGGATTATAAGTATTTTGTCTAGCATAGTTAGACTACCCCTGTCCTTGGCCTTATCCTTGGAAATTTATTTTGTAGGGTGGCCTATTTGCTTGATAAGACTATTGTTGAGGTTAATATGGAGCATGATAAGGTCTATTTAATTGGGCTTACTACCTCTTCACATTCACCAATTCATTTTCCAAGGATTGAAACATGCTCTTAAGCTCTTAGAAATTATTATTTTCTTGGGAGTCGCTAGATTGACTAGTCAAAGCCTTTTCCTACATTGGTGTAGGTATGGAAGCAAGTGTTGGCATAGGAGGAATGGTAGCAAGGATAGGAATGGAAATAGGAGGTGGTTGAGTCTTAAGAAACAAAGGCATTGGGGGCCTAGGTGTAAGCTTATCAACTTGTACTAGACTATTATCTACTCTAATTGCCACTTCATAAGCATTTGATAGTGTGTTTCCTCCCATAGACCAAATCATTACTGTAATATCACTGTTAAGGGATTTCAAATAGTAAAGGAAAACATAATTAGGAGTAGGCCTAATAGAGATCAGAATCCTATCCTATGTCTTCTGAAACTTGGTGTTGAAATCTTGCATAACCTCATGAGGAGCCCTCTTGATTGTGGCTAGTTTTTCTGCAAGTTACAAGTGATCACTCTTATCTTTGAATCTCTTACACAATGCATCACCTAACTGATCCCATGATGTGATGGATTTATAAGTAAGGTTTTTATACCATCCCAAGGCATTACCCTTGAAATAGAAAGCTAATAACCTAATAGCCACATTCTCCTCATTGATATCATGAATATTGCAGAAGTTGGCTATAACTTTGAGGTACTCAAAAGGGGTTGTAGATTGGTCTCTTGTGAAGTAAGGAACATTTTTAAGAGTTGTCACTGGAATAGGGTCATATTGATTAAGTTACAAAGGACTCTGAACATTTGAAATCCATAAAAGGATAATCTCTAGGGGTTGCCATGGTAGTGAAAGGACCCAACAAAGATCTTCTCACAAAGGTATATTTAGAAACTGGTTTAGAAGGAAATTTTCCTTTGTAGGGATGAGTGTTAACAAATCTTAACCTTTTTTCCAAATTTAAAGGTAATTCAATCAATTAAAAATGAATACCTCTAGAATTTTATCTTTTATTCATCTTTGGTATGAAATATAGCTAATGCTTTGCCACCAGAATATTGAGTGTTCTTCAGAGTGCTCAGATATTGTTAGAGTAGTCTAGTTAAGCTCGATTAGGGCTTGATTAAAGATAATCTTGTGTGTACATGTTCTTAGTGCTTACTGGGCCACACTGGTTGCTCTGTGGGGGACAGTGGCCTCACCACTTAGTCCTTAGTGGGAGATAATGGTCTCACCACTCAACTAGTGGGAGGGCCACCTGCTTGTCCTCCACTCATCTCTTACTCTTCCTATTTATAGACACTCTTGGAGTGCATTTAATAATAAGGATTTGAGGAAATTGTAACACTATCATTTATATTATAGATAGTTTTGTTCTTTATGTTGTGTCTAATGTATCAATGATAATGGCATGCTTGTATGATCCTGGTTAGAGTGTTGATCACTCCAATATAGTATTAGAGTAGGACATGGCAGCCATTGCTCAATATGTCTATGGATTTTATTATAGCTAGCATTTGGGTTGGTTGGATTTGTTTTTGTGCTAGTGTACATTCTTTTTTGAGAAAATTTTTGTATTGTTTGTCAAAACTCTCATTGTGCAAGCCATTCCCTTCTAATCATACCTTTATTTTGCCATTCTTTAGCTTCCCCTCCTTGAATGGGTTGTACTCCTCTATGTACATGTCATACCATTTTTTTTGGTGGAGGGTGGTGTTTTGAATGGATTTGTATTACGGTCCATATCAATTTTTTTATAGATCTAAAACTTGTATGCACAAGTTTGTTTTTTTGCATGTGGATCAAGCAAGATTGTGCTTAGATTATGACTCAGCCTTTTAAATTGATCTCAGCTTTGGATCAAGGCCATTTCCCTCCATGGATGTGTGTTGATAGTATTCTCCTCATTGTGAGAATAGGACATTATTTAAAGGCTTCACCTCCTTGCCTTATTGAGCACCTTTTCGTACCTCATTGGCATGTATTTACCACTTGATGTTGGTGTTAGATGTACTCTTTGAGATCTCATAGCCTACAACAATATGCATCATCATTTTGAATGTTGTTACATGTATTTTTTGGCATCAACAACCATTCAATCTCTACTTTGATGTCTCCACCTGTTTATGACATCTGGTACATGGACTGCTCATTGAGAATTCAATTATTAAGGAGGATAGATAGACTTGGGTTCAATTTTCAAAAAGTGCAAGTGCAGCTCAACATTAATTTTGTAGTAAGTCATCTATGTAGTTTCCTCTGTTGTAATGTGTTTTTAAAAACCTAAGTATATGTAGTGAGTGCAAGAAGGTAGTTTTTTTTATGGTGTGGATGTGCTCTTATTTTTTGGTGTGCTTTGTTATTCTAAATAGTCCTTCATTTGTGTGGCCTTGGCTTGCATCACTCCACATCACCATGCGCCACTAGCATCTATCTCCCCTACTTTCTACATATCCAGCCTACCTTAACCCTGCTCCACCATCTAGTTGCATCTCTCCCATCTCACCCAAGTAGTTGCCTCTCACCCCTTGCATCCCTTTCATAGCTTGGTTGCTCTGCATCTACCTGCTTCTCCTCTCTCCACATGGTGTATGTTTTTTTTTGCATGACAGCTTGAGGTTTTGTTTCAAAACCACCTAATACAAACAAACCCATGGTACTAGTAAAAACCAAGGTTGTTTCTTTAAAAGGTTTTCTTATTTTTTGAAAAATAGGCTTAAAATAAAGTTTGTTTGTTTTATATTCAAGGTACCTTATGGGTGGTGGACATCACTTAGTGGTGTTTATTTAATTGGGGAGAGGTTATTTATTAGAGTGGGATAAATTGTAAAAGGGTGGCTTGTCACCTTATTGTGGGGTGGATTTATTAAATATGGGGCTTAATTTTTTTTAGTGGGGGCCATAATTTAAGTGGGGAACATATTAGTGAGGGAGGGGCCATCACTTTTATTTGGTGGTTCATTTTGACATGGCCAAACAAAGTTTTAAAGTGGGGACTTGTTTAAGCAGGGTAATTTATTTATAGTGAGACAAAATTGTAAGTGAGTCTTGTAAAAGGAATGAGCATTATTGTCAAGGATAAAATTATTGGTTTTTGCATTTGACTTCTATCTTGATTGATGAAGATGGAGGGTGAGGTTTGGTCTGACAGGAGATCATACCCCCTCATAAGCAAAATAACCTATTTTATTTCTCTCACCATTTTACATCACTAGATTATGTCTCATCATATAGACCATTTTATGTCACTGCACCTATCAGCAGCATGGGGGGTATGGTGTAGATCCTACTTCTTCAGTTGTCATGCTCCTTGTTCACCCTTAGTACACCGTATATTTTGGAAATAGATCAAATTCAATTTGATGAACCTTTTTCACTTTTGACACCTCTGACAGTCTCTTTTCATAAGAGTTATTTTGGTGAATACAGTGTTAGTTGTTTCTTTACGTTTGAGCAGTAGATCCAGACCACTCATGAAAATTTGTATTCCATTGTAACTTTTGAGTCCATCATGTGCATTTGTATTTGATGGCCCTTATTCCATCTAGTGCACCTTATTCAGCATTGTGTTCGACTATTGAGCAATTTTCTTTCTTGAGACACCTTGAAGCATATGTTTTTCGCTCTCTCAATTGTAGCTATTGTTACTAGTTTTTTGAGAGACCCTTGTAGTGTATCTCATTTTTTTTTAGTTTCCTCCATTGTATTCTATGAATGCATTTACAGTGACTCAACATCCATGTAGTCTGAAAAGATGGTTTGGCATCCATAGGGACATTTAAATTCACACTGCATCCTATATTTGTATATGGGTATCATATCAGGTCTAGTAACCGGGACCCATTTATATTTTCTATTCACTCCCTAATATTTGCTTAAGGGAGGGTGTTAAAGTAGTCTATTTAAGCTAAATTAGGGATTAATTAAGGCTAATCTTGTGTGTACATGTTCTTAGTGCTTAGTGGGCCACATCGGCTCCTCTATGGGGGACAGTGGCCTCACCACTCAGTCCTTAGTGGGAGATAATGTTCTCACCACTCACCTAGTGGGAGGGCCACCTGCTTGTCCTCCACTAACCTCTTACTCCTATTTATATATACTCTTGGAGTTCATTTAATAGCAAGGAGCTGAGGACATTGTAACACTATCATTTGTATTATAGATAATTTTGTTTTTTGTGTTGTGTACAATGTATCAATGATAATGGTATGCTTATATGATCCTAGTTAGAGTGTTGATCACTCCAATAGGGTCATATTGATTAAGGTCCAAAGGACTCTAACCATTGAAAGCCAAAAAATGGAAATCTATAGGGGATATCATGGCAGTGAAAAGACCCAATAAAGATCTTCTTTTAGAGGTAGATTTAGAAACTAGTTTAAGAGGAAATTTTCCTTTGTAGGGATGAGTGTTAACAAATCTTAACCTTTTTGCCAAATTTAAAGGTATTTAAATGAATTCAAAAGGAATACCTCTAGAAGTTGATCTTGTATTCACCTTTGACATGAAATATAGATAATGCTCTACCACCAGAACATTGAGTGTTCTTCAGAGTTACCAAATACTAAAAGATGAAAGCTATAACAGCTATAAATTGATCAAACCAGCATCAAACTTGACCAATCTTATTTGAAAGTGGTCCCATTGAGTGTGCCAGAAACTGTTGTGGCATAGAATTGCACCCTTGTGAGGGAGTTCTTTAGGACCTCCCACTCCTAGCCATAATATTGGAATAACCCCAAACTGTGGGTATCATGTTGTGGGGTTGAACCTTCAAAGAAGTTTGACTTCCTCTTTGTAGATCACGTAGACTAATGCTTCTTCTTGGAAAATAGATAGAGAGGGGGTATAGGGTTACTAAGAGAGATAAAAAGGTGATGCAAAAAATTATATGATAATTCACATAATCATGAAACAAACATTGATGTAGCATAATACAATCCTTGCTCACACAATCTCAAAAACTAGCTAATTTGCATAAGTATTTCATAAACTAGCCTCACCAAGCAATGAATGAAGCAAAGAGGAATTATAAGATTCACACCAAGCATCCATTAATTTTATAAAGATCTCAATTTCAGACTTGAAAGTAACTTTAAAACACTTTAAAATAGGAAAGAAAGGACAATGGACATGGAAGGCACTCTTTCACAATACCATCATGCACAATCTTACTAAACACAATTCAGAGGTAAGAGATAGGTGAAAAATAATCTTATTGATTCAAGAGGTATTTCATAAAAAAATTTAATAGGGTTTTCCCTATCAGGTGAGAGTATCCCTCTTTCTAATGGGGAATAATTGGAAGATATAGGAGAAAAGAGAAGAGAGAGAGAAGCACGCAATCATAATTCAATAAATGAGCTGCAATCACTTTTATGGAGTCTCAACCACCTTTTGATCGATTATCACTAATTTTTGCTTAGAAAATTAACCTTCATGATCTCCAAATAGTCTTTAAGCCCTCTCATTGGATTAGAAACATGCTAGAAGACAAGAACTTGTTGAGGATCATGAGTCATGATCTATTAAAAGGGAACAGTCTCCAAAGACTTTTGAAATTTCATTGAATGTTCCACTTGCCTTTCTCAACCTCCAAACTCCCCATCTTCTTAATGAGATTATAGCACCATGAATCATCTTGATGTGTTCTTTACATTATCAAATAGTCACTTAAATTCATTTATCTGGCATCCCTTTCATAATCACAACTTTGCCCCTACTCCAAACCCTGAACATAGGTCCACTATAGATGAAAACCAATCCCATTTATTGATTTCATATAGTCATAATCTCAATGAAGATCCACAAGCTAGGGTTTCTTGATCATGAATGAGATGTAAAACTTACATCTGAGGGATTTTGAGAGGTTTTACTAAGCTTCGCATGCTTGGGTGGCAAAATCTTTCAATATGATGTGTCCACCTATGTGGCATCCCCTTTCCATGTTGTCTATTTCATTTTAAAACCTGATTGTTGTCACCTTAGACACGTGTCTTCATCCTATGTCCCCTGGATCTCTAATCAAATTTTCTCTATCAATCTCCTTGGGAGTTTCTTGGCCTTGAATTTCATCATTATCATTGATCTTCATCTGCATCTGAGATTGTGACACTTGGTAACCCCATGTTCCTTCTATTGACCTTGTCGTTAGTCTCCATTTGATTAATGTGCTTACGCCATGTGGCAACCTTCCATAAAATCTAGGCTCATTAACTTATTAACCTGGTTCACACCATCAATCTCCATCTGCATAGTTAAACACGCACCATCGATCTTTGATTTATTGCCAATTCACCATGATTGGGACATATGGCACCATCACATTCATCCTTAGGATTTTCTGACCTATTAACTTTGTTCTCATCATTAGATCTCCATTTACATGATTGAACGCACGTTGTTGATCTGCATTTGACTTATTGACTTGATTGATTGCCCACATGTTATTGATCCTTGATTCAATCGAGCAAGGTTTCGACACTTGGCATCCCTACGTTTAATTTATACCTTGTTGAAGATTTTTGAATCCAAATGGTTATTCTTATGTCTTTAAATTGACATCCTCTAGCACGTTCCATATTGCTAGATCATCTTTGAAGGCTTAAATCTTAAGATTAGAAACACACCAGGACACCAAACTTACAAGGAATTTTCATGACACAAAATACATCATTTTCATGTAATTCTTCAAATGCATAACCAAACTAATATATTCATTCCTACATGATGTGCTAAGATAGTCAAGTTCCTCTTAGCTTGTGCTCATCATCATTTTTCAAACAAGATCTTTCAACCATGAAGTGATTGAAGCCAGGCAATTGCTCCTTTTCAATGCGATTATCTTATCCATATCACCTATAGGTGTTCATTCATGGTGAACGGTTGTGCATGAAAATATAAGAAATGAGGTTTCAAGAGAGTGGCCTGATCCATCCAAGTAAAATCTTTGTATGTAGGCCAATTTTGGCCAATAGTCACATTCTAATCTAGTCTCATCCACCTATCAACTAGTCATACCCCCATCACCTACATATCCTAATCAAGTCTTGTCATCCACATCTTATCATAGTCTAACTTTGACTAAGTCCACCTTACCCATAACCAAAAACACATCACCTTGACTTACTTTGTCCCCCTAGTCCAAACCAGACATTCATCTTGACTTTGTCTAGACTAATCACAGTATATAACCTAGTCTTAATCCTAGTCTAACCTAACTCATCCCCTTTCCTATACTAGTCCTCTCGTCAAGTCTGTAGTCATACTTTGATCCTCATCCATGTTGGCAAACATTTGTTTTCATCAAGGTCCTCGTTATAAGCTTACTTGTGTCTAATCAAGTTTGAATCCTAATCACAATCCTATCAACTTATTAATCCAATCATCTCATCCTATTTGAGTCAATCATCTAAGTATTGAGCTAGTCTTTATCCAATCAATCCCTATTCAAAATCAGTCTCTTAGGCCAATCTAACCCCCAATTAAATCTTAGAGCTTGTCAAAATCATCAAAGTCTAGCTCATGTTTTAATTTGGTCTACTTAATCTTGTCTTACCTTGTCAAACATCACATCACATCAAAAATCTAATCAAACTTGAGATCAGACTAAAGTAAGCCTTTGTCTAAATTTGTTCCACATATCCCTTATTCATCCCTCAATCTTTCCATTCAATCCCTCATACCTGTCGATTGGGGTTGGTGAACCGCATCATCCATACTTTCTCCCATCTTTATCTGTGGCATCCAAAATAAATTTGGTCCATACCTTGATTGAGAAATGCCTTATTGCCAATAGGGATATGTTCCTTCTTTGTCTCCTTGAGATGAGCACTACATGTCTTATAGACTTCAACCCCATTCACCTAACATTACCTCCAATGCGCACCCATCCATGGTAGACAACTTCTAGTCTTCACACCACCTAGTCCCATTCAACTCATCCATCCACTAGTCATAGAAACTCATCTACCCCATCCTATACTAGTAAAGGGAATCATATCCTAGCCACCTCGTCTACTACTAGTCCACCACCCAATTATGTCAACAACCATCTGATTTAAAGTCCAATGCTTCCACATTCAAGTCACAAAGTGAAGAGAGGCCCTATACTCATCTTCCTATATCCCTAAAATCCCTCTTCCACCAGTGTTTTACCAATGGTGTGATGGTATATCCACCCATATGACATCTTAATCCTGCCAAGCTTAAGCCCTCTTGGTATAAAGCTAACCATTATTGTATATATCACCGAACTTGGGAGCATGCCATTAATTGATGTCATAATTTCTATAACTATGTCCAAGACCTCATCGACTGTGGCGACATCAAAATCAAGAATGAATCAGGTGAGTCGACATCCCTAGGTGAACAAAAAGAGGAATGCCAAGATTCTATTCCTAATCAGGATCACGCCCTTCCCTTTCAAAGCCAAGGTCAAGATACCACATCCTTATTCCATGGTCCACCCATATTTGACAAATCTTCCATCGAAGATAAGTCAGTTCCCCATGAGCCTAGTCCTTCCTTCCCTCATGAGTCCCCCTTCCATGGGCCTATCTTTGTTGAATCCATTATATCCCCATTATCACATGAAAGACCCCATGATGATAGGTTACTTGCAGACAACGAATCTTATACTAGTGGCATCATGTCATGTACATCATATCTAACATTAGAGTCAATACAAGTCTTATCTGCATTAGGATATTATTCAACACTAGTGTCTAAATCAAATTCCTCATCAAAAACATCATCCCTCATAGATGTTGTAGTAGGTGATGACTATGCCTGTCTTTTTTAGGATACCTCTAATTCAGATGGCAATCAATCACCAAGCATATCTTTTGATCCCAATCAGGATGATGAAGTCATAATGGAGTTTTTATGGACTTTATCTGTTGAAGACTATCAGAGTGGATATGATCTCACATTGGATGCGTGTCGTAGTGATCCTTTTACTGATATTGAGGATATTTTCTTTGATGTCAATACTAGGTCTCTTAGGAACCCCTATGAGGACCATGTTACCCAATCACCACTCATTGACCTCATCATACCATCTCCACTACCTTCATCCATCATAGATCTCTTTCTTCTCATCAATGATCATTTAATCACCTCCCTCCATAGGGACAAATGAGAACATACATTATTGGACCCTTCCTTAAACAATATAATATGTGCCACAAATACAAATGTCCAAGACCATATCCAAAAATTCATACATGATGATCAAATCCCCTTTGATCCAACAAGTCACAACTAAGAAAAGTCAAATCGTCGACATAATAAAAAAGTGTCTTCCCATAGTATAACCCTCTTTGAGGCACTAAGGGACCATCAAAGTCAAAATAATCATCCTCTATCAAGTCAAAGATTAATCTCCTCTGGTGAAGCCCAATATTAGGCACCAGAGGATGCTCAAAATATAATCAAGTCTAAAGATCAAATCCTTGTCAAAAGCACTATCAGTATGGTTGATAATCCTTCAACTAATCAAATCAAAGAATTAGTGCAAAGTCAAAGTGTCTTGGATCTCTTAAAGTCCTTTGTCATATGGCACCAATCAAATACGAAATGTCCATAATCTCTAATGATGTGTGTGACTGTTAATCCTAATCCTCAAACACCCATCACACCTTCCTATCATGATCCTATCATCCAATCAAGTCCTATACTCTACCATCGAAGCCAAACCCTAAATCCATCCATACCTCACTTCACTATATTAGTAACATTGTCTCTTCTAGGGGCGACAAAGACACCTGGTCTAAATGTATAGAGGGGCCTCAATCAAGAGTCAATGAAGGTCACAAGGACATCAATACATCCAATATTGACAACATGGTCCTAACATCACACATCTCAAGAATACATTTTGGTTAAAGCTCATGAAAGAGTCACCCATATTTAATAAATTGAGATGCTAAAAAAATCATCGTTCATCCAATGGTGAAAACCAGTCTTTGGGTGCCTTGGGTAGTACAATGATGAAAACTAGTTTCCAGCATCATGGTAAAATAATATATTATCCACATTTTACCTCAACACTTAGGGGTAAAATCCATTCCGTGTCAATCCCATCTGTATCATATCCCTCTGTCCATTGTTCATATGCATCATTTTCCATCATCCTATTGTGTCCCTCCTTTCTTCCAGTCTTGACCTTCATAAGGGAGTGGAAGATGTCTTGAGAAAGGTTTAAAAAAATCATCATTGTCCAATGGTAAAAACTAGTCTTATGATGCCTTGGGTAAGTACCATGATCAAAACCGGTTTTCAACGTCATGGTAAAATAATCTATTTTCTGCATTTTACCTTAACACTTAGGGGCAAAATCCATCCCGTGTCAATCCCATTTGTATCATATCCCTCTCTCCATTGTTCCTACGCATCATCTGGCATCATCATATTGTGTCCCTCATTTATTATAATCTTGATCTTCATAAAGGAGTGGAAGATGTCTTGAGAAAGGTTCTAGAATCATCTTGGCATACCCTCTAATGAACACTCAAGTAACTAGATATCTAGTTTTTTTACGAAGTGGTCATTGGCAATCCCTAATCCATTCTTCTTTGATCCTCATCCCATTTTCAGCATCACCCTCATCCTTTTGTCATCCCATATATCTTTCCATTCACCCTCATCTTGGTTTCTAGGCTTAGTATTCTCTTTTCTAGTAACCCCATTTGTATAGTGTACATACATATCCCAAAAAAACCTAAAAATTAAAATATTCCAAAAACCCTAAAAATTATAAATTCTACAAAATCCAAAAACATCTAAAGATGTCTTATCATATGCCATCTTGTCTTTTGTCCTAAATATCCCAATCATCCTATCTAAAATCTTATTCTTCTTATCATCTTGCCTTGTCCCAACATCATCTTGTCCAATGTCTTCAATAGCCTTATCCTAATCCTAGTCCCTCATCTAATCCAAATCTTTATCCTAATCCAAGTCCCTAGTCTACTCCAAGTTCTTATCCTTAATCCCAAATCACATCATAATCATCATGACCAAATTAGTCTCACTCATCACCTGATCAATCATCTCGTCAACTCTCATCAAGACAATTATACAAGACACAATGACACTACATGTAGATACTTGAATGGATTGTGTTGTTTGACTTGTTTGCACGCCTTTTTTCATATACATAAATGATTGTCTTGTTGATCATTTGTTTGTTTATCTTTCTTTTTAGTCTTGCATCATGTCTCTTTTTGTCTATTGGGCAATGAATGAGGATGTTATGATGACACCAAAAGTTACAATGATACTTTCAGGTGCCCTCGATGATGTAGAATTCATTATTAGCCCCTTTTCTAATCATGCACTTTGGCACAATGTCCTCTTGGTCATACTTATATCATGGGGCGTACTGCCAAGTGTTATATTTATCGGATTACTTAGACTATGATGAGCCTTATTGTAGCAATAATGGATTGATCATTTCTCCCAATATATTAAATCATCTTAATCCCATCATCAAGTCAATCATCTTAGTCCACCCATCCAATAACCTATCATTCCTTCAATCCCTTTATCATCACATCTATATCCTCTAATCATCAACATCTCACTCTCAACTTTCAATCTAATCATTAACACACCTAACATCTATCTCACAACTAACATGTCTAACAGTCATCATCATCCTCCTTCTCTAGTCTATCTTGTCATCTACCATCTAGTGTGAACTACATTGAGGTCTTTTTAGACTATGTAGGTAGTGCTCAGTCATATGGTGTTTCTGAGGTCAGCTCGACCACTCTCTCCTCTTTCCCCATCATTATTCATCACATCTCTCTTGTCTCTCATCATCCTCAAGTCTTACATCAATCAAATCATTGAGCTACAATATCAATCATTAATCAATCAGTTTATTGATCAATCACCATCCCCGCAATCATCTTCCTAATCTTTTTGTTAAACATCTCCACCTATCGATTAGGCCCAACAAATCACAACATTTATCTTTTCTTCTATTAGTCATCCATTATCATTGATTGGTCAATTCATCATTTAAAGTTTATGGTGTCCTCCTTTGATTGGGGCATGCCCAGGACTGTAAAATTATTATCGTTTCTCGTTCCCTTGCATGTGTCCTTACTAGGGGCATTGTTTTTATCAATCACATTGTAGCTCATTGATTCGATGCATTGGAATCTAATTCTTTCCCTTCATCTTTTGGTCACCCGATCATATCGTTTATTCTCTCTCATTACCTTCATCATATCTCTCGACGTCAACGTTGAGCTACACTCATCATTAATCTTATCAAATTAGTCTTATATTGGTCTGCAACTTACCCTAGCATGTGTCCTTGTCTGGAATATGTCTAACACTCGCGACATTTTGTTTTATCATCATCATATTACAATTGATTCCCCTTTGAGATGTGTCAACAATTGTGACAAAGTCGTTCCCACTCCCTGTGCATGTCTTTGCCAAGGGCATCATCATTTTGTAGCTCATTGCTCAAGTCGAATTCATATTCTTCATCTTCTATCTCACATCTAGCATCCCATCCGCTTGTCTATTCATCACATTGCACCCTCATTTCCACTTTCAAGTAGCTATTCGTCTCATTCTTCCTCATCTATCCCTTCGAAGAGGCATCATACCCACTAATATCATTTATTAACATTCATCCATGAGTGTCTTTCTTATTTGAAAGACCATTACTCCTTCCACTTCGTCCACTCACAATGCCCTTTCAAAAGGGGCAAAATATATACATTTAAATTCACTCGCTTCATTTATTGTCACTAATATTACTATTAGTCGACACTAATTTCATTTATCCCATCCAATTCTATCTTAATATCACCCCTTCTAGTCATTTATCTAACATCCCCTTCATTCTTCTTCATCCAATAGCCTTATATTATCCCCACCAACCTATTAAATCTTCTAATCATGCCTTATCCACTAACTAATCCCACTTGACTATTATATTGAAATTTTAATTTTCAATCCCACCTACCCTAGCCTATTCTTAGGCTTTGCCACATCCCTAGCCCCTAATCACCCACTAATCTTGTTTATCACCCCTAATAGATTCTAGAATTCTAGAATTCTACAATCCTCTCTATCTTAATCATTTTTCTTTAGAAGTCTCTGTTCTAGAGACTTCCAATGAAATTTTAATTTATTAGATAATCCTCCACCATTGATTCTCTTCATCCCAACTTTGAATATTGACTATTGATCTTCCCTCCATGGCCTATTTAAACCAACCAATCCTCCATGGCCAAAATAATAGATGAAACCATAAGACTTTCATGCCAATATAATCAATCCATGCTACCATTTGATCAAGTATTCAAGCTAATATCATGTTCACAATCTCAGTTTATTGTAAGCAATCAAATCTCAATCCATAATCACTTGGTCTCTTTTTGTTTGAATCTTGATTGGAAACACTTAGCTTTAGATTAGAATGTTATTTTTTATGTCTATTTTGCTTGCATTTTTATTTAATGCTTCACAATTTTAATGATAGATTGTAGATTTGGATATTTTTGACAGTATTTGCATAATCAAATCCCATTGCTCAAATTTTCATCTTACAGAAAATACAAATAGTTATGAAATGGTTCCACTTCTACAACAAACGACAATTCACCTTCATGTAAGCATGACCATGGACTCCTAAGTGTGTTGTTTACATACACATGCTCTGACATGGCATGTCGTGATGTGGTGCAAAGTGTCCACATGGTCGCAAACTGAATTTTTTGTGATATGCCTCTATGTTGCACAAGCATTCAAAGGTGGGTGGATGTCACAAGCTATCATAGAGGTGTGTAAGTTGTGCGAAACATGCAAGCATATGCGACTTTGTGCAATATGGGCAATGTTCCTTAGTGCTCTATTCGAACTCCAGGGGTGTCAATCAAGTTAAATGATGCCCAGGGAACATGCCAATATGTTAGGATAATGGCACAAAGGTTAGTTTGAAGAACATGTGTATAATTCTTAAATATTGTGCACTATGTTAAGGTGTGTCAATCAAGTGGAACGATGAGTGAGGAAAGCCAACTCTAAGGTCATGGGTTGGAGCAATGTTGTATAGGTTATAAAAATGTTGTACAATGCTACATTGAATGGTGCAGAGATAGATAATCAAAATCTAGCCAACAAAGTATTGCCCTACAACCCATAAGGGTGTTGCCCCTTAACATCGCAAGGGGAACCCCTTGACCCATACAGAGACTGCCCTAATGGGATTGGAGAGAGCATTGTTGTCTACTTAAGCTGCATAACATCTAAATGACTACAAGAGTACTCCCATGAGAACATAATCTTGAGTGATCTCTCCCATGCTCAAATCACTCACCTGTATCAAAGTATCATATTCATTACAAAAGCTAAATGTAGACCTAAAACAATATTTGTAAAAATGGTTAAGATGAGCAAATAATAAATAACTTTGGGAGGAGAAAAGGAAAAGAGGCATGGATACAAGAAATTAAGGGTTTTTAAAAAATCAAATTTACATTATATTATACTTATTTTATAAAGATGCTGTTATCATTTTTAGAAAATATTTATTTCTCGTAGGTAGGAAGCACTTACACTAGGGAAATAAGCATTGACTTGATTATATGCCATAATAACTTTAGTCTATCTCTCTTTATCATTATAAAGCTTACCCATATACTAGTTTCAAGCTTAATGTCAATATGTATGCATGTCACAAACCCAAGCCAATGCCATTCATTCAAGTAAATTGGAGAGCAAACACTTCCACTAGTTCAACTAAGATTCCATTTTAAAAAGCTCCAACTTTAAGTAATCGGGGACATACTCAGAGTTAAGGGGTCAAATTTAGCTCAATGCTTGCATACACTACATGAACATATTACAAATCAAATTCCATCACTATAGCTCACCATGGGGAACCCATTTGTCAACATCAAACTTCTACTTATTTATGTTTTCCATACACGTAACCCAAACCCACCCCATTTTCTCTTTGAGCACTACCTTGAGTTTAACTTAATTTTTTGGCCCAATGGGATGGGCCGTGACAAGGTTCACACTCAAAGCCATGGTCTCTTTACACTATAATTTGGGAAATTCTTTATATCCATAAAGGCACTTTATAGTAGGCATAAACCTTATGACAAAGCATGAACACCCTTTATAGGTTATCAAGGATCCAAGCCCACCCATGTGTCGTTAGGGCCATGTGTACATCATATCATATATTCTTATCAACCTGCGTTTTTTTTTTTTTTTTTTTTTTTGGAGTGATGAATGTCTCAAACACATTACAACCCAAGCCCTCACCTCTGATTTGACTTGAGCCCACCACAAGCCCACCAAGATCGATCCTATGTTCACTAATACATAAGGGCCTAATGTATATGGGCCATGCTCTGTGAGCCAAAGAGATTCCAATACACCCCTCTCAAAATCTTTTATCAAAATCTAAATAATAGAGAATAAAAACCTACATTCTTCTGCTTTTGACATCTGAACTTTGTCATATTAAATAACAAATGCAAACGAAAAGAGATGTAAAATATCTAACAAAATTGGGAATATCAAAATTAGTTTTGATGTCGCAAAGCTTATTTGTTGAGGACTTCATTTTTTTCAAATACTAATAAGAATTATCAAAGATTATTTTACAATAAACTAGTTATCATGGGTCGCATTTTTGGCCTTGAATTCAAAAGTAACAAATTGAGCAAAAGTTCTCATATAAAGTTTTTGGAAAAACATTAAAACTTAGAAAATTTTCTAGGTAGGTCACAAAAAGAATCTCGTGAAAAGTTTCGGGTCAGGATATAATGTTTGGTATAAGCTCCAAATTACTAACGCCTTTTGGTAATTTGGTCAAGCCTTTGCCTTGTTGAATCAAGATTACACAAATTGAAGTGTTAAAAGCTAGGCAAAGCCACACACAATATTGAAATAAGAAGCCTTTCTCCAAACCAAAAAATCTAGAGAACAGTCTGTCGACTGAAACTCAATGATACTATAGCAATAAGAAAAATAGTGTCAATGGTTCATTTATTGTGTCAATCAAAATAAAATTAGTTCCTCAAGAGTAAACTTTGCGTAGAAAACAAAGAGGTGACATCATGAACAACCTCAAGCCCTCTTCTTGCAAAGACATCCAATACCATTAGAGAAGGATGCAAATAAAATCTGTGAATATGTAAAATCCAAGTCAAAAGATAAAATAGTAAAATGGCCTTGATAATGAACAGACATGGAATCCTTCCCATGAGAGATCCCTTGAAATAAGTAGGGCAATGGTAATCAGCACCATCAGTGTACACAAAATAAAGAAGACTTGTTGGCAGGTAAGTTTTGCACTGAAATACCTAAGAATCTGCTATGTGAGTACCTTCCCAAAATTAAAAACGAGCAGTCAAGCGCTTGACAAAATACACAATTTATAGACAGAACACTAATGCGAAGTTCTTACTTTTGCAAATTCAATACCCAATGCTTTCTTTTGCAAACCCAATACCCAAAGCTTGTTTGGGCATGTACAAAGCTTGAATTTCTATACCACTCATATTTGATTGTTCCTATCGTATTCAATATGTGAAGTAACGAATTTCAATTTTGCCTCAATAGTCATCAATGGTAGCTTCTCAAGAGAGCATAATTTTTCTTTGGGGTGATTTCTTAAACTAATTAATTAACTTAAAAAATAAAAGTATAAAATCTTAAGTATCTAACTTTCTACAAATCATCATACCCAGCAAAGAAACAATCAAGCAACTAGAATGTTGGATGTGTTGTATACTTCACATGTTTTACTCCCCTTATAGATTGTACATCTTGCTACAATAGGCGGGTCCTTGCAGGTGGTTTCTCAACCCATAATTTCTCAGCACATGATTTCATATCCACTGCATTATTAATACCACTTAACAGTTTCTTGTCTCGTGAACGGTTGAGTTGATACAATCGAGTGTCACCTTCATCGTTGTTTCTCAAATTTTATTATTTTTTAACCTTTTTTTTATTCTGTTAGCATTGACTCTACTCCATAGGTTTATTGGGGTATTTTTTCTCTTCACTGAGAAGGTTTACAATTTTTTTTTATTTTACATTTTTTTTAATTCTGTTAGCATCAACTCTCCTCCATAGGTTTATCAGGGTTTTTTTTCTCTCTTTCATTGAAAAGGTTTACAATATCCTAAATAAATAATTTTTCATGAGTCTAGCTTTGAAAAGACTAAAACTATTTTTTTTTCTTGGGTTTCAGCAATTATTCTTTAATATTACTGGAAAGCAGAACCTTACCTTCAATTCAGAAAAGAATACTTTAATTTTAATTAATTTTTTAAAGGAAAATACAAAACCCTATATCATCCAATCTCGACAAACCATCTTAACAAAATCACCCAAACAAACAATGAACAAATTAGCTATAAAACGACAATCTGATAGTTTCAGCTACCAAAAATATGCAAATAGCTAAATCTTGCAAATCTACCATCCACAGTAATGGTGCACTTAGTCTCTCCCTAGCAATCTTAGCAATCTACACGTCTAATTAGGTTCTTTGCTTTCAAATGGCTTGCCGCAAAAAACAGTAATCTTTTTATAAGGGATTATATATACCAGTCCATTGCCAGAAATGCCACAATCATCAATCTAGGATGGCAAAACTTTAAACAACCTCAGAAGGAAAAGGGCATCTCCAAGAATGCATTAAGAGGTTTGCATCTTGCAAAGAAACAAAACTAAAAAAACTAAGCATTGCATTCAAAAAAGTAAATTTTTAAAGATAACCAGTTAAGTTAATGCATTATTAAAATATTCTGCATTTCTGGAGACAAGTTCGTCAATGAAGTTCATCCAGATTCCACCATACCTGAAAAACTAAAAACAGGTTTCATTGCAATGTGCAGGCACTTCTGAAATTTTTGATATCTGACAGCAAAGTTTTTAAAGTTAAAATATTAAAAACTTTTGACAATTACTTTGGATATCAACGGTGTGTTATATATAAGGGTTTACCATATTCCCATTCAATTAATTTCAAATCAACCTACTAAATAAAATAACAAGGCCATCACAGTAAACTGCAAACTAGTAATCTGTCCACTCATCAGTTATCGGTTAGGGAGGATCTCAAATGTTTGACAAATATATAACATGCTATGTTATAATCAGACCAAATCACTATCTCTAAAGAATCTTCATATTTACAGCTGTTCAATCCATTTTTGGTCAGTGATTAAGAAGCCATTTTCAATTTTTCCTATAAGAGCAAACTGCTCCATAGAACTTCGTCAAAAGTTCATCTCGACCATGGCATCAAGTTATTTTAGCAACATGGAATGAAGTCAGCGTACAGAGTCCAGAACACACTCAAAAATAAGTGGAATGTGGTATTGCAAGAAATACAGCAAGAAGCAGATGTGAAATTTCACCTCTGCCACTTGATGAATAACTAGGAGATGACAGCTACAGAGACTATCTCATATAATGAAGCTACAATAGGGACATTACCAGGATACTGAATTGGAACACCGACACCAACCTTATGTTGCAAGTTGTAACCACCCAAGAAAACAGGTTAGAATTACATTGAAACTCCGTAGGTCACAAAACTGAGCATGTTTCCAATTAGGCATTAGTCAATACCAATTTTGACATATCTGAAGCACTAATTGTTAGTAACAGCTTTAATTGAAGCTAAAGACAGATGTCGTAGCTCTTCCCTGAAATGGGTTAGCACGGACTTCATTCTTTAGGGATATATTCCAATATCAAGTTTGTGTGCAAAAAATCTAATTTCTAACCATTCTTTTTGCCAACAGCCTGATAATGTCTTTTTCTCGTGATTAAGAGGCTCAAAGGGTAGTGTCAACAGGTAAAAAGGGATCTTCCATTCAAGGAAACCGTGAATGATGAACAAGTTCATTTTCCTTTTGAATACATTATGCACCTACCTCCTCATTGTGTAGTGTCTTCACACCCTTTAAGGTCACATTGCAAGCAGTAATTTTTCGTTGAAGAGCCTAGTCATGACGATAACCAAATTTCCAAGATCTTGTGGACTTCAAATTGCAGTAGAGATGCAAATGAGGAAACCAGAAGAACCGAAGAGGCACACTATCCAGGAGGAGATGATATGGGGCAGAGAGGTAGACTACCCAGGCAAGGAGGAGGTGCAGAGCAGTTCCGTGCCATGCCGTTTTTTAGCAAGACCACACCTCAGAACACAGAAACAAGTTAAAGGCCTTAGTGAGATTTCTCTCAACAGTTTATCATGCCAACCTATTATAACCATTATACTTTAATTTTGTTTAATTTGTCAACCATAAAAATATATTTATGTCATAAAAGACAATGTTCAAAAGAAAAAACAAAAGGCATAAACAGGAAAGAAACTTATCCAAATGGCAGGCAGACGATGAGACCATCTACCGTGGAGACCGACGAAATAGGCTGAAACAAGAGACCAACTCTACATCAAGCAGCCTATCACTCTGTTGAGCCAGTAGTTACCAACCAGCGGCTAATTAAAAACACAGTGAGGCATTGAGCTAAAACAACTGACATACATCAACAGAGCAGCAGCATGCAGACTGATTACTGTCTCAGATTTTGATTCTCCAAAGATCCATTCCATAAGGGCAGTATAATACTGTATACATCATAGAGTAAAAGAACATATATCTCCATATCAAAGAAACCTCCTACTTCTTCAGCTACAACTCTGGCGCCGACCTCTGAAAACTGGACTTCTGCATTCACCAACTTCAGAGTTTAGAACATTAGTAAGAAGAAAATAGCACAGAATCAATAAAGCCAATTAAATTGAGTTAACAACAATCTCATACCCATTAGACTATGGAGAGATCCGACGATTGCGACGAGGTTGAGGCGACCTGCTGTAACTTCGCCCCCGTCGTGGAGAGTAGCTGCGACGTCTTGGAGAGCGACTTCTGTGAGGACTGCGACTTCTGTACACAAATACATTACATGCATAAGTAACAATGAAGCTTGGTAATTAGCTATCTGCAACAATGCAAGTACTATGTCTAACAAAGTACATTTTAATAAACATTTAGCTCCTATGCTTTCTGCCACGTATCAGCGATTCCCTGCAGCATGAAAACCGAACTGTTCAACCTTACCTGCTGTATTTATAACCATCCCCATAACCTCCCCAATAGGGGCTATATGATGGGCTCCGAATTCTCCTTCTGTAGCTGCTACCATCATAACCTGGGCTGGCACTGTAGTATCGATTGTCATAACTTGGACTAAAGCTTACACATCGCCTCCCAGATTGCCGAGCATCATAAAAACCAGGACTATAACTAGAGCTCCTCATGCTAGAATAATAATAATCATAATTAGGGCTTTGATATCTTACATTATTTATTATTGCCAATAAGTAAGCCGTGTTTGTTCATCCAAGTCGAGATGTGATCCATCCATCGATTAAACAGCAAGCACAGAATCCAACCAATAACCCACAGAAAATTGCAATATGCAAAGCCACACATAAAAGAAATCCCCAACAAACATACAACCACAAGCACATGTTAGGAGAAATAATTGATTTTAAAAACCTAAAAATCAAGGACACATGTCAACCTTATAATCATTGATTACTGATTAACTCAGACAGCATAATCTACCTGCACCCATAGCTTTGGCTGCACCTATAATGGAAATAAAAAATAGCTGATGAAATCAGACAGCATAATTTACCTGCGCCCATAGCTTGGGCTGCGTCTGTAGCGAGGACTAGGGCTTCGACGCCGGCCACTGCCTAAGCCTCCAGCACCTATACGCAAACGACATTCCCGCGCAAAATGGCCAGGCTCACCACACTCATAGCACTTAAGATCATCTCCACTACCACGACCACGACTGCCACTTCCTCCCCCTCTAGCACCCCGAGACATCTCAACTCGCCAACCATTTTTACCTGTACAAAATAAAAAAATTAGGACAGTTTACAACAGTTATTGTCAGAGCATCGAAATTTAATATCAACTCCTTATTGTGCTGACTGACTAAAATATTTATGAAATAAAATCATAGCTTCTCAATAAAGATGAGTCATACCATTTAACCCACGAATTGCATCCACAGCATCTCGCCGATCATCAAACTCTATAAATGCATAGCCCGGAGGCTTCCGAGCAACCCAGACACTGCATATAGATCTCAAAATTGAATGAGAAATTAAATGATTAATGTACTTTGAGACAATGCAAGATAAGACAAAAACTATAACAGATCACGAGAGGTGGGAAAACCCCCTCCATGGGACTACTAAGGTAAAAGAAATTGATGAAAAATAAAGACAAGTATGGCAATCAATCCTCCCAAGGTAAAACTAAATATCAAGATCAGAATATACCTACTCATAACTAGCAACCAATCCTAATTGTAGATCAGCACACAAACCCAAACATACATAAAGCAGTTCATTTTTACCTTATAAAGGAAGAACAAAAAATAAAGACAAGTATGGCAATCAATCCTCCAAAGGTAAAACTAAATATCAAGTTCAGAATATACCTACTCATAACTAGCAACCAATCCTGATTGTAGAATCAATCCTCCCAGGGTAAAACCAAATATCAAGATCAGAATATACCTACTCATAACTAGCAACCAATCCTAATTGTAGATCAGCACACAAACCGAAACATACATAAAGCAGTTCATTTTTACCTTATAAAGGAAGAATGAAAAATAAAGACAAGTATGGCAATCAATCCTCCGAAGGTAAAACTAAATATCAAGTTCAGAATATACCTATTCATAACTAGCAACCAATCCTAATTGTAGAATCAATCCTCCCAAGGTAAAACTAAATATCAAGATCAGAATATACCTACTCATAACTAGCAACCAATCCTAATCGTAGATCAGCACACAAACCCAAACAAACATAAAGCAGTTCATTTTTACTTTATATAGGAAGAATGAAAAATAAAGACAAGTATGGCAATCAATCTTCCGAAGGTAAAATTAAATATCAAGTTCACAATATACCTACTCATAACTAGCAACCAATCCTAATTGTAGATCAGCAGATCAGCACACAAACCCAAACATACATTAATTAGTTCACTTTTACCTTATAAAGGAAGAATAAACAAGGTATGATATACTAAGTGATCATACCTGCGGAGAACCCCAAACACACGAAATTCATCCTCCAGCTCCCGCTCAGTTGTCCGAGGATCCAAATTACCAACATAAACACGAGACATTGCTGAAAAAATGTATTTTTTTTTAAGTAAATCAAACTGACAATTGTCTGAATCAAAGAGAAAATGCAAAATGTTGGTCAATCACAAATTCAGTTTACAAAACTTTCTAAATACAAAACCCTGACGGAAATCTCATCACAAAAGATATTTTTTCAGAAACTGAATGAAAATTCTAGGCACAGCACACGCATATGTCTATAAGATCCAATATTCCTGAAGATGGGTCTAGAAGTATGACCCATAATGTCAGAGAGAAAAGAAAATATAAGTTTCCAGATAATTGTAGTTAAATGTACTAGGATTTTTCACCACTACTCAGTTATCAACATTTTCTACCATAAACTCTTACCACAATTCATATTCTAGCCTAGTAAAAAATTATTCCATAAAATGTTTCAGACACCCAAGAAACACTAAATTATGTATCACATAGGTCCAAAGCATAGCGGTGTAATGATAATGGATGATAATGAATGACACTCAAAGTAGCATGACCCAGGTTCAAATCCACCCCGCCCCCCAAAATAACATCAAGGCAGCCCAGAACCCCAGCGAACACTCATAAGGTTATGGTGTAAGGATGATGATTATGGGTGCAGACACCAGCAAGTCTGAGACCTAATTTTAAAAATCTTAAAAAATGTGGTCAAGCATACATTAAGCAGGGATAAAAATAAATGTTATTTTTAGGTCACTGCCAAGTTAAGTCACAAAGTTTGCGTTCGAGTTCATGACAAGGATAAAGTTCAGTTCAAGCTCGCCAATGGATGAAGTTAGAAAAAAACGTCATTAAGTTCGAACGATAGAAAATTGTTTTAATCATTTATATTTTCTAAAAATAAACATGTACATTTCAGAGGGACAGAGTGAAGAGAACTTTCTTTCAATCCTTTGATTTGTATATGCATATATACACACATTTATAAAATAATACAAAAGCACGTCAAAAATTTCCCATATAAAAAACAAATTGATAAAGTTCAATGAGGATAAAGTTTGGCAAATATCAAACTTTTCCCATAAAATTCAGCATACCTTGTGACATAGCTGCCAAGCCAGATGCCAATTTGGCATATGATAAGTGCCTTGGAGAAGCTTTAGAGATAGTTCTAGCGAAACATGCTAAGATTATTCATCATACTCAGCTCTCAAAAAAATTTACCATAAACCCTTGCCACAACTTATATTTTAACCAAGTAAGATTTTTAATCCCATACAAAATACAGAACCATAAGTACGGAAAAAAATAAAAATATAATTAACAAAAATCACAATACCCAAATAAAGTTTCCATAAACCCTAAATTATGTATCATTCAAGTCCAAAACGGTTGTGGTGTAATGATAACAGATGACGCTCTTAGGAACCTGATGTAAATTTTAATCTCCCCCACACCAATTAGGCAGCCCAGGACTCCAACGCACATTGTGGTGAGGTTATGTTGTAAAGATTAAAATTATGGATAACATCGATTGAGAACTATGTTTACAAATCTTCAAAAACGTGGCCAACAATACTTTATGTAGTGCAAGGATAAAAGATAAATGCTGTTTTTCCAGGTCATGGCGAGATGCAGGGCATTTTTTTGGGTCATGTCCTAGTTAGACGCCAATTTGGTAATATGGCACATTTTTCCAGGTTATGGCGGAGTGAGATGCCAATTTAGCATATCAGCATTTTGTCAGGTCATGGCCTATATAGACACCAATTTGGTATATGGGGTATTTTTTGAGGTCATAGCCTAGCGGCACACCAATTCCATATATGGGGCATTTTTCCAGGTTATAGCTGAATAAAACAACAATTTGAAATGTGGGCATTTTTTCAGGTTATGGCTAAGGGAAACACCAATTTAGCATATGGGGTGTGTCTGTGTAATTACGAAAGTATTTCTTTTGATTAATGTTATGTTTAAATCTTGTACCTCTGTTTAAATCACATCTCACACACTTCTTCACTTAGTTATTTAACTCGATTTAAATTAAATGTTCTTATAAATGCTTTCTCGGGATATCCTTCTGCAATTCTTTTGAAGTGACTGTCCTTAAAAATGCTTTCTTGGGATATCCTTCTACAATTCTTTTGAAGTGATTGTTCTTAAAAATGCTTTCTTGGGATATCAAATTGCTCAGATACCAAAACTATATTTGGTATCAGAGCAATATTCGATGACATTGCGACTATACTAGCAGATGTGGACAGATTTGAATCATGACATTGATGAGAGTGAGTACATGAACGAGACGTCAAAAGACATCAATCAGCTCTCAACATAATTTGTTGCACAAGCAAGTAAATGTCAGGATCTGCTATGCATGATGAAACCTTGGGTCAACATTCACAAACTTGAACAATTCTAACAACAATCAGATTTTTCAAGCAATCCACGGCTGACAAAGTAAATGAAGCACGGCTGCGCATGTGATCAGAAAAGGAGGAGTCTAAAATTATAGCAGTCCAAAATACACATGTTTCTATTGTAAAAAGCCAAGATAACTTCTTCTGAATTATAAACAGAAAGCACAAGACTCATCAATGGAATTATTAGTATGACATAATGGTATTAAAGTACTATATTATGTGTGTGTGTAATGGGTAGTTGAAACAACCTGTTGTAGATAATGTAATAGAGAGAATATAGGGATTGCACTGGTTATAGTTGATAAGCCTAACTCCATGAATGTAGGAGATCAAAAGGATTGCATAAGGATATCCCGAGAAAGCATTTTTTAAAACAATCACTTGAAATTGAGTTAAAGATCTAAATAAAGAAGCATAAAGGACGTGATCAGAAAAGAGGAGCCTAAAATTATACCAATCCCGAAAACACGTGCTTCTATTGTAAAAAGTTGGGATGTCTTCTTCTGTATTGTAAACAGAAAGCACAAGATCTCATCTATGGAATTATTAGTATGACATAGTGTTATTAGAGTAATAGATTTTGCGTGTGTATGTGTAATGGATCGTTGAAACCACCCACTATAGTTAAATGTAATACAGAGAATATAGGGATTGCATTGGTTGTAATTAAAAATCCTAACTCCATGTATCAAGGAGATCAAAAGGCTTTATATATGTAAGCATCTGGTAGTGAAATCTAATGAACCAAGCTTTTATATGTGTGTTATACTCTGACCAAAACTTTAACCTTGTCAATCCATCTAAAAACCTATAATACCTACAAAACTTTAACCAAAATTTACCAAGAGGGGGGAAAAAAATCAAATACACGTAAACATTCAAACCCTAGAGAGAGTCGACAGACACACAAAATCTGATCAAGGGCATAATTTGCTTTAGCGTAACAGCTTACAGAATCACCCAAAGACGTCCGCTTAACACAACAAAAATAAAATACTGTGAATCATGACCTTAATGCAAACAAAAAAAACCCTAACCAGATTTTTAAAAGATAAAAGGCTGAATTGCTTGAGAAAACAATTTCTTACCTGAAGAAAAAAACCTTTCGCGCAGAAAACCCACAGATTTGGCACCTTAAAAGATTAGGAAAACGCGAGTGGATCAGATGAAGCTGAAATCGGTCAAGTTGCTCTACCAAAGAAATAAATATTAAAATCAGAGAAATGTATAGACGTAAAACTCTCGGCTTCAAACCAGAAAATGTTTTCGAAAGTCGTATAAAGCGTATAATAGCCGACACGTGGAAGTAAGATACCGGGTCACCTCATGGCGTGATAATTTGAGGTGTTTCAAGGGTGGGAATGTCAATAAATTATTTTTAAATTAAAAGCATTGTACGTTATTAAAACTCATTTCAATTTCAATATTCAATTGGGAATTGAAGATAAATTATATGTTTCATTATTAAGATGAATTAACTTGTAAATGTAATTTTGTATTAAAATATAAAATCGTGGATTTGATAATTGATAATATAAATTTTTGATTTATTCAAATTTGAAGTGGTCAATGTCTTTCAAATGTCTCTCAATTTGATATTGAAGGTTAGGGAAAAAATATTTTTAACTAATATTATTTTTCAATATTAGTTTTAATGTTGATGTAGGATTTATTGTAAAGAAGAAAGGTAGACACTCTAACGCAGAAATGCTGAGGTCTAATACGAAAGCACTAGTAAGAAAGGGATTCTAGTGGATAATGAAGGATCTTCTTTCAAGATGTGAGAGAAGACAGGGCTTAACTTGCAGCTAAGGACTGTGTTGCCCTTGTTTTGGGCTCATTTCGGTTGGCTTCCATTATTGTTCTATCTTTTCGGATCTCTTCACGTCATATTAGTTGAAGTCTTATTGAAGGTTATTACTTTCTTGTTTGGGTTTATCACTGTCAAATAATAGAAGTTTGGCAACTTCTTGTTTTACCTTGCTTTCCTCAATATTACTTAGTTCTCCTCGTAAGTAGTATTTTATTGTCAATATTGGTTGTTTTTTCCTTTGTTTACTTTTATGTCTTCTTGTAATCGGGGACTGGACTCCTTTTTGTGTTCCAAAGCCGATTCATAGCTCTGATCAAAAGTGTTTACTTTAATCTAATAAAAATATTATTTTTCAATAGAAAAGCCAAGTATTAAACCACTTCTCCTTAACTAATTTGACTAAGTTTATTGCGATGTTGAATTTTTACATCATATTTCACAAATCGCCAAAAAAAATCTATAATGACAACTATCAATATAGAGTTTCCATTTTCATGAGAGAAATATCCCTTCTCAACTTTAATTAGTCACATCATTAGTGTTTCAATTCTTATATTCAATTTTCCCTCTTGTATACTAATATGTTTGAGGTTGTTGATAATACAAGGGTCGCATAGCAGTGAGTCCTTACTTTTGTTTTGAGAATTATTTGTGCTTTAGTTTACATGTAATTTTACATTATACACATGTTTGAATTTTGTAATGTATGCTTACTTTAATGATTTGAACTTAAAAATACAAATTTAATATTGTGTTGATTGTTATTGTAATTTAAATTTGATTAGCACATCCGTTACCTTTGTAAAATTAATGAAAGGGATATTTAATAGGGTATTTAAATATAAATTTTACTAGTTTCATTGTATGTGATATAGAATGAATCATTGAAATAAGTAATTTGAAATTGATTATATATGTAGCGAATAACATTACTCGTATTTAGTTAAATATGGTAATAATATTATCCAATTGCAACTAGAATTTGATTGTTTAATTTTTTAAGAAGACATTTTTTTCTTTTTTGGTGTTACTAAATATATCAAACCAATCTACCGTGTAATTTTTTTTCTTTTTATGTGAATGGTAGTAAGTAGTAGATATATATTCCATACAAAAAATATGAATTTATGAGCCTACACGTATTAATATAACTACTTTTGATTTTAAATTGTTTAAAACAAATTATATAATATTTTATAAAAAGTTTTCATTAGAACATGATGTATTAATATAACTACTTTTTTTAAATTAAAAAACTTTATCTAATTAATAATGTTGCAATACAAGATCATATGGCTAGTATGCTTTTAGACTATAACCTTTATACATTGCTCAGTGGACAACCCTCTAAAACCTATTGCCATATATAATTAACCAAACATGCAAGTGGGCAGTTAAACTTGTGCTTCTTCAACAACTTCCTTTGATGGAACGAGTTGACCTCTGTAATGTTCCTTTTAAGACAAAATTAAAGAAATATGATTTTTATTGAAACTCTCTTACAGATACTGAATATAATTCAGATACTAAATAACACATACAATGTTTACTACTAAATACTCAACTACATTCTTATTTTCATCCACTAGTTACACATAATAATACATGAAGACAACATCACTTAATTGAAAACAACAATATGTGGCATAAATGTAATTCCTAGATGGAATTGCCTCAATGGCTAAGAGGGTTTTCGTCCTCCAAACCTCATATAAACAAGAGTGTTTTCATCCTCGAATCCACAATAGAAACCAAGAGAGTTTTTGTCCTAATCTCTGCACTCTAAAGGGTTTTCGTCCTAATAGAGAAAAAGTTGAACCAAAGTTCAAACTCTGAAATGATAGCATTTGATATAATAAAAGATTGATGAATTATAAAGGGGAGATCCATCCTTATATAGAAAATGCATAAGAAGAGAGAGAGAGGGAAAGAGGAGAAGGAAACTTTGTGAATAAGCAAGAAATGTGTCTCACTCCAATTCATGCATGTGACTCAATAGTGAAGTGTTTGTCTTGGTGTTTAAAGGGTCAAAAAGTGAAAGTCCTCTTTGGACAAGATCAACCACCTCTTTTTTACTTGTCTCCCACATTCATATTCTTCCAATCTCCACTTCCACATGCTTTCAAAATGGTGTCTCACTCACACATGTGAAGGAGAATCAACAATAGTAACTTATGTCATCTTCCTTACATGTGCATACATGCTTCCAAAACCTTTTGACCTTTGAAAATCATTAAGCCACCCAAAATTTTGTCTCCTATCTCCCTGTGTCTTCTCTCACCAAAAATAAAGACATGTGAATGACTAAAGATAAAGAATTTGTTTCTTAGTGGAGTGGGACGTCCCACTCTCATCACATACACTTAATCTCATGTGATATCCCTTGTGGGTCATGCTTACTCACCCACAAGCCATATCACATGTTGCATTGTCACTTGCATAACCTACCACATCATCATGAATAGTGATAGTGGATAGTAACATATGAATAGTGTATGTATGAATAGTGATTTGACATAATAATATTCTTTTAAAACACTCGACTTAGCCTATAGAAATTAAATAGGCTAACAACCTTCTGAAAATGTATAACTCAGAAGAAGGGGACATTACATCTTCCCTTCCCAAAGATTGTTTGTCCTCAAGCAATTTGGTTCACTTCATGATTCTAAATACCAAGATCTCAAACCAACCAAGGAGGTTTATAACTCCTTTTGCTTGATGTTATTTTTTGCAATACATCTACAATGAAAATATCCTTCACTCCCTCAACGAACAAAGAATCAATTCTATGCAAGTAATTAGCAAACCCCTTAAAATATGGCTTTTCAATAATGTGTTTCTTTGTATGAATACTAAGTAATAAAACAATTCCACCATGATTTTGTTGCACTACTTTGATATATATATTGGCTTCATCTAAAGACCTTCTAGAGTTGCTTAAAGCTTTAACACTAGGAAGAACACATTAAATTTATGAATCATGATATTGCTCATTTCTGTGAGAGGATTTTATAAAGTCCATTATGTCATGATATTCCAAGTCATTGTGATTCAAAATAGAGAACACATCATTATCATAAAATTGCTCTTCAATATTTTTGTAGTTACACTCGTGATGTTCCTTCCCATAGCTATCAACATGCAAAACCTCCATAGTTCCATATACTTATCAGTAGTTGTTGATTTAGTAAACTCCAAATCAGCATACCCTTCGATCTCATCATCATCAAGGAGACTTATGTACACCTCACTTGTAGATGCACCAAGTGATTCTTCTTCCTTCTGCTCCACTTCAACTTACATGTGGAGTTCCTTCATGGATTTCTCACTAACCACTTTTAAATCTAAATCTTTTAGTTGATACATGTAGACATTAGAGGGAAGAGTTATTTTCCTAAATTTTTGTTGCACCATTTGGGTCAATAGTTGGAATATCTCTTACCACCCTCTAGTGATATTTTTGAGAAGAACCCTATTGATAGGATCCTCAAGATCACTATCACCCATGTTCCTCAACTGAAGATCTGCAAAAGAGTTAGTTTCCCAAATACGCTGACAAGATCACTAGCTCGGATACCACTATAATGTCCCTTCTTGGACAATTAAAATAAATTTAGATATTTCAAATAAAACCTTGTTAAATTAGGATGTTGCGTACAAGATGAAATAAATTTACAATTGAAATATGCAAAATGATAATATATAACTATAAAAAAAAATTCAAACACTAAAAAACACATAAATAAAGCATAAAATATCTTATTACAACAATGTTGGCACAAATGTGGTTCCTGAATGAAATCACCTTCATGGTTAAGAGGGTTTCAATCCTCCAAACTTCAAATGAAGAAGGTTTTTATCCTCCAATCCACAATAGAAACCAAAAGGGTTTTCATCCTCCTAATCTTTGCACTCCAAAAAGTTTTCATCCTAGGAGAGAAAAAGTTAAACCAAAGCATAAACTCTGAAATAGAGGTATTTGATATAACAAAAGATTGATGCATTACGAAGGGTAGAGTTATCCTTATTTATAAAATCCATAAGGGGAGAGAGAGAGAGAGAGAGAGGAAACTTCATGAAGAAGCAAGAAATGCGCCCCACTCCAAGTCATGCATGTGACTCAATAGTTAAGTGTTTGTCTTGGTACACAAAGGATCAAAAATAGATCTCATTTCTAAACAAGATCAACCACCTCTTTTGTTTATGTCTCCCACCTTTATATGATTTCAATCTCCACTTCTACATGCTTTCAAAATGGTGTTTCACTCACACATGTGAAGGGGAATCAACAATAGTAACTTCTGTCATCTTCCTCTCATGTGCACACATGCTTCCAAAACACATTTTGACCTTTGAAAATCATGAATCCACCCAAAAATTCATCTCATATCTCCCCTTGTCTTCTCTCACCAAAAATAAAGATATGTGAATGACTAAAGATAAATAATTTGTCTCTTAGTGGAGTGGGACGCCCCACTCTCATCACATGTACTTGATTTCATGTGAGATCTCTCATGGTCCATGCCACCTCACCCATAAGCCACATCATCTATTGCATCATCACCCACATCACCTATCATATCACCATGAATAGTGACTTGGCACAATAATATTCTCTTACAAAATGTGAAATAGCCTATGAGAATTAAATAGGCTAACAGTCTTCTGTAAATATTTGATTCGAAATAAGGGGACATTACAACCTATGTGTCCTTAGAGACAGTGCCAATGATGAAGATGAACTTTGATACTTGTGGTGTCCCCCACTAGCTTTTCTAGATGAATATGCATATATTTTATCTCATACATATTGATTCAAATCATTGACAAGACCTACATATGGAGCTTCATTTGCTTTATGATGACCTCCATGAAATTCTTGAAATGCCATAGGTTATCATTCATAGTGTCCATCATATTATAATGAGCTATGAAAATTTCTCTAAAGCGCTTGGTTGCCACCTCAATTTCCTTTTAGCACTCCAAGTTTTCACTATTCTGTTTCAAAATTAGATTGTTGATACTCATTAGAGTATCATTGATCTTTTAAATTTCACTACCTTTATCCTACACATTATCTTGACTGGATCTATTCAAACTAGTCCCCTGAGGGTGAGATCTACCCTCCCTTTCACCAAACATCAATGCCTCTTCATCATATATGTGCATCTAATTTTTTAATGGTCCTACATCTTCATGAGAAACCTTTCTCTTTAGGGGATCTTGCATTTGATCTTTCTCTTGACTCCCAATCCCTTTGTTCTTTTCCATCAAGATTTGTTCCTCAATCTTTCTCTGGATCCATTTTTTTCCTCCTTGGTATATGGTAAACAACCTCCTTCTCTTATCTTCATTGTCTAATTGGTGTTGGAAGGAGTTGGATGTATTTTCTTCTTGTCCTTTCTTGTACTGAGATGCTATCTCTTGCTCTTTTTGCCTTGACCAAGGTTGATTTTTGTTTCCTCATTTACCTCAACGCTTTTCCTTTGCTCATCATTCCCAGATATGGAAAAGTGAGGATCGTCTGCATTATTTATTTCTCTTCCACTAGCTTGCTCTTCATCAACCAGTTCCATCAGAGATTTGATGTGTTCCAGTATTAGGATTGAGATGGACAACACACATTGAATAACCTGAAGGAGTGTCATTATTGTTCTTCCAAGCATATAAGGCATCATATGAACAAAATCAAGTGTTGGATTAATTCCAATAAGACCAAAATTTGATATATAAAGGAGCAGTGCTACCCCAATGTTGACACAATCCACTACTAAGTTATCCTTACCTTTCCAACAACTGATGAGAGGCAGTCCAATCAGGGAAATTTCTATTGTCATTTTGGTTTTAACTTGCACTTACTTGTTTAAAGTCATCGATCTAATTTTTCTCTTAAAAATTTAATGCAGTTGTTGGAGTAGGAATACTGTAGTATAATTCTTATTTCCTTATATATGAATGACATTTAACTTCTTTATTTCCATAGTGATAGTTAAATGCATCTCCAACATTTTATGGAAACCTTCCATTTGTGTACTTTTTGTCGTATCTTGTTTGAGACATACTAAAGGTAGGATTCCAACCAAGTTGCCAAAAATGACCTTCATTATGACATCATTTTGATTTAATTGAATTCTACAATGGAACATTCTAAATTAAGAATGAAAATGAAATCTAACATTTATGGATCTTTGGGGACTTCTATATTTTTAGACTTTTTTGTTGTTTTCACTTTCGCACCCCAATTTACTAGCCAATATGTCACCTTATTACTTTTTCTTAAAATATGAAATAATTTAAGATTTTTTAATAGTGAATGAAGACATTTAGATTTTTCTATAATGCTTTTAATTCTCCAATTTGTTACCTAGTCCCTCTCCCATGCACTATAATCAGAATAAACCCCCTTCAACTAATGATTTTATAATATTTACTTTAATGGCTAATTTAAGCCTAGCTATTAATCCTTCTACCTTCACAATGTTGTTAAAGTTTATTCCCACATAGAGTGCCTCATAAGTGACTAGCTTCCCTGAGTGGTCTCTAATGATCGCTCGTGCTCCTGAATGCCGTGGGTTGCCTTTAGAGGCACCATCACAGTTTAATTTATACCAGTCTCTCTCAGGAGGGATCCATTTCACTTTTTTTCTTAAAACACTCTTAATTTTTTTTCACTGGGAATTAATGTATCAAATATTGTTTTGGTACCTCCCCAATTTTTTAATATTTTTAACTCCTTCAAGATTGCTTATTTATTGTTTCCTTGACGAGATATGCCTGCAATTTGTTTGATATTATTTTACAACTCTGTCTAAATTCTCCCAAGAGACTTGATTTTGACCTTTTGTTCAAATATTCTAGTGTTTCATTCAAGCCAGTTCCATACTAACATGCTTGATCCCATTTCCCAGATGTCTCATATTATGTTCAGCTTATAACCGGTATGCTAAGATTTGAGGTGCCCTTGTAGGTTTTGGTTTAAACTCCATCCTAAATTGAAACTATTCAAGAAGTAATTCCATAGATGTGACATGTAATGATAATGGGACAATAGATGTTCCACACTTTTTTCCTTTTGATAACATAAAACACACTTTGATGGGCCTTGCAACCCTATTTTCTTCAAATTTTCCCCTGTGAGAATTCTCCCATGTGTCACCAATGATAAGGACTTAGATTTTGGCCAAGATTTGGATCTCCATATTCGACTCCAAATTAGCATGTCTTATTTGTTGAGTTGAGGATCCAATTGCTTATTATAGCCTTCCTTGACTAAGTGTTCTCCTAACCCTCAATTGTTTTAATTAATAACATCCCTATTGTGCTCCATGGAATTTTAAATGCTTCTAACATGGCATTGATTTTCTTTTGTGCTTCACTTTGTATGCCCTCTCTGTTCTAAAAGGTTTTCCAAAGAAATGACTTATACCCATACTCAATATTTTCTATCCAGTAGTCTTTGACTTTGCACCCCATTACCTTATGTTGTCCTCTTTGATGTCCTTGAGATCTACCTCCATTATTAAAGGTTTTGAGTGATCTAGCAATCTTCCCAAGAGTTTTTGATTTCCCATTCTTTACATTGTATCCTTTAGAATTATACTTTTAGCTTCCCTCATGCTATTCCATATTTTTGAGCTTAGAGGGAGGTTCTTTGTAGTGAATATTCTAAACTATTCTCAGTTATCCAAGTACTTTTCTATTAACATTGTCAGGGATTGCGAAACACTAGAAGCATACAATTGATTGCCAAACTTCAAGCAACTTAATATGCGGAAATAACCAGAATCAACAAGTAACTAGAATTCAAAATAACACAGCATATGAGAGACAATACACAACTTGTATTAACACTTTATACAGAAAAGAATACAATAAAGAAGATGCCACTTCTTCTCCACCACCTTACAGAGGTTTCCCACACCTCAAGTGAACAGTAATTCTTATCCCCAAAGCTCTCCCTCTCACAGGTCCCAACACCCAACTCAAATACAGAGTTGGTGTTCACCTCCCGTGCTCCACGCACACCACAAGTGCTCCACGCGCTCCACAAGCACTCCACGTGCTCCACAAGTACTCAAGGTACTTCAAGTAGATCTCCCATGAATCTGCAACAACCTGCAATTCAACAGACCATACTTATGGAAGGAACTCCCTTGCCTTCCTCTTTGCTCTATCCGAGTACACACCTGTACTCCAAGTAGATCCTGCTTGATACTGCTCCCTGTTGTGTTGCTGTCTATATGACCTTGCACACCTGCAAATCAAACAACGGTTCTGCTCACCTGTGAACCTCGACCTTGCACACACATACACCTGCAGATCAAGGATCTTACTTACCATGTAGATCTCCTATATAGGCCATGCAACTGTGACCAAGATCCTACACTCCTGAAGAACCCAGCTGGCTCTCCAATCCAGCACCAACACACCTGGTACTGAGGCACTAGGAGGAACGCACCATTGCTCTACCTCACACACAGAAGGAGCTTATAATTATGCTCTCTTACTCCCTAGCACACTTTTCCAATACAACCATGAGTCTATTATATAGATCTCATCCAAACAATAATTAGACATCTAATTACAATAATTAGATCCGCAGCTCTCAGTCTATAATTAGATCTTTTCATGCAAACACTTGGTTCGTTAGCTAACTGCCCGTAATAGATGCAGTCCGAACCACACAGGCGACCGACGCCGGTCCCTGTCCGCCTGGGGGTCGCTGATGCCGGCCGATCTCTGACCGACGTCAGTTGCCTTCCTGCCCTATCCTATCAACGTCGGTTGGCCTGACCGACGCCGGTGTCTCTGACACTCAGCAACTCTCCTGCAACCTCCTCTGTGTCTGCATCAGTGAAGCTTTTAGCTCCACAATCCTAACAATCTCCCACTTGGAGATAAACAGCTGCACTATACCTGTACCTGTACTCCATCTAATCTATTTCCTGGTTTGTATCCCTCTTCAAGCTCCCACCTGAAGACAACACACCACACAACCTATGATGTACCTCCTATCATCCGAGTACCCTACCACATCTGAACCTACAACACCTGTAGTGAAGTCCTAACCCTGCATAGCAACACCTGCTGCCGGTCCCTCTCAGAAACCTGAGAACCCACTTCCCCGAATTGGCTCCTAACTCTGACAGCTCCCACTGCATGGGAATACTCAGGTTTATACCAGACCTCATGTGATTTCGGACACTGTACCTGTCCAGCCCTTAGTGTGCTCCGATTCTGCATCCCGAACCTCGCCAACACCTGATTCACATCAGCTCCCACTCGAGACAAAATCAACCTGTGATCTCCATGCCTCCCATGTCAAAGAATTTCGCTGCTCCAAACTCCTCATGACATGCCACTGAACTAATCCTACCCTTAGCTCAGCAAAACCCTGTATGTACACCCCTGCTAGCTAGCATACTATCCACATACAGCAACAGAATGATGTCATGACCATCATCCTCCTGGTAGGTCAAACCACAGTAGTTACCCTGACACTGACTGAAGCCATGCTTCATCCTCCACCTGTCAAAACCTGTACCACTGTCCTACAGCTCCTCAAGACCATATGACCTAGTTTTCCATCTCACATATCTGTTCTCTCTATTCTTCTACTAAGGAATCCATTCGTCTCTATGCTTTCATCCAGCTGGCAAACCTACCAAAACTCCCGTTTGGTTCTGCATCATATACCTGCCTAGCTCCCACCTGTTTCCTGGATCCTTCCTGCTCTACAATCAGCAACAAGTATGAAGAAGAGGAACACGAATTTGAGGGCCTACTTACGCCTTCAGTCCTCCGTATGGGTGTTTGAGACTCCTTGACAGCGTGCTGTCCACCCAAAATTCGTTACAGTGACCGACCTCGGTCACTCCACAGTCTGCATCTAACTGACGTCGGTTCCATGCATCTGTACCTGACTACCAACCTGCCAGCGCTGGTGTCCCTGCTGTCGACGTCGGTCCTCCTGACCGACATCGGTCTTACATACTGCCGACATCGGTCCCATGACCGACGTCGGTCTTACCTTGCCCGACATCGCCGGCTTCGGTCTGCACATGACCGACATCGGCACCTGTCTGTTCGACGTCGGTTCCTCCTGATCGACGCTGGTACCTGTGTTCGCCTGTGAGTGATGACTTTTTACCCGCGAGCTCCTTTGGATCAAAAACACATGTCCAAACTGCTCTGCTCAGATGTATCCAGCCTCATCCACTGAACTCTATCCGCCATCTCCTCCAAGAACACCAAGGCTTTCCAGTTCTTAAGCCTGTCAAATATATCTGTCTTCCGCTTAAGAACATGCATCTCCTTCCTGCTCATGTGACCAAGCCTACGAAGCCACGTCTCCGCAACAGAAGAAGAATCAGTAATATAAACAAGTAGATAAAGTATACCTATTTTCTTACCACCAGCTAATTCAAGTGCTACCGCTGTGAGAGTTTTTGTGCATCTCTCATCACCCAATCTTTCTGAAGAAATTAGCCATATCTCCAGACCTGGGACCTGCATGACCTTCATCAACACCTGTGTGTTGGCCGCCTGCAATTTCAGCTTCACTTCCCCTTTGCCAATTCTTTGGCAAGGCTTACCAGCTCCTCTACCTGGGGCTGCATGGAAAGAGGCAACCGAATCTTTTATCCAAGATTCAACTTTATCCAAGAAACCTGCAAACACATCCTGTGCAACAACACCTGCTACATCTGTATCTTTAGTTTCTTCATGCTGATCTGCTACCAACCAACAATGTTCTTTTACCTGCTCTTTCTTTCCATCAGACCGTGAGTAACCATCTGTGCTTTTCAACTCCTCCATTCTTAGCTTACTTTCATCTGCCATTGCTCTACTCCCACTCGATCAGAAACCCCTGAGAGTGACCTGTAACCAAAACACAACCTGCTTCCTGCAACCTTAGCTCTGATACCACTTGTTGGTATCAAGCTCAAGAACCTACAACCAAGGTTCTGATACCACTTGTCAGGGATTGCGGAACACCAGAAGCATACAATTGATTACCAAACTTCAAGTAACTTAATATGTGGAAATAACCAGAATCAACAAGTAACTAGAATTCAAAATAACACAGCATATGAGAGACAATACACAACTTGTATTAACACTTTATACAGAAAAGAATACAATAAAGAAGATGCCACTTCTTCTCCACCACCTTACAGAGGTTTCCCACACCTCAAGTGAACAGTAATTCTTCTCCCCAAAGCTCTCCCTCTCACAGGTCCCAACACCCAACTCAAATACAGAGTTGGTGTTCACCTCTCGTGCTCCACGCACACCACAAGTGCTCCACGCGCTCCACAAGCACTCCACGTGCTCCACAAGTACTCAAGGTACTTCAAGTAGATCTCCCATGAATCTGCAACAACCTGCAATTCAACAGACCATACTTATGGAAGGAACTCCCTTGCCTTCCTCTTTGCTCTATCCGAGTACACACTTGTACTCCAAGTAGATCCTGCCTGATACTGCTCCCTGTTGTGTTGCTGTCTATATGACCTTGCACACCTGCAAATCAAACAACGGTTCTGCTCACATGTGAACCTCGACCTTGCACACACATACACCTACAGATCAATGATCTTACTTACCATGTAGATCTCCTATATAGGCCATGCAACTGTGACCAAGATCCTACACTCCTGAAGAACCCAGCTGGCTCTCCAATCCAACACCAACACACCTGGTACTGAGGCACTAGGAGGAACGCACCATTGCTCTACCTCACACACAGAAGGAGCTTATAATTATGCTCTCTTACTCCCTAGCACACTTTTCCAATACAACCATGAGTCTATTATATAGATCTCATCCAAACAATAATTAGACATCTAATTACAATAATTAGATCCGCAGCTCTCAGTCTATAATTAGATCTTTTCATGCAAACACTTGGTTTGTTAGCTAACTGCCCGTAATAGACGCAGTCCGAACCACACAGGCGACCGACGCCGGTCCCTGTCCGCCTGGGGGTCGCCGACGCCGGCCGATCTCTGACCGATGTCGGTTGCCTTCCTTCCCTATCCTGCCGACGTCGGTTGGCCTGACCGACGCCGGTGTCTCTGACACTCAGCAACTCTCCTGCAACCTCCTCTGTGTCTGCATCAGTGAAGCTTTTAGCTCCATAATCCTAACAAACATCTCACTCTAACATATCCCCAGGCTATTGCCCAATCTCCAGATGAGATTGGCTACTAGAGCTCTATTTAACTTGTCCAAAGATCTTATCCTTTCTCCCCCCTGACTTTTGGGTTTACTCACCTTTTCCTAGGCTAGTATGGGCATTTTATCTTTTTCCTTGTTGCCTTACTAGAGGAGCTTCCTAAAAATTATTTTCATTTCGTTAAGTACCTCTATAGGGTCCTTCACAATAGAGAACCAATAAACAATAATAGTTTGAAGCCCTAATTTGATAAGGGTTATTATTCCAACAAGAGTTAAGTAATTCCCTTTCTAGCCACTAAGTTTTATTCTCATTTTTTCGATGATATCCTCCCATAATTTCTTCCCCACTTTACCATAGAAGAGAGGAAATCCCAGATAATGAGCTAGAAGAGGGGCGATTTCAAATCCCAAGAACCTTTTTAGAAATGACTATAGATTGGGGGACATATTAATTCAAAACACTTTCGATTTTTCTTTGTTAATTATTTGCCCTAGTGTTTTTTCATATCTGGATAGAACATCCCTAATTGTTCTGACCTCCTGCATGCTAAAATTTATAAAAATTAAGGTGTCATCTACAAATTGGAGGTGGGTGTGCCTTTCACCATTTGTCATTGCTTGAAGGCCTTTCAACTTGTTGATACTCTTCAAGGACTGTAATCTCCTACCCAGGGTTTCTACCATCAAAATGACAAGGTATGGAGAGATTGGATCCCCTTGTCTGAGACCCCTGAGGATGAGAAAAAACCTTCTATAGATCCATTCACCTTGACCAAGAACATGGGCTTTGAGTAACAACTTTTAATCCATTTTCTACAATTTGTACTAAAGCCAAATATCTCTAGGACCCTCTCAAGAAAGGTCCAGTTTACCCTATCAAAAGCTTTAGATATATCTAGTTTAAGCAACATCCCTTTCATTTTGCTTGCCTACATAGAATGAATGAACTTATGCGCTATAACTATACCATCTAAAATATGTCTACCCTACACGAAACCTATTTGTTCCTTTGAGATTACGTTAGGAATAATACCCTAAAGTCAAGATGCAATTATTTTTAAAATTATCTTGTAAATGTAGTTGCATAAAGAGATAGGTCTAAAGTATTCAAGATACCTACTATCAAAATTTTTGGGGATGAAGGTAATAAAGGTGGTGTTAAGGGATTTTAGCATGCTTTGGGAATCCTTATATTCTTGCACCACCTCTTTTATGTCCTCTCCAAGGAACTCCCAAAAATCTTGGAATAGAAGGTTGGGAAAACCATTAGGACCTAGAGAACTCTCCCCTTCGATTTCAAAACTCACCTTTTTGACTTATTACAATTCAATGTTTTTCATCAACATTTCATTGTCTAAATTTGTGACTAGTTGTGGGATTTGGTTCCATGATTGTTCTTGTGCCTCACGTTTCTCATTCTCCAAATTGTACATTCTTTTCTAGAAGTTAACCAAATGATCTTTGATTGCCTCTGGATCCTCAATCATAACTCCCTCACTAGTTTACAACTTTTTGATATATTTTTTTACTCTTATGATTTTACATGAAAGGTAGAAGATTCTCATGTTCTTGCCTCCTTATTTTAACCACCTTATTCTATACTTATGACACCAATAGATTTTTTTCCTTCTTGTATAGTTTTTCTAGTGCTCTAGAAATTTCCTCTTCTTGTATTTCTTCATTTCTTCATTCTAAGTCTCTTTTTTATTGAAATATGTTCTTAGATGTGAGCTCATTCTAGTGTTTTAGGGCCATCTTAAGATCATTTAATTTCTTGTGGAAAATATACATCTTCATCCCATATTAGACTTGGGCTTGTTCCATTATTCTTTTACGAAATCATCAAGACCAAGATATTCCAACCACATCTTCTCAAATCTAAAGGGCACCCAAGTTGGATGCTTGTCTTTAGAGAGGTGTAAGGTAGTAAGCCAATGATCTGACCCTACCTCTCTCAAGACTTCCATTTCTTTTAGATTGAGTATGAGGTTATCAAAAGGCATCTCAAAATGGCATTCTTCATTATACACCTCAAGGAAGAGAGACATCTCCTGTTGAGTCTTCTCGGATGCATCCTCCTATGTAAAATGAGAATACATGTATAAGAGATTATCTGACACTCCTTTTTGATATTAGGCACAAAAGGTCATGGTTTCATCGGTCCTTTATGTCCTCAAAACGAAGTTAGCAACCATCTCTTTCCCCTTAGAGGGATTGTGCTCAAGTATCTTAAGTTTCATGTCTTCACCTTGATGACTAGCCCCAATATCAAGCTCATTCATTCCCAAAACTATGTCAGAACCATCCCTCTCTTCACCAAGTATATCTTCAACTTTCATTTTTACCTCCTCAAGGGTGGTTTATTCATGTCGTGCTAATGAAGGTGTTTTATTAGAATACGGAGTAACCTACTCTTCCTCTGTAACAACTTTTTATGGTGTCTCCTCTAGAATCTTTATTTTTTCTTCCATGTCACCATCCTTAGGTGTCATTGTCTCCTACTCTAAAGGAATAGTTTATGCTACTAGTTCTAGGCCTTCAGGTTGACAGACTAGAGGACTATTCTTAGGTGGTACATGGGAAACACTTCGCCTTTTTGAAGATTTTGGTTGGGTGCTTGTGTCAGCATCATACCCTGGGTGCTTATACTTCTTCTCTAGAGTTGGTTCTAGTGGGAATGTCTTAATTTATTTCTCTGTGCTCCCTAAAGATTTATTCTTGGGTTTCAACATGTAGAATAAAGAATGAATAGAATTACCAAACAAAATTTATTGAACTTTAATGTTGGTTATATCTAACTTTGACTTTTCCCTTTATGATTTCTTACATAAATATATACAGAGATGGCAGAGGGTGTGGATCTTTTTATCAATATTTTTTTTAGCAATGTTTGCTAGTTGTGCATCATATATATAATATACAATGTTCATGAAGTATCACGTAATGAAATAATATGTTAATCCATCCAGATAACTATCCAGAGAGAGCCATCTAAATGTGTGCAAGGGAAAATTTTTGCTTATGAGTAAAATTTTCTTGGTCTCCAACCTGTCTAGTTAAGTCCTTCAAAATGCACCACTTGTTCCCAAAGGCTTCCTTCATTCCATCATACCATCCCTTCCTTTTGACTTTGTGGGATGGGATGATTGGTCCAAGGCAAGTGAATTCCTTCAATTGCTTCATGGGGGACTTATTCTCAGGTGGGTATGCCCATTTTAGCTCTATAGTGGTGTAATTAAGTACATCAATCTCATCAAACACCATTAATAATAGGAATATGTCCCATGCAAACTTCTAGTTGGGTAGATGATGGGCTTTCTCTATGTCTTCTATAATTTTAGTAGCGAATCACTATGCCCAATTATATTTTAGTCCCTCGGTGACCTGCTAAGCAACATAAAGGTGGGCCATATCCACCTCTTTCCATCTGTCTTTGCCTCTAACCTTGGTCATTATGATGTGTGTGGCCACTTTGAGGACAAGATCTTGGAGACTTGTGATATGCATGGCATGGCCTTATTTTTGATATTCAAGTGCCATAACAATATTTTTTGTTTCATCCTAGTCCTCCAAGTCATAAGCAAGGTCCATTCCTGAGCATTACAACCCTATTACTTTGCTTATTCATTTTGATGTGATCCTCATCTGGTGCCCAAAAAAATAGATACAGTCTTCATGCACCTATGAGATCAAAAACTTCATTGCTTAAACTAGATTTCCATAGTATGAAAGATTGAATAATTATAAAAATCTAGCATCATTTAAAGCATTAAAAATATTCAAGTCATATACTAACTCATTCCTTGTGTTTTGGTGCTCTACCCAGTAGTCATGCAACAATTCTACTTCATTTCTAGGCTAATAGTGGTTGTAATAAAAAATATTGCAAATGGGAACATTCAACACCTATTTCTGCATGCATAGCACTGCCTCTGAGTAATACATCTATTTGATCATCAGTGTGGGTGGAGGGGGCACACAAATATTATTCTTTACCTAGCATGCCATTTTCATCTCTATATCTTCTACATGCCCTTTAAGTTCTTTAGGTACCTCTTCTTTGATCAGCATAGTCTCATCACCCATAATCAACTCTTTTTCCTCCAATATTGCAGGTAAAAGCTAACTTTATTGGGCCTTTTTATTTGGCTGCATCACTCTTCATGGAGCCCAAATATTGAGGCACAATCATCCAACATTACCAAAATAATATGTGGTTGCTTATTTATCTTACTTAAGCTCTCCTGCTTCAATGCCCTATAATGGCGAACGCTGACCTCTACAACCCACAACTCTAAAAATCTATGCATCCTTACACTCCTACTAACACTATCTATTTCACTAAACTAATACACACTAAAATACTTGAAAACAATATTAATTTTTTACTTTTCACTCATTGAAAAGCTTGAAATCATTCTAAGTAGCTCAAATATGCTTCTTTGGCTCTGTGAATTCATAATTGTAGCAATAGCAAAGAGTGAAATGGGCCCCATTTAACCTTTTATAGGCTCGAGGGGGTAACTTGCATTTACTACACCCTTACCTCTACCATCACTTCATGTAATAAAGGCTAATAATTTTATTGCCATGATGCATTTTTGGCACACTTGTCATTACCATCACTCTCATTGTATTAATTACATGTCCAGTCTCGTTCTTTTCCTGAAGTGCATGATAATTGTAAAGAATTTGAATATTTTTCATTCCAAAGATAAGAATATTTATTTACCTCAAATTAACTTATGGTTACGTGCCACATCCTGAATACCCTTTTATCATTACGCACTTCTACTTGTGTTCCTTTGCTCTTGTGCACATTCCCATTGACCATATCCTAACACTCCATAGATCTTCTACCCTTACCCCACACTAAAATTTGTTTGTGGTCTTCCACGAAAATACAAAGAATCATAAAACCAAAGTGTGGACCCTAAAACTACTTAAAGTTATGTAATGAGTGACACACTTTATTGAAAACAATGGAAATCCTAAACTAATGGCATACACCTTATTATTACAAAAGGGAAAGACTATTAATAAAATTACAATCTCAAATGATTACCATTGAAATGGCCAAGAATAAATTGGCCATCTAATTGCTTCAACCTATACATGATGGTGGGACAGATAATATGAATGATGAAGGGGACATTATAGTTTACATGAAGCTTTCAAAAGTGGTGCACAAACTTGGAGTTATACACTAAGACTTGCATGTCATGAGCAAAAGTCTTGCTCTTCAAATGGTAATGGTGTTAGGGTTTTTGTTTGTGTTTCTCCACTCCTTGACTCTAGTGTGTGAAAAATCGGGTCTCATCCAACTACAACAAATCATCAAGGTTGCTTTCAAGGATGTTTCATCATCTAGTTGACCAACACATGTAATACAAAGATATGGAACAAGCAATTCAACTAGAAGAATTGCTTTAATACCAAACACAAGATTGAATGGTGTGCTCTTGTTTAAGAACTTGTAAGTGGTCCAATATGCCCATAATATTATAGACATATGATCATCCAGTCAGTGTGTCTAATATTACCTATCTTGGTCAATGTAGAACCCAAGATCTTATTGAACACCTTAACTGTACCATTGGCTTGAGGATGATATGGCATTATTTTATGGTGCATGATCATGAATTCCATCAAGAGGATACATATATTCTCATTAAAGAAATGGGTGCTTCAACCATTAGTCAAACTCAACAGACATCTAAACCATTTAGTGATATCCTCTCATATGAATCTTATAGAAGTGAGTGGTATAATCCCTTGTTAGTGAAAATGCAACCCAATGAGTAAGATAGTTAGTAGCAGTGATAACATAACATGTGTCAGTATGCCTACCTACTGGGTTGATGGGGCCAACAACATCAATAGCCCACTTTTTAAAGGGTTCTTGTGAAAAGATAGGATGAAGGGGCATCACATCCATTCTATTTGGCTTTCCCACACATTGGTAAATGTTACACTGGTACTCGTAAGTCTTAACATCCTTAAGCAAGGTAGGCTACCACAAGCTAGCCAAAAATGCCTTCCACATTATAGCTTCACTGACATAGTGTCCTCTAGAAACACCTTCATGAACTTTTTGAAGTACCTCAACACAACTGTGATGCATGATACATTGTCAAAGTACTTCATCCTGACCAACCTTATAAAAGTATCCTCTATAAGTTGAAATGGAATGACATGAATAGTGAGCAGATTCTTTTCTGGAGTGTTGAGGTGAGTTGGTGCTGAACATGTATTCAAAAAGGTGGCAATATATCCCAATCCATCAAGCATGCACGTGATGTGGAATAGATGCATCTCAAGAAATTCATCTTCTATGGTGTGTACCGATTCATCAAATTTAATGCACGAAATATTATTTGGACCATAGTTAGCCTTACCTGGTTTGACCATTACTAAAAAATTGGAACTCTTAAAATAGCACAATCAAATGGAAAATGAGCCCATGCAATATTGGTTTATTGAATAAGTACTTGAGTACCCCATGGTCTGTGAAGAATATAAATGGAGTTTCTAGAGAGTACTGATGAAACTTTTAGAAGGTATAAACCATAGACAATGCTTCATGCTCTATAGTCATTTAGTTTCCTTTAGCTAGAGTAAACTTTCTACTGGTAAAATATATAGGGTGGTCTAAGTTTCCCTCACTATGTTGAATAAGGATAACACCAATCACCATGTCAAAAACATCGACATGGATGTGAAAAGGCTTTGTCTAGTCTAGAAACTAGATAATAGGTGTAGTGATAAGCTTATCCTTGAGTGAAACAAAGGCTTGATGGTGAGCATTGGTCTAAACAAACTAACCATTTTGTTTTAGTAATTCCTATAGTAACACAATAATCCTAGCATATCCATGAATAAACTTTCTATAATATCTAGTATACCTTAGGAAAGCATGGACCTCTCACTAGGTGGTTGATACTAGAAGTTGAAGTATAACAACAATCTTGGATGGGTCCATCAAATTTCCATCATAATGTATGACATGACTAAGGAGAATGTTAAAGGGGTAGAAAATAAACATTTCCTTAGATTTAGGGAAATTTAAAGGTTCCAACAATGCTCAAACATTAGTCAGAGATTGGAATAGTGGTCCCACACTAATTCATAAATAGTCTAGTCATCAAGGTAGACTTGAAAGAACTTATGGATAAAGTCCTTAAAATCTTCTATTGCGATCTAGAAGAACACAATAGGAGAATTCTTCAACCCAAATGAAATTAAATATTAAGCAAAGGACCCCCATTTAGTTTTAAATGTAGTCTAAGGCTTATCCTCTTACGTGATCTGAACTTGATGGTACCTAGAGAATCCATTCGTAAATGTATAGATTTCACACCCAACAACTCCGTTGAGTATCTCTTCAGTGAAAAGAGTTAGGAAGGGTCGGTAATATAAGCAATGTTAAGAACCTTTAATCCACATAAATTTGAATGCATCCATCCTTCTTGATACGTATAACCATAGGACTCACCCATCCAAAGTCATCAATAGGAGTAATGACTTCCATGCACAACATGCTATCAATTTATTCCTTGAATCCCGCACACAAAAATTAGGATTCATATGATAAGGCCTATTTCAAATAGGTTGAGTGCCTTCTACTAACTTTATGTGCATTTTTCTTAAAGATGAATGCATGCCTTTTATTTCACTATAGTTTTGGGGGAAGACATCTTGATACTTTTTTAATATCTCAAATACCTTAGTGATCTTGGTATAAAACCCCCACTATATCCATGTTGGGCACTTATATTGTGCCAATATTACATTGAATAGTCTGGAGTGGCTCTAAGTAAGGGTTTTGTTCATCTTGGATGGTGTTGTGAACATTGTACATGTCATACTTCATGTGCACAACCAAATGATCAGTTAATGGGTCAAGCAGATCAGATCCAACACCTTCATCAACTTGGGACATAAATTTTTGCTTACCATGGTAGATTTATTCTCTCAATGCATGGTCTAGTATAGGTTTAAGTGGTGGAGAGAATCCCTACTCACCATGTTCATGAAAAATAGTCAAGCTCTCTTCCTGCTTGCTATGTATGATTTTGATCTTCAATTGGGGTTAGGTCACCTGCAATAACTTGATGCATGGATTATAGTGTAAGACATAAATCCATATATGGGGATGAATATGACAATGCCACAATCATGTTACTTTTAATAAGACACCAAGAACTCATGTTTAGATTATGCTCTTCATGGACATACCATGCTCTATTGTAGTATAAGTCATAAATCCATATATGGGGATGAATATGACAATGCCACAATCATGTTACTCCTAAGAAGACACTAATAACTCATGTTTAGATTATGCTCTTTGTGGACATACCACGCTCTAGCCCAAGTGCATAGAGTGCATGAACCCAAAGGTACTTAGGAAAAAAGGTATCACCTACCATTCACATATTATCATAAGCTTTAAGGTGAGGTTTTAGAGATCTAATGCCACTATAACTGATGTTGCCACATATATAGTTATCATGGTGAAAGTGATGGTGTAAAGCAGAATGAACTTGATCCCAAGTAAACAAATGCTCTCGATGAGTTGTCTACCACTGAGAAATTGTGCTATCATAGGTATGAATAAATGATCGTACCTGATCAATATGAGAGTCATATAAGGCTTCCAACTACTGCACAAACTCATGGACTTCCATTTTACCATGGAACCTTGGACCTTCATTTAGTTGTGTTGGTGGCACAGCCATGATTTGTCCATGAAGCATCATCGTAACTTCCTATGGCACCACAGATCCTCCCAATAAGATCATAGTCACCTTGAGCCCAATAATCATAGGCCTTACTAGTGGTGTCAAACAGAGATTATGGATTTGTCCAATGCAAGATGACATTCAGGGTGGGGTTAAGGCATTTAGTACCTCAAGCTATGAAATTATAAATGTGATCGATGTCCTCATCAACATTGATCAGATCAATATAGGGAGGCCCATGATCATGATCCAAAGGAATGACAATGCACTGCTCATCATTCTCAAAGTTGATGTCGCACTTCTTAAATACCAAATCAACATTATTTGCATAATACCATGGACAATCCAATAGAGATGGGAAGTCATCAACTTCAATTAATTTTGTGACTTCAAAATCAACTTTCAAAATAACACAAAGGATATCCATGGTGGCATCTTTTAGTACACTAATGGGCAAAGTGTGAGTCTTGTTGGACATAAATAACACATAGGGCAAATGTTGTAAAGTTGGGTTGGTCATATTCTACTAGGCATCCTTGGTAAGAACATTTAATTTAGCACTGGTATCAATTAAGATATCTTGGATGACCCATTTATCTATAGTGGCATTAACCAATATCTCCTTGTTCCCTTTCAGACTAAGCTAGATGTGAGTTTCTTACCACCGTGCATGGTTTAATCAATAGTCTTCAATAATCCTAGGCATATGATGCCTTAGTCATTTTCGCAACAATGATACAATGTCCTCATCCAATAGTCAATTGCACAACTCTTGAAATTCATCTCATGCCATGTCATGAAGGTCTGTAGCTTTTTGCATATTGGTACATGTAATAGCATCATGATCCTTGAGGAAATGGATTTCTCCCTATAATTATATTACCAGATTCATAGTGTCATAAAGCACCTCTTTCTACTCTTAAGCATTTAAATAGCGAATAGTACGAGGCTCTTCATGTCAAGATTTCTTAATAGGTGGATTGGACATAGACTAGGACTGACAACCACTCTATGTTATAATATTGACTTTAGGATCTGTTAGAGTTACAATGCATAGTATCCATTATGGATTTTAAATATGTATCATGCCATTACCCTTGTCATTTATTTCCTTCATAATATTAGTGTACAAGTCAAGAGACTCTTCCAAACAATGTTCTTTTTTACAAAAGGCACATGTAGGATATATTGAGCAATTGCACTAGTAGTGCCTAGGAGAACCAAATTTATAACAAGTTTATGGGGTAAACCGTCCATCTCTATGTCCATGACCTTAACCTCGACCACAATAACCACCTCCATTCTCTTAGTTATTAGCAACATATGTTTGATCTGTGACATGTACGTGCCTCATGTATTTCACTAATGAGATAACAATCATTGGTTTCGTGAATGTATGCATCACATATCTTGTAATAGGTTGATACATTTGACTAAGTAGCATGTTGTAGTAGAGGACAATCCTTGACATTGTGTTTTTCTTGGAAAATCTCATAAGATTACTTCAACATGACTTGAATATTCTTGTAAGGGCAATTATTCTGGTTGTGGCCTTTTGACTCATAGTCTACACACCATAATCCAATGCAAGTATCATGAGCATTATGTGCAGTGAACTTTTCTAGTTGAGACTCTATTGCAACAATCTGAGCTTCCATGAAGGGGATAATCCCTATGTCAATACTACTAATAGCTTTAGTGCAAAGGGCAACTTTTAAGGCCTCACCATGGGTTGGTGAAAGTTTGTTATGACAAGGTACATCTAAAGGGAAACAATAAACCTCCTACGAACCATTAGGCATGTTGAACAATGTTTATCTCAAAAGAGAGTTTAGAGAGAAGTGTCTTGAAATGTACATCATACTCATGCACGCTCTTAGTGTGTTCCTGCTTGATATCCTTTAGGGAAGTTATACTCTATTGTTCAAACTCTGAGATATAAAATTCTTGGAGGAATGTTGCCTTTAGATGATCATAATCCAACATAGCTCGTTGTAGATCATACTTTTGGCACCCCTTGTGTGCATGATCTAAAAGGGTATTCATAACTTGGGTTGCTTTTCATTCAGAAGTGGTGATGTTGTGCACTCGATAAATAAGTTCATACTTGTGAACATGCTCTATGATATTTTCCACACCTCAATACTCTATCAAGTGGAGTGTCATCTCATAATATATAGTGGAAGGTTGAGGTGCTTGTAATGGGGGCTACTAAAAATCATTTATGGTCCCTCTTGTACCTTATGGGGGAGGTCCACCACTGCCTCCTTTGCCTTATCCAAGTCCTCTAATTTAACTACCATTGGTTTCATCTCCCATGCCTCCCACATCAATAGAAACACCTGAGATGTTGGGTGATAAGGTAGATTAAATAACTATAGTCAAGCCGATACTTTGCCCACTAGTTATACTTGGTCCATCAGGCATTCCAAATTGGGCCATGGAATTATTATGCAAAGGAAAAGACAAAGCCAATAAATTAATATCTAGAACTTGTTCTATAAATGTCTCTCTCACAGGTTCAATTTCTGACTCTATACTACCTATATTCCAGTTGCATACAAATATATCATCTAACTCAAAATCATGAGCTTGTGTTATGGGTGGGGAATTGGGCCTATCCAAATCGATTTATTTAGTCACCACTACTTGACTTGCTTCTCCCACACATATTTTAGCTAGCATCAGGTGCAATCCTATGGTTGGGGATTCCTCGTTATGCTCTATCGCTTCCCTACAAATCCTTACAACACTTCCTGAGTCCTCCCATCTCCTTCTCCACTCATAATCCTTCACCAAGCTTCATCATACTTGTACTTTTATAATTCCCATTGACTAGCTAACATACTAAACCAAAAATTCTACTTCACAAGTGCTCCTTCATTTCCCTACCAACCATAATGCTCATGTGAGAAAGAGTTTAGCCTTCCCTGGAAAAATTCTCATGTCTAGAATCTACAAAGAGCTTCTTAACTTCTAGAGGAAAGTATTTGATATATCTTCCACATGGTTTTCAAAAGAAGTGAAACTGAGCTTCCTCTAGATAAGAATAAGTCAAGACTGTGTATTCCAAGATGTAACTATTTAAAACCCCACACCATCAAACATCAACAACACACGTCCAAGGCACTCCTAGCTGTGTTAAAGCTAATTGACACTCTGGTGTCCAAGTTGTCTTCCATCCTTAGTTTCTTGGCCAATCTTGAACATATGCTATAATCCAAACATAAAGGTGAATAGGTACCTATACAAAGAATTTCTCATACACTAAGTTGTATAGATTATGTTTGACCCATGCACGTGTGGTGATTTTTGATTCGAGAAATAACACTAAAAAATTATCCTCAATGATAGTAAACCATTGCTCAATATTCTCACATGATAATTGTTCAAGCATATTCCACCATCATGTAAGCAAGTGTTATAGGTCATGACAATAGAACCAAAATGTTGGGTTTATTTTCCTTATTCTATCATAACTTCCCTTAAGCACGTGCCAAAGTGACTAAGAGCCCAACATGATAACACACTGACATTTCATACAAGAACAAGTTATTGCATGCTCACTTGAAGCATGCCATGAAGGACCAGTTCTCATTGGTTTTATTTCATGAGGGTATATTAATAGACAGGGTTGATCAAACACATACACATTAATAAGCTCCTTCTATATTCCATCATAACACATGTTCATTATTCAATGATCAAAAAGTAAAAGAAGGCATAAATGATAACTATGAACCTTAACTTAGCTAACTGAACAACAAAATAAAGGATAACTAACATAATTATCTCTATAGTTAACCTAATAACAATATTAAGGCACCAAAAGTTACATTCATCATATTGATAAGTGATATTCAAAGTTTACATAATTCTAGTGTATAATGCAACTCACTTGTATAACTCTATCAATACTATCCAACTGAGTATAATAACAACAACATTAACAACCTTGCAAAGTTCAATTCAAGGGTATTTATACTTGGTTTTACCCAACTAAGCAGTTGCAAACATAATTACACTTATGGTGACTCGTCAATGATCATCAACACACTTGAGTCATGGCAGCCAATTACATAGATTTCTTAACGACCCTCATCTTTGTGCCCCTATATTCTCTCTTTGGTGTTGGATCCTCATCATCGACCACTTATCTTCTCATGATCCAGTGTTGGATTCATGCTTGACTTAGTCTCTTTCATCCTTGCAAATTTCTCCCTAATCATCTCCTACTTCCAATGCACTCCCCAAGTCTTCTTCTAAGTTCTGAGTCCTTCATTCTTAGGTTCTTTATTTATAATGCACATTTATTCTATGACTTGGTCCTTTCATGCATGGACTCCTATGCCATGGTCTTCTGCATTGTGTTTCTCCACGTCGATTATTCCAAAGAATACTTAGCCAAAATTTGGGGCCCAACACAAAAATTATGTGGATCTCTAGGAAGTATATATCCTTTTCCTCGAGCCTACTCATCAAAGACTGATAAAAATAAGGGAGTCAATGTGGGGCATGTGTTATCCCTCCATTATTATCAGGGCCCTATATGGAACAAATTGGAAAATAACACTGAATGTACTTTAACAAGAAATTTTTGGATGCAAGCCCTAATAAGTATATGATTTTTCACACTAGTGTAAGTGGCACAAGGAAAATACAAAATTCAATCTTGAATTTAAACAAATTAGTTCTATTTTTCAATAAATGCTATAACTTTTGCTTTCAACTCACTTATGACTAGTCACATGTGCATTCAATTCTCTTGTGCTTCACCTATCTTATATGCACTAATGCTAATGTGTATTTATAGTCTTCTCAAATTCAAATAAGGGTCCCTATCAGATCACAAATTGAAACACGGTAGGTGGGAAAAGCCTACAAAAGAGGAACATAAGGCATTAAGGACCTAAAATAAGGGTCAAAAGGGCCTACAAAAAGTGTGCCAAAAAAGTAGTCGTATAATCCTCAAAGACCAAATTTGTATTACTATATGCCTAAAAAAAATATCATAGCAGGGGGAGGAGAGATAAAACTAGAAAGGGAAGGGAAATAAGAGGAAAGAGAAGTAAACAAGGCAAGACAAGGCCAAAACACATGAAAAACATGTCAATACGAGCTCAATATGAATTGATAATTGACAAACACACAAATATCCTAGAACAATGCAATTTGACAATTAAAACTATGCCGATACCAAAATTAGGTTTATACATCCATATGCAAAAGATGGAAAATTGAACACCCAAAGTAAAATAAATAGGCATACCCGAATAACACCCTTTTATATCAATAGCCCCATTTTATTTTCCTTCATCTTTTCCAAATTTCAAACTAACCATTTTATTTTAGAAACATCTTTGAGATGCCATGTTATAGATTTACCTTCATCCATAACAATACTTGGAATCCAAGAGTCACCTTATGCTATGGCATAAGGGTATTGACCAAAATCTATAACATCTAGGTCAATACCGACTGACCTTGGTCATCCCTTAATATATTGCATCCATTAACAAGAGTTGGGTTTCCCTTTATCATTCCATAAAAATTAAATTTTATGACTATATTGGAGTGTGTCATATTCAGACTTAGATGTGAAGTCCACCTTAGGTAGATGTGTTAACAAAGTGTGATTTATTATGTGCACACAATAATTAAATGCATAATTAATGTGGTGTTTATCCTCACAAGTGTGAGAAGCATTAAATGTAACTTGGGGATGAACTCACCTCTTTCTCCACCACTAATAATAATCTCTTGCTCACATTTTATGTTTTCTATATAAGAAACATTTGTGTTCATAGAAAGTAATGGATCTTAGAGTAATCCCCTAAGCTAATAGATATGTAGTCTTTTAGAGAGATTGTTGGTTGCACACATGCATGTATATTACACATAATTAATATAGTGTATTTAATGGTGAAACATAATTAATATAGTGTCTTTAATGGTGAATATCTCTCTTTTCTAAATACTTTATATTGATGGTGTCTACATTAAAGATCCATGGGCTATGTTCAATACAATAAATTATATTTATGTCTTCATTTCTAAAATGGTATCAGAGCGGGCTTTCTTGAGAAGATCGGTGAGAGTGTTTAAGAGGAATATCAATAGGAGAAAGAGTAGAGGAAGAGGTGAATGAACTCCAAAGCTTCAATCCTTAGCAAGCTTCAAACAACAAGGATACTTTTTTCTCTTCATCAACGTCTATGAGATGTTCTTCACATGTCCAATGTCCCATCTCTTTTGTTTAGATCCAATTCATTCTTTCAGTTGGATTCATGTACCAGTTATAGATCTACATATGGAGGAGTTCTATGGAAGATATTTTCAACAAATTTTCATTTGAGTTTTTTGGTGTGTATCAAGCATTTCCATTATGTTTAGAGTGCTATATAAAGTTTTGGATTTTGTTTCACTTGAATTTGACGTCATGAGCTTATTTGTCAAGCCATGTAGATTAATTTACGCACAGAGTTGGGAATTTGCAAGGGTAAGAATGATCAAATGAGGATGAAAATAATCTTTTTAACTCATCTGGCATTTTTTTTTCACTTTGTATTTTTAGTTATGTAACTTATTAGACACACGTATTTCGTAATATTTTTTCTGCACACCTACTGCATTAACACTTTTTGGAGATATTAACTACTTTGTTTTCACTCCTTAATCAACATTAAGGGATGTATTATGTATTGTTAATGCTTCTTTGGTTGTTTGAGTATGCTATGCACTTAGTGATTGTTCCTAACAGATGCAAAGGTTAGTTGTTTCTCATAAGAGCTCCTTAGCACTCCATTTGCAATTTGGTTATTTCCTCAAGGAGCTCCATAGCACTCCATTTACAATCATTTTATTGTTGATTCATTCCATACCAATAGTCATTGTTGCTCACACAACTAGATTCATGGAAACTAATTTTGATTCATTCCATCAAGGTTTCATTAGATTCAACATACATTTACTTCAACAACTTCAATGTTTCTTTTGATCTTTCATTGTACATGGGTATCTCATCATGTCTAATCACCGAGACCTATATATATATATATATATATATAGTACCACATCACTTAAGCTTATCTTCAAGAGGGGTTTTGTAGTGTGTCATATAAAATCTTCAAGAGGGGTGCTGCACTGTGTCATATATATATATATATATATATATATATATATATATATATATATATATATATAGTACCACATCACTTAAGCTTATCTTCAAGAGGGGTGTTGCAATGTATCATATAAAATATTCAAGAGGGGTGTTGTAGTGTGTCGTGTGTGTATATATATATATATATATAAAAGCTTAAGTGATGTGGTACTATATATATATATAGTACCACATCACTTAAGCTTATCTTCAAGAGGGGTGTTGCAATATGTCATATAAAATCTTCAAGAGGGGTGCTGCAGTGTGTCATATATATATAGTACCACATCACTTAAGCTTATCTTCAAGAGGGGTGCTGCAGTGTGTCATATATATATAATACCACATCACTTAAGCTTATCTTCAAGAGGGGTGCTGCAGTGTGTCATATATATATAGTACCACATCACTTAAGCTTATCTTCAAGAGGGGTGCTACAGTGTGTCATATATATATAGTACCACATCACTTAAGCTTATCTTCAAGAGGGGTGTTGCAGTGTGTCATATATATATATATATATATATAGTACCACATCACTTAAGCTTATCTTCAAGAGGGCTGTTGTAGTGTGTCATATTTATACTTGATGTGAAGTCCACCTCAAGTAGGTATGTTACCAAGGTGTGATTTATTATGTATATATAATTATTAAATGCAATTAATGTGGTAGTTATTCTCACATGTAAAAAATATTAAATGTAACTTGAGCTCTTACTCCACCAATAATAATCTCTCATACACATCTTCATTTCCTATATAAGAATTCTTTGTGTTTTTTGTGAAAAGTAATGGAGCTTTTAAAGTCATTTCTTAAGATAGTGGAAATGCAATCTTTTCAAAAAACTTATATTGTATTTTACTTATAATTAATACAATGTGTCTTTAGTGGTGAATCTCTCTTTTGATCACCTTTTTCATCCTAGTTCCATTAACAAAATGGACAACTTATTTTGAAAAACAAATAAATTTAGCAACAAATTAAAGAATCTTCACACCTTATTTATAAAAATTAGATTTAAATGTTCACATATTAACATAATATATTCATTCATATAACCTAATACATTTATTCTTTTAATTAAATCTACTTCTAATCTAATTCAAAGTATTAAGTTTGAAATATGTATGTGTAAAAAGAATGAAAGAAATATTAAATTAAAATTATTGAAATAGAAAGTTATAATTTAATTAACTGATAACATTTAATTTTTTAATTGGTGAAGTGAAGACTAATTTAGAGACTTACATAATACATATACTTTTCCATTACAACGTAAAAACTTTTTATTTCTTTTATCATGAATAAGATAATTATAAAAGCTATTTTATTAATCACCCAAAATGATTGTATTATAAACCCTCAAGTTATTATTTAAATCATCTAAAACATAAATTAAAAATACATAAATACAAATATAAAATTGGAATGGAATTAAAGTAAACAATTTAGTGCAATCAATAAGAATATAAATAATACATAGAGTTGGAAAAAGTATATAAAAAATAAAAATTTAAAATATTATTTTTTTATAATAAAATTAAATTTGATAACATGCTTATTATGTTGGTTGATATTATTTTTAAATTAAACCGAGAAACATTAGTATAACAATAAGCATATCAATAGAAACCATGAAAATGGTAGATAACTCATTTCGCAAAGTATGACTTATTTTAGAAATCAATTTTCTTATACAAAATATAAAAAAATAATAATAATAATTAAATAAATAAAAAACATGGATAATTAATGTGGCATCTCTAACATAAAATAACCCATTTCACATGGTATTAGTTCATAGTTTTCTCAAAGTCATCCAGTTGCCTGATCAAATAGTCAATTGTTTGATCAATTTTCGTACAGGAACTTTCAAAATAGCTCATTTCCCATAATATTGGCTAATAGTTTCTTCCATAACATCCAATTGCCCAATCATGCAATCAATTTTCTTACAAGAAATTTCAGCAGCTATACGTGAACCATAGTTGTAATTCTCAAATGAGAGCTTCCGAGACCCAACTGAATTCCTGATTTCTTCTTGCACTATAGTTAGGATAAACTGATTAAGCCAAAAACATATGCTTGATTACTATTACAATATATGTGCTCAAAACCTTGCTTAAAAGAGACTACCCCTATTCACTTCATAACAATTGACGTTTTTTATGTCATATACTTTGTTGGTGATTATTAATAATTTTATTTATTTAATAAAAACAATCAAAAATTAAAAAAATTCAAGTTTTTTCAATTTATAATATTATAAAAAAATACTACTAAAAATAAAAGATTTCAATTTTTTTCATTTCATAATATTATAAATAAAAACTTCTCAAAAAAATTGAGTAAATTAAGAGAATCTATTAAACTTATTGGATAGTATTAAAAAAAAAATTATATTGTATAAATTTAAAAATTTCCAAAGTCATCTTCTTCCTCCGTCAGCTGTCATGTTCGCTGCTGCCACTTAGTTTGGTTCTTCTTGTTGGTATTTTTATTATCCTTTTTTGGGTTGATGTGCACTTGAGTTAGTGTAGCTTGTGGTTTGAGTGAGCTTGATTTGGCCTCTTTGTTAATTTTCTCTCTTCTAAAAGCTTTTTTTAGCTTGGTGTGATCTTGCTTGTAGGATGAGATTTTTCCACTGTCTTTTTTTATATGACTAACGATTTACTACATTTGTTACATTAATAAAAATGCAGTTTTCAATTAAAAAAAAACCCTTCCAAATATAAAACCGCACATTTGAAATACCTAATAATACTATAATTCAAATACACAATTATAATGGAAAATATAACTTGTAACTTAAACAGTTATGAGACCTGCTGTTACAGCCAGGACTCAAATTTGAATCCTCAAATAAACAGTCGAAACCCCTTTTCATATGAAAGAAACTCATACATATAATCCTTTTCAAAAAATTAAATACGATTTAAAACTCTAATAAAAAACATTTAACTAACCCAAAAAACAAAATCTAACTCCCCTGCTCAGAAATTAACCTCAATCAAAAAATTAAACCATTTAATTTTGGACAATTATGAACTCTAGATGCCTGAATTTTTCAACTACTCTTATACTCACAAATAAATGCCTTGAAATAAATGTAATAGCCTTCAACAAGAAAAATAATACGAGGAGATTGAATTTAAAAATGAATGGCTTAACCATGGGCAATAAAAGGTAGGTAGATAAGACTTCTCAATCTATCTGACTTCTGAAGTAACACAAGCAATTATTCCCTTACACACTAGCAGTTCGAACCCTTTCCTAACACTCGAATTTTCAAAAAATGAAACCCCAAACTAGATACAAACACACTATTATAAGGCACAGGCAACTCTAGTTAGTAAATAGTTCCATTGGATAGTTATAGACAGCTACTGGTTATAAACCTGAAAATAGTTAACTAATTTCTTTCTCAAAATTCTTTGTAGCTTTTCATGTTTTTCTATTTCTTTATTAAAAATTTATGGAATTCAAAAACTTTTCTTTCTAAACATGGGGCACAGAGTACAAAACTATTGTTGGGAACAAAACTCAAGGCAGCTTGGCTTTGTTTCTCTTGCTATTCTATGTTTTGATGGTGGAATTGGTCATTTTCAGGGACTACAATTCTCGGGGAATGGAAATTGATCACGATTGGTGTTCTATCCATTTCACAATCAACATAGTTCAAAGATATGAAGAAGAAATCAGCTGTCCTTGAAGAAAAAAGGCCATAGGCAGGGGGATCAGAAGAGTGATTATTGTTGTTTTTAGATTCTTACTTTTCAACTAAATAGGCTAAATGATGGTGGCAATGTTTTCCAGTTTGCCACATTGCAGCTGAGTGCTTCTCCAAAGCAAGGATGAAACTTGTGTTGTGTAAAAGGTTGTTTGAAGACTATAATTTTTATCCGTCACAATTTAATGGAGATAATTTTAGGGTCTCCCATCTTTGTGGTAAAGCAAGGATGAAATTTGTGTTATGTAAAAAGTTTTTTGAAGACCATAATTTTTTTTTGTGATAATTTAATGAAAATATTTCTTGGGTCTCCCATCTTTGTGGCTAAGAAGATGGGTTTAGGAAGAAAATAGATTTTTATTCATTAGGGCGAAGATCTAAATATGGCATTCATTTGTTTTGTGTTTATTATGTTGATGAACAACATAGGCCATATTAATAGCGTCTTGGTTTAGAAGGGTCTAAAGAGGTTGCATGATATTTCCTATCCCACCATTTTCATAATGGTAATATATATTTTCCATTTGAGTGATCAAATTTTTTGACAAAGGAAAAAAAAATTACTAATTAAAACAAAACTCAAATTATGGTCTACAATAAGGATCAACTAATCACCTCAAATACTTGTTAGAGGTTCAAAAATAATTTATAATAACTAAATTAGAAATCAAATTAAACTCAAATTCACAACATTCTTTAATATTTTAAGTCCTCGAAAAAAACAGAAGATATCTCAACCTTTTGTTGCAACCATATTTATTAGATGGAATCCACATTCCTATTCCAAAAGCAATTCTCGCTATTACTTAACACTATTCTTATAATGTAGAGCCAATAATTCATGCAACTAGGAATTGTGATTATAAAATTTGGAGGCCAACCTGGGTCAAATGCTCAAACTCCAAGCCATATTTCTTCACTATATCCTCTGTGCGATTGCTTGTCTTGGAAAGTTCTTCTATCATATTTCCCACACACGCCAAGGATTTGACTATGCACTAGTAAACAAGCCATTTATGAAATCAAAAATCTAAAATTTTGATTTTAAAAGTGTAGTAAATATGGAAAAATAAATTCTCATGGTGAACTTCGGCCACAGGTTTATTTTTGGCAATTTTGAACATACGACAAATACAAATGAGAACATAATTATTGTGGTTTTCTTTTATAACCTTTTCCAAATCATGAAGACGCCCCAAAGGTGTGGATTGGTCATCTGCAGCCATGATCAAATACCTGTAGCATATAATGCAACCGTGAGCTATTCCACCCCAAATTGAGAGACTCCTTGAATAAAACAGGAACAACATGGTCACAAATAGCATAATAAATAATACCAGTGCAAAAGTATAACTCACTACTCAAGCTATTTACCACTTATATGACTTCTCTCCTCCATATAAATGAAAGTTTGTAGCTCATATTCATTAAACCAATAGAATATACAATGGTTGCTATTACATAAGAGAGTAAATGATGAGATTCACTATTATATCTATGTAAATTAGATTTTATCTTTTCCTTTCTAATTTTTTCTTTTTTCTTGTGCTGGGGTTTGGGCTTATCCCATCAGCACACATCCTCATTATTGTACTTATATTTATTCCAAACTAATGAACAATGTAAACATACAGTTTTGGAAACAAGTGTCTTACAATCGTGAAAGTTAAATGTACCATGTGTCAACCCTTGTGAGTGGAATTTGTCACTGAAACATTGAGGCTCCGTATATGCAAGTAACTACCCACCATAGCATAAGTCATCCAACTATATATTAACAGAATGGAGAATGTTTTTAAGATTATAGAAATACCAGATGATGAGTTTATAACATGGTTAGGAGACAAATTAAAATGAGAAACAATGTATGTAATGCCTAATAAAAATATTTTGAATCAATCTTCCAAGTCAAAAAAAAATGATTACAGACAGAAGCTTATGTGTGTATATTTGCAGCCCATTCCACCCATCACCTGCCATTTGTGCATCACTGGGTCTTTGTTTTGCTAAAAAAAACTATGTATCACTTATAAAAGCATTTTCGTCTCATCTATACTTACAGAAACATACTATGGACTAATGCACAGGGTTCTAAATTCCACAAAACTATAGCATGTATTTTTGAATCTTATAGGAGAAGGTATATTATATATTTCTATGTATATAATACAAAACAAATCACTTAACATTAGACATGGCATACCTGACCTGGCAAAGGCAACAAACTTGAAGGAAACCTTGGAGAATTATGTGAGAGCGTCACTAAGAATGCTTATCAATGTCTGGTTTTCCTTGGTCTTTTCATGTTTCGTCAGATTTTCCTCAGTTTTCTTTTAGAGTGCGACAAAACTACTAAGGCGGTTCCACAACTACCATGGCAGTAGCTTAACCACCATACCACAAGAGCAACCGCCATGGCTATTTCATAACCGACCTAGAAGTTAGGCATGACAGTTCCACCCTACTGCTTGTGGTGGTTTGGTCTCCTCCACTAAAAAAAAGGAAGACCAAAGGTCACCAATGAACGGTGAAGGGTAATAGATTCCTTTTGGAACTTCGTTTTCCCTTCCAAATTCTTCCATTTTTGCCCAGCAAGATCAAATGTTATAAATGTGCAAGTTTCAGAGGTCACGGGGAATCGAAAAATTGTGAGTAGCAGCCCATTCACACTTTTATTTGTGATATATAAACCCATATTGTTGTTTTCATGTTATCAAATATTTAGCTGCAGATTTAGATTATATTAGGGCATCTGCTTTGAGTTTGGATCATTGGTTTCTTGTCTCTCCCATGACAAATATTCAATATGCCCTCTGCGAGGTCACATTTCTGAGGGCGGTGAATTTAAACCTTTCAACGTCATCCTTAGTTTGTCATCCCAAGTTTGAGAGGTCAAGTTTTTCTTTGTTTTAAGTTTATAACTAAATATCGTTAATTTTGACCAGATGAATTAGTTTGTTTGCTTACTTTTCATATCAGATTTCTAGTCTAGCTGTCACTCATTGTTTGAGTCAGGGTTTACAACGTTTAGGAATTGTTTGTTCATAGCTTCAGCCTCACACTTGTATATCGTCCTTACACTCTCTTCTTGTTGCATTCATAGGTATTTTGTAGTCATTTCCAGTGCATCTTGCTGTTTTTGTCATCACATTGAATCTAAACAAGGATACATGAGCCTCTAACATTGCATTTGGATAGAAACTATCTCAAACACCCTTATCATCCTGATATTCAATCCTATCTACACTCATAAGTGTGATTTGCATGGTTGAATTAATGTCTTTCTTCATTTGAATCAGTTGCATGCCAAGTGTTTGATCAAATTACTTGGTTGTTTCTCTCTTGATTTAACATACCTTTTAAGTGATGTTGCTGTTCCTCTCTTCATTTCTCACATTCTAGACTTGTTGCATTATTAATCTCATTAATAACTTCACCCCCTTTTTATTCTCCTTTAATGTACTAAATTGTTGTTCAGCATTTGAGAGTATTTCTTGTCACATTCACATCTCTTTAGTGTGACCAAGAATTTGTTTGCCTTCTTTGTTTGTTCATTGGTTCAAATACTTTGCATCATCATCCTTTTCTTGCCATTTCATACTTTTTAGAGTATTCATTCACTTGTCCATTGCTGTTTTTTCCCAAGTAAGGCTCACACTTTTCCATTCTTGCTCATTTCTGTTCTCTTGCATCTTTCTCATCACTCACTCAGCATATCACTGTTCTTGTTTATCTTACATCCTCTTTTGCTCCTACGCTTATTGTTTGTGTAACATTTGCAGCATTTTGACAACACTGTGACAGTATTTGCAACCCCTTTTCTTTATTCTTCAACTCACTGTTCATTCTTATTCTCTGCTGTTCCATTTGGTTTCATTTTACATATTATCTTACTTTTAATCCACCTCAGTCATTATTGAGTGTTTTAGTCACTTGGTGTTCATTTTTACAGCTTCTGAAACTTTTAAAATCTTGCTGATTTCTTGCTGTTTCTGACCACCTTAGATTTCTTAGTCATTTCAGCATTGTTCAAGTTCTATTGAGAGTTCTTGCATCCCATTGCATTGTCTTTTTTGTTTTAAATTGATTTTGAGGTTGATTTCAAGCACATCCATAAGATTCTTTGCTGATTTCACCACATTCATGAGTGTGTCTTTGCTTCTTTGACATATTCAGGCCGCACCTTGCACATCTTAGACATCTTGTGGTTTGTTTGATTTACTTTCAGTCATCATACTTGCTGTCCCTGCACTTAGTAGTTGATTTACATCATATTTTCTTCATTGCATTGTCCTTTCTAGCTTGCTCTCTTTTTAGCTCCTGTAATGTAGTTGCTCTTTATTTTCAATAGAATCATCTCTAGCATCATATTGAATGGATTGTCTTATATCTAAACATTGCTTTGAGGATTCTAGAGATTTCTTGAGCTAGAATCAGACATCTTACTTGATTTCATTTCATTGTTTGGCTTTAAAAGTTAGACTAGTTTCTTGTTTATCCATACTTTCTTGTATGCTTGCTTGAGTAATTTGTGAAATATTGTTGTGTAACTAGATTTTGGAGGCACACACTACTTTGAGCAGGAGCTAATCTTCCCTTTCTTTCATCCTCCTAATCTATCCTTTATAGCCTATTCTCTAGTAGGATTTTCCTAGAGAGTGTCTTTTTATTCTTCTATCCCTCATCTTTCGATGACTATATTTGGTCAGGACCAACCCCTTAGAGTTAGGAAAATCCCACATGTTATGCAACCTAACCTTACACCCTCAAATCAAAACAATCCAATGTTGGCCAACAACTCCATCAATTTGTTCTCCAACCTACACCATTTCCTCACCTCCTAGTTTCCCAATTTCAAGACCCTAAAATACACTAAGTCGGGTGAGCAATTCTAGGAAACAAAGAGCCTATGAAGAGTGACAACTCCTCTAGCAATAAATACAAGCCAAGCTAATCCTCAAACCAACAAAATACTTAGTTTATCTTTTTGTGAGTTTTTGGTTGTGTAATAAAGCGAAGAGTATAGAACAATGAACATTATATAGATTGATATAGTAAAAATTAGATGAGACAAGATGAGAGATGAAATGAGCGAGTATATATATACAGGGGCGATGATGTGAGTATAGGGACACCTCCCCTCAAAGATAACCTATACCAGCTAATTAGGATTATAATGAGTCCTCCCTTCCAAAACTGCTTTGTTGACCTTGAATCGTAAGAAGTGAGGGGAATTGAATAGAAGATCCACCTAAAAATAGTTTTCCTAGGAAGCTTCCTTTGGTAAAATTTTCCATTTAATTAGGTATTTGGTATTCCTTAATTTCCATGGAGTGTAAGGCCTTGGTTCATGTTTCCAAAATACTCTTTGGTTCTAGAATAAATCAGCCTTCTTCTTCCAAAACTTAAAGAGTAGATTGATCTAAAGAGTGTGCCCCTAACTTCCTTTTTGAACAAGATACATGGAAAACATCATGAATATGTCCCTTATTAGTGCCATGTCCCCTTTTTCAAATAAATAAAAAAATACTTTAATAATAATGTTTTAAGTGGTTCCCCCAACATCACTTTATAATTATAACTTAAAAGGGGACACTTAGTAATAATTATTAGTTGGAAGGTGACTAATAGTTTTCATCGTGTTTTAACTTCTTATTTTTCCCTTTTCTATCGGCCAATCAAAGTAATGCTCTACTTAGATTCTGGATCCAAGGAGAGGCTAAAGAGTAAGCCATATTGAGAAAAATAAAACCCATTTCTTGAAAATTTTATTTGTTGTAAATCTCTTTTATTATATAGGTAGATTAGTATTTATTTGAACCCAAAATGTACCCATTTTATTTCGTTACAGGTGTAGTTATATTGTAGGTATATCCAATATGTTTACAAAATCAGACAATGCGACCACTAATTTTATTGCAAGTATTCCAATTCACAGGTGAAATCGAACCATACCCCCATTATAGGTATATCCAATGCATAGGGCAAATCTAGCTCAATTAGGCTAGATTTGTCTATGGCCTATAAAGCATTTGAAGTCCAAATTCAGGGTCCTGCTGCTAGTGTTGATTATTAGCATGGGATATGCATAAAACGAGTCTTGATGACACTAAGTTGTTTGATGAAATGGCAGAAGTTGCATCACTTTATTTTTCTTCATTTTCCAAAATTTTAACAATTTCTGCTTATGTTATCTCAGATGTTTTTGTTTTGATTTGGATTTTTCATGGGGCATTTGTTAACGTTTTGAAAAGGCCCATTAGTCTCATGTCTACATACCCTACAAGGGGTTTTTTGTTGCGATCTGGGAGTCAACATTAAGAGATGTTTTGACTCAAATAAATATAAATAATGATATGTGTGAAAGGTTTGTATATCCAATTCTTTAACTTCTAGTAATGGTTTTTTGCAATCAGATGATAAATGCCCAAATTTTGACAATTTAGTAGTTGTTTTAAATAGCTTAGCAATGGTCTCTCTTCTATATCTTGGGCCTCACTATAAAATGCTTTAAAAAAGAAAAAGGGATTTGTAGAATAGATTGAAATCCTTCGTGGGGAGCTTCAATGCATTGCAGATGATGGGCTAGATAGCGTGCATATTGGAGTTTAGGGGTTTTGTAGTTGAGTGCCCCATGCGAAGAGCTCTCGATTGGGTCACAAGTCATAGGTTAGTGCATGTAAGCATTATATCTTGAGATGGTGAAGAGTATTATAATGAATCACTAAAGAATATCTACAAGCAATGCATTTAGTTTTCTATAAGAACTTGAAACTATTTTAAGGCATTAACTTGCATTGGCAATAAAGAATTTCAAAATCAGTTATAAATACATAGTTCAGGACTACGGATTACTATCTCAAGTAGTATCATTTTTAATTGGACTACATGTTTTGGAATAAACTTTTAATATTTTGTTGAAATGATCAAATAATATATCCCTACTTTAACATAATCTAGTTCCGTATGCACTACAAAACAGAATAGTCTCTCATGTTTTTTTGGCCATTTGGTATATACCATCTATACTAGTTGCTCATAATTACATTCATATGATCTACATGAGATCAATCATCAACATGGATACAATTAAACATCAATTTGGTCACTTGTCAAAATTAGGGCATTGCTTTGATAATTAGAACCACATTTGTCATGTATATTTTTATATCCATCAATGAGCACCTTAAGCTTCTACCACCTTCTGTAGACCTAGGTTCCTAGGTTCATGTAGTTCCATCTTGCACTAAAATTACTTCCTGAGCAAAGAACATAACTTATAATCCCTCTGAACATACTTATAATTCTATAAATCATGATTATATTGAATGCATCAAGCTTAGAAAAAGTTCTTTATACAAATATAAAATCCTCAATGATTGATGATAAACTAGGGAATGCAATCCTCATGCTTTTAGAGTTTCAACCACTTAAGAAATAATGCATTATTTTAGGTGTTGCATTGTTTTGTTGGGGTTATTTTTGCACTTGTGATTAACTATTATAACTTGTCCCATTGACTTGCTTGATTTGAAATAAATTTATTCTTTCTTTATTTCAAAAAAAAAATCGACCAGTATTTACTTTGTCCAAAAATTAGAGATATATGCATTGTTAAAGTTGAACCTTTAAATTGTACATAACCCATTAAAACCAAACCCACTTTTGGGGGTAAATTTGAGCAGTGTTCAATAATGTGGGTATTCATGTGTCGAGAAAAAACTTAAGTGGTTATTCATGTGTTGAGCAAAAAGTTATGTGGGTATTCATGTTTTAAGTAGAACTTATGTGGGTTTTCATTTTTTGAGCCGTGTCAATCTTGTGATTGAAAATCATGTTGTTATCAGTATAATATCTATACGGCTCAGTCTGCTTTATTGTTACAGTCTTGTACTTTTAAACCAGCTTTCCCTTGAGGTAAAACCTCTCATTTTTGATCCTGTAATAAGATTCTATGCTTTACTAACTCGCAACCAATTTCCCTTGTCTTGAAAACAATCATAAGAGGTTTCTAAGGAAGGAATTCAATGGTTTCTCATTCAAGCTTGTCAATGTCAAATGTAGTTGTAGCAGATATAGAAAACATAAAGGATTCTTTGAAGGTACTACTTGGTGAAACAATGAGGGAATGCTCTATTTGCATAAGTTTATCGACAAAAAATGTGAAATTATATGATGAACTTGGTTTGTGATTTGTGGCTGTGGCATATAGTTTAAAGTATTGAAAATTTATTTGATTTTTTCTTGCTACTACTTTGTAAAATGTTTTTCTCTCCGTATTTGCTTATAATTCTATCATATAGTTTTTGGGTGTCTTTACAAGCTACAAGACTACCTGCATAGGTACATGTAAGGTAACATCTTTGACTTCCCATCACATGAGAGCCTGTGTGACAAGCTATGCCATGTGAACCATGATTGAATCCTAATAAGATAACTGCAACTTGCCTTATGAAGATTTTTGATAAATCTAAGTGGGCAGAGGATGATTTGAAGTGAAAGCCAATATATTTTTCAACAACTCAATAACAATGAGTAGAACATTCATACACTCTTTGTTTAACCTCTTTTGGGAGAGTTTGTAGATTTGATCTAGCATTTTCATTATTTCATTTGCTTCTGATTTATTTATATTCCAGATACGAGGCAAAATTTGTAACAACAGTAGCTCATTCGAGAGCATAAAACCATTGAAAATAGAACCATATAATATGAGCACATAGAACAACTGAAAACAATTCTAGTGATTATGTATAAATTGCATTTTTTGGCATAGAACAACTGAAAAAACAATTCTAGTGATTATGTATACATTGCATTTTGTTGCCATGGTTATGTACTAGCTTGATAGTTAAACCTGTTATTAACTATCCTCAAAACTACTTCTCACTCCTCTCACAGGGACTTGGCACTTTACGCCCTTGTTAAAAGTTAATTAATTAAAAGGTCAAGAGGGAAAAAGAAAAAAGAAAAGTAATTATTAATTATTTTTGGAGCAAAGAGGTGAATATTGAATAAAAGTAAATTTTAATTATTTATAGGGTTTTGAGGAGAAAAGGTAATTATAAAAAGGTTGGATGAGGAGAAAGCAAATCATTATCATTCAATCAATTGCAAACACTTTTCAAGCTTGAGTAGCCATTGTTCAACTTTCATCACATAGAATGAAAACCCTCTTGTGTAAGGGCTTGAGGACAAAACCCCTCATACTTAGAAAGCAATTCCACTCAAGAATCATATTGGTGCTTCCAGAATTAGAAGAATACAGTTCTAGGGATTTATTTTATAGCTGTAGTCATCCAGACATCCCAGGGTTTGAACAATTACCTCAAAAAAGTATAGATTCATATGATGGTCGTATTGTGACCATATTAGGTTATTCCCAACTGTACAATTGTAGTGCAATAGGCTATACCACTCCAAGAGCCATTTGTACCTATTTAGGGACATTTCCAACTAGGGTATCAAGGAAAGATTTCATCTTTATGTTGTTCTAGGTTAGGATTTAGATAAAAAATCAGGAAAAACTAATATTCTAATTTTATTATGCCATTTATATCTTCCATATTTATTTTCAAAATGTTTTCTATTTTTGCAATTGACTGAAATAAAGAGAACATGTGTGAGTTGTTGGTTTTCCATATTACATGTATTGTTTTGGTATTTGGATGAATTTTTAGAACTAAGGATAGTAAAAATCATACTTCTTGTTATATCATGAAAGGGATATTTCAGTGGTATTAGAACACTGATTCTGTCAACCAAGGTGGGGAAAATTGAATCTCGATCACACATGCAAGAGGAACAGAAAGAGCTGAAGTATTATTAGAACCGGAAGGTCAAACCCCTAAGAAGGATAATAGTAATAAAATGGGTGAGAGAGAGGAGAGAGCAACCCCTATAGATGAGATGAGTTTCCTACATGAAATAATCAATCGTGGGTAAAAGGACATGGAAAAAATAATCTAGATGACCCTCAAAGAATCCATGGCAAGTATAACACAAGCCATACAACAAATCAGTGTGGTTAAAGGAAAGGAAAAATTAGAAAAAACAAGCACTTCAAATAATTTTAGGGTTTTGATAGCCTCACCTTTAAAAACCTTCCATTCCAAATTCCTATAGAAGGAGGAAGAGCCACTTGAATAAATAGATCCTTTACAATGACATGCAGGTAATGAATATTTAGTATATCTGATAGAATATGATAGGATCAACTATGAAGTGCAACAAACTCTCTATCTTTTAAGGAATTTTTTAAAACAAAAAAGAAGAACATCATTAAGAGAGGTAGAAGAAACCAACCGGATCAACCATGAAGAGACATACAACAAAGGTTGGGAAAGATTACTTTCCCTACATTTAATGGGTCAAGTAAATCTATAGCGAGATTAGGGTTACAAAATTAGATACATATTTCTCATTGAATCCCATGTTTGAGGATGAGGCAATTAAGTTTGGTACGTTTCCATTACCAATATTGATTAATTTAGTCAAAAGTTAACCGAAAGGTTTGATAAAAAATATCCATAAGTTCACTTCAGAGAGTTAACTCAACTCAAACAACAGGGTAATGTGGACAAATATATTGCTAATTTTTAGAGATTGGAAGTGATGATACCAAATGTGATAGGGAGAAGGTTGGTAGTCTTATTTTTTGAGGGGTTGGATGGACCTCTTAGGGGTTTAATGAAAGCTTTTGACCATTTTTCATGTAGGAAGTAATAAATAGAGCTCTAAATCTGGAAAAATCAGCCCCAAAGGGGAAATTTATTCCTATAAGAAATCCAATGACAAAAACTGGTGGGTGGCCAATATCAATAGTTTATGGGCAACAAGGGATGTCAATTATTGATTAGCAAAGGAAGCCATTTTAGTAAGGGGTTCCTCAACAAAAAGCACTGTCAAAAGCAATTAAAGAGATAAAAATAAGGATTGAAATCGAGAGGAAAATATTATGCTTCACTTGTAGAGATCCATGGGAACTAGGCCATATATGTCTTCCAAAAAGACATGTGCATTACATAGAGGTAGTATCAGACAATGAGATGAAAGAAGAAGTCGAAGTGGAAATGGAAGAACTAGTGTAAGAGAAGACTATAGGAGCCATTGTTGGCCAAAATTGGCTTACATACAAAACTTTTACCCAAATGGATCAAGTCACTCTCTTAGACCATTCAATGACCTTTTGCCTTCATAGCTCCTAAGATGCTTTGAAGATGTTCTAAGAGGTTCTAAAGATGTTTTAAGGTGCTCCAAAGTCCTATGAAGATGCTTTGAAGGTGCTTCAAAGTTCTTAGAAGAGGTTTCAAAGATGTTCTAAGGTGCTCCAAAGTGCTCTGAAGATGAGACGGTCCTAGTGTAGTGGATGATCCAATGGTGGAAAGATAAAATAAACTTCATGGACCTACCTCATGTTCCTTGCACTTTTTTGAAACACTTTAGCAAAGTTTAAGGTATTTTAAGGTAAATGCCTAGAAATGGGTTTTGAGCTGCAAGTGAAGGATCTAGCTGGTTTCCAAGGTGTTTGAGCATTTAAAAATAGGAAGGAAAGGTCACTTACATCATGAAAAATCTTGTCCAAGTGATGGATTTATAAGGAATCCCATGAAGTTCAATTACATAATAACATAGTCTCTCTCCCTCATGAAATGAGTACCTATAGCCAATATGCCTAGTTAGTTGTGTTTGGGAAGATTGGTCTATTGAAGAAATACAGGGTTGTATAACTAGGTGAATATGTTAAAGTCACTCTCTATAGTGATCTCATCATGATACACACAGCTCTAGGATTATATTCAATCGTGGCCAAGGTTAAGCAAATAGTTTCAGACCGTACACACAATCATAAGCTTGAGGGCTAATTTTGGAGAAGATTTGAAGAGTTGAAGATGCTAGATAGGTGACCTAACCTCCAAATTTGGAATAGAGGGTCCTTATGACCAAAAATATGACTCTATGGTTTATTTTTGGCCCAAATAACAAGGGATATACCCACTTTTTTGTCTTAGATCTGAGGCACTCTCCAAGTAAAACTCAGGAAGCCTAGGCCAATCTTTGAGAAATATATGATTTTGGAGCATCTACAGGAGGGGTTTGGCTCTCATTTTTGGTATATATGATCATGGAGAGTATATAAATATTATTATTCCATAGTTAATTCCTCATAAATAGTGGAAACATCTATTGTTTTGTTACATACCTCTTGTAGTCATAAACAGTCTTTCACTCAGGCAACCCACTAACTAGTTTTAAGAAAAATGCATATTGAGGCCTCTACAAAGCCAGCCATGAAAATTGGTAAAAGTGATGATAATGGGTGGTTATAAGTGTATATAATCTTGTTTAGGTCACATAAATAGTGTAATCATCATTTTTTTTGTCACAATCCTATGCTTGTCTGTTGACAATCACCATTGGAGCTTAAAAAGTTCTTTGAAGAGTTCAGGTATGAAATATGGTCTTAACTTCATGTGAGGGTTTTTGGGGTAAAATAGGGTGATTTTAAGTCTTAACACACCTAGTGAGAGTGACCACATTCATAATTACAAAGTTAAACATGAAGAAGGGTAAATTTGTAGAATTTAGGATTTTGGCATGCAAGTGGGGATAGTCAGAAAAAACATTTTTAAGAGGTTTAAAGGTTTTGATGATGAAATATAATGCTTGGATAAATTTTTGGAGATATTATAAGTTCCAATAAAAAAATAATGAGGTCTTAAGACCTTATACATCTCAATATATATTTTTTTCTCTTCTTAGGTTTCTTGGTTCTCATTTTTTTGAGTGTGCATGAGGTCTAAATATGTGATTCTGGTTAGTTTTCATGGTTAATAATGGAAAAAAATGATTGGAATAGTTTTTGGGGTCCCTTGAAGTCCTAATTCAAAAATAATGAAGTTTTTGGACCTCATAAAGCTTGAGAAAATGACAAAACTCAAACCTACACACACTCAAAAATTTGAGAAGGCAGGTTGAGGCACCCCCAAAAGACGCATTTTTTGAGTTATAATAAATGAAATGACTTTAAAATTGACATGTATATATACATTTTTTCCCTCTAAGTGTTCCATTTGGTCTCATTACCCTACTATACTTGAAGATAAAAAACAAGTTTTCATATCTCTATTAATGGAATTTGTGCTCAAAACCAAGTCTAAAAGAGCCTTTAGCAAAGGTCAAAAAGAGGATATATGTATGAAAAAATGATCAATAAATTGTATAAGATATGATATCATGTTTTTAGTGAGTTTAAAAAGGAAATAAGGACTCCAAGTGGCTCAAATTAGCAAAGAGACCCACTAGATCTGCCTAAGCCTAGAAGGTTGCAGAATTTCCCAAGCTAATTTAAAGAATTGCCAAGTGAATCACAAGCTGAGAATGGTATAAAAGGAAGGGTAGGACACATGAAAAGATTCATAATAATAAAATAATCTCATTCAATCTCCCAAGCATCATGGAAAGGCCTAAAACCATTGTAAGTTGCCAAAGAGCTTGTTTTGACTAGTTTTGAATTTTTGAGCTCATAGGTCCATGAAATGACCTAGAATCACTTGGAAACCATATATAAATATAGGGGACTCTCTAAATATCATATTTTATCTATTTTTTATAATAAATTGGCATGTGTGGGTGCTTAGGAGTTCCAAAATTATTTTGGGAGTAGTTTCTTACATAACTGGTTGAAAATGGATCAAGCTTGGAGCCCTCCATCAATGGAATCCAAGAGTTTTGCAAGGTTAATGGTGTATTTTGCAGGTTGGGAGAGAAAAAATGAGTTGAGAAAAAAATCTAACATCAAATATCAAACACTCAAACTTAACCTTCAGGGTCAGTTGCAAACATAAAGTGCCAAGATGACTAACCATCATGTCAAGTGACTTCTAGAAGCCAAGTGGAATGGGGTGTATAAGTGCAAGTGGAGTAGATATTTGGGGAGTTGAGGAACATTTATGTGGAATTTAAGTACATCTCTAGATATTTTGATATTTTTTTCAAGCATTTATTAGAGCATTAAATGAGATTTCTAGTCTTTGGAGACTTTTCTCAAAGCTAGTAGAGTGCAACATCATCTTCCTCAAAGGTTTTTGTCTTCTAGTGCCTTTTTAGGCCACTGAGAAGGCTTGAAGACCCTTATAAACTTTTGAGGTTAATTTTATGAGAGAATATTAGTTATTAATTAATCTAAATATTGTTGAGACTCCATGGAAGGTGGTTGAGCTTCATTATTGAATTTTGAGAGCTTGCTTCTCCTCTCTCTCTTCCCTTTTCTCCGATATCTTCCATTCCCCCCCCATTTTTAACATATGATCCTCATTTTTTTATGGTGCATCCCTATCCATTTTTTTAATAAAAACCTATTGAATAAATAAAACAACTTATTTTGCCTACCTCTTTGCTTGCACCTAGTGTTATGGTTAGTTTGTGCATGATTACTTTGTGGGAAGGTGTTCTTCCTTGGTGATTGTCCTTATTTTTTGTTTCTTTATAGGTATTCCACAATTGTTTCAGGTCTGAACTTGTGATTATTTGATCACTAATGATGGTATAGTGTGAGTTTTACACTCCTCCATACTTCATCTCTTGTCTAGTGGGCCTAGTTTTGAAAATATTGATGTGAAATGACCTGTTTGAGAGATTGTGTGAGTGAGGGTTGTCTTTGAGCTTCCTTAGTGTTATTGTCAAGAAATTTGAAGTGTCAAATCTTGATGTATCACCCTTTTTTATTTTCAATTATCCCATTATCCTCTTTCTAACCCTTTTCTTTGGCAATCAGTAGTTTACTAAGAGCCTAATTGATACACCTAGGAAGTTGGCCCACAACCCAGAGGATCACCTCCATCATAAGATATACACAACCTATAGGTGTTACCATTTTATATCTATGAGTGATATATCCTAAATAATCCTCTCACAAGGGTGAAATTTTGCACTACAACAATTTCTAGTATGCCCAATGGGACTACTATGTTATTCACTTCACTGAAGGGTTCTTGGTGTTGTTATTTAGTGCAATCAGCCTTCAGAGGCATGTTTACAAACATAAATGGTGACTCCACTATGAACATCAGCTGGTCAAGCAACCTACGTGCCTAAAATCAAAATTTTGGTATGTATACTCAAACCTCTTTTGATGAATATGCTTATTCTCTACCTCAACATCACTCATATTAGGCTAATAACATTTATGTGATCTCCCAAGTGTCCCTCAAACAACATATCAACCCACTCATATCCTTTGCATCCCTCCCACCCCTATGTATGACCAAAATCAGCCTCCTTGGCATTCAAATTCCCCCTTGTCAAGATTATGTTTATCCTATTACATCCTTATCAGAATTCAAGCAAGCATTATCGTATTATATTGAGTTGATAAGGGAAATTGGTAGGGGTTTAGAGTTTTATTTAGTCATCCCTATCCATGTTCTAAAAGAAGCAAGGATTTCTCTTCAGTTGGTCAAGAATAGGTGGTTAGTTTGTGAGGATGAACAATGGGAAGTTTGTGAGAGGGAGAACAAAGTGTGTTTGAGAAGCATGGTCCAAAGCTTGGACAATGTTTTGATATCTTAGGAAGATCAACAAGCTGAGTGCAATCAGTATTATGTGTCATCTCTCCTCCATGAGTTTCAAGCTCAGCCTCTAAGAGCTTCAAATTAGATCCCTAACCAACCTTGTCAGGGCCCATCCTTGTAAAAAATCAGAGAACCAATACTAGACCAAGGGAGAGCAATCATGAAAATCAATAAGGAGGTTAGACTTGGAAAATAATTCCCCATTCATGCCATAGAGGGGATAATGAGCTTCTCGCATGAGTTTTGGAGTGTCTGGGCATCCATTGAAAAAGGTGACTATCCACATGTTGAGAAGCTAGAGATGAAGGGGTGGGTGCTTTCCATTAAAAAGGTGTTAGAACATTTGGAGAGAGAACATATCAAATCAAAACAAATCAATTTACCATCTCTTATGCCTACACAGACTCTCCCTCATGAGCATATTAATCCCACTCTTCCCCAAGAGAATTCCATAACTCCTTATGTTCCTACTCCACCAAGTGGACCTTTTTGCCCTTCCACCATCTCCCTTTACAAAGGAGGATGTGTTGTATGGAGAGCAAATGAAGACCATTCAACTGAAGACCATGAAGCCATACCACTATGGATCTCTCTTTATGCCAATTATCCTAGTTATATCATGCCCTCACTAGTGAAACCACTCTCTCCTATGCCTATTCAAGAACAAGAAGACAAAAAGGTGGTTGTACACTCTACATTTTCCTCATGGAAATCAGTCAAGGAAGGCATAGATATGAAGGAGGAGGTGTTGGTTGTGGTGACCCAAGAATCAATCTTGGAGAAAGAGGAAGTTTTAGTTCAAAAGGAAAGTGGTTTATGCATAGCTCAGCTCAATGAGCTTGCTTACAACAGTTTTAAGACTCCCTCTCTACTCCTCAAGAGCCACCAAAGAAGCTTCTCAAGATCCCTAGTTGGAGTAGTACTCTCCTAAGTTGCAAGCAAAATGAACTTTTTCACCCTCCCACCATCTCTCTCTCTTAGAGAAAGAGCCTATTTTACTAAGGACAAAGGAGCAGTTTGTAGTCATAGGTGAGCTACAAGAGGACAATACAAATGTCTATGATGAAGAGATCATAGTAGTCATCTCACTTCATTCAAAAGGGAAAAAATTAGGTTTGGAATAGCCTTCTTGGCATGAATTTGACATTAATGAATTAGACCCTGAAGATGACAATCCTAAAGATGTATTGGAACAAACCCTAAATGGACTATTGAATGTCTATTTTACATAGATAAAAAAGAAGATTAAAACTAGGTAACAGAGGTTGGTATACCAATTGAATATATCCCTAATATGTTGGAGCTAGAGGAAAATAAACTAGACCTTGAGGAAGAAAAGTGTGATGTTTTGGACCTTGTTTGTCAAATCAACCCTCATTTGCATTTGAAAAACAAGATGAAATCTTGAGTGAGGTTAATGAAGTTGACATCTCAAGTGATCAAGTGATATAGTTTGAGAAACATACCAGTGAAGAGCCTGAAGAGTTATGGTAGTAGTTCCATGCCATAACCAAAGAGTTTGAGAAGGATGAGAGACATGTTCTTTGAAAAAATTATGAGCATGTTGCTCTAAGCATGATCAGTCCTAATTTGCACAAGAAAAAGGTGGAAGAATATGGTCTTTTTGAGTCACCAAGTGAACAAAATACAGTTGTTCCTAAGAACTTAAATGAAGTCTTTTTTCAAGGCTTTCTCAAGAGTGATGAGCAACATGAAACAAGTATTAAACTAGTAAGGGATTTTGTTTGCATTTAAGATATGTTTGTCCCATTTCATCCATTTGAGAGCATGCCCAAAAGATTGGCAATCAAGCAGTCTAGTTCACCAAGTTTGATGCCTCAAAAGCAAGGTATTTTTCATCCTTGTCCATTACAAGTGAATGATGCTAAAATATTCCCATTTGATCCATGAGGGAAGTAAAATAAAGTTGCAACCTTCTACGTATTAGAGTAGATTTTTTTGTTTTCCTCTAAGTGCCTTATGCACATTTCCCTTTTGAAGTGATTTGAGCACATTTTTTGTTTTATTTTGGGTTGTCCTTGATATTTTGAGAGTTCCAATTAGAATATTTTCAGCCTTGTGATTAGTTGAAAAAAACTTGTGACTCCATAAGCCCAATACATAGGCTAAGGCAACTAGTCTTTTGCATAGACAAGCATGCGATCCCAAGAGATTACCAAAAATATTGACCAAAATTGGCCTACATACAAAAATTTTGCCTAGATAGATTATGCCACTCTCCTAGACCATTTAGTAACCTTTTGCCTTCATAGCTCCCAAGATGCTCCAAATATGCTACACGTAGCTCTGAAGATGTTCTAAGGTGTTCTGAAGATGCTACAAAGATGTTCTAAGGTGATTCAAAGATGTTCTAAGAGGTTTCAAATATGTTATAAGGTGCTCTAAAGTGCTTTGAATATGATTTGAAGGTGCTCTAAAGTGCTCCAAAGAGGTTTTGAAGATGTTTTAAGGTGCTCTAAAGTGCTCCAAAGTGGCTTTGAAGTGCTCTGAAGATGCTCTAAAGATGAGATGGTCATAGTGCTATTGGAAAGTTTTCAATGATGTCATGGTGATGTTATGGAGGTGTCCATGTGAGTGGATGAAGTGCCTTGTTATTTTAAGTGACAATGATAAATTGTGCAATGTGCTTGTCCTAGTATGCTTGAATAAGTCTTGGTTGATCTTTAGTTTTGGCATGGTTATAGATGTTCAGGGATAAGTATGGTGATTTGAGGATGTGAAAAAGGTCCTATAAGAGGTTTTATATGCTTTGAGTGCTTGGGTGTATGAGTGGATTTAATTTGGTTGATCGTTGTTTTCATCTAGACATTTTGGGTCTCGTGGTAAAAAATTTGAGTATGCAGTTTGCTAATATCACCCTTGCCATGTGTGGATGAGTTAGGGGGAGTTGGTCATATGGTTGTGATCATATTTGTGCCTAGTTACTATGCACTAAATTACTATGCGCTAAATTTTAGGTCATGTGATGAAGCACAACATGAGATATGCAAGTGAAAATTTGAGGTCCTAGGAAGTTTGACAGTGTTTTCCCATGCTTAGCCAAATTTGTAATGTGACAAGAAAAGCTAAGTAGGCATTCTGATGTTGTTATATTTTGCACATGTGAAGGTGTCAGGAGAAGTTGATCATATGAGTTTATTTAGTTTTGTGCCTAGTTGATATGTGATAAATTTTAGGTCATGTGATGAAGAATGACAAAAGATATACATGTTCAAAGTTGGCCTTCCAAACAGTTCTTGACATAGTTGGCTTTGTGGCAAAAATTTTTGAGTGAGAAGATTAATGGATTTATATCTCACACACAGGAGGGTTACAGAAGAAGATTGATATATGGTTGGATTATCCTATGTGATTAAATCATATGGTCCAAATTTTAGATTATGCATATAAGTGTAACAAAAGTTATTGAGGTCCAAAGTTGGCCTTTCAGGCAAATTGCAATGGTTCCTATACTTAGTCATTTTTTCAAGAGATAAAGTTCAGGACCAAATGAAGATCCAATAGTTCATGGGTGATCATACATATTAATCTAATGGCATGTATTGAGTCAAATAAGTCAAAGTGTTTGATGCTTAAATTGGGTAAAGACCAAGCTCCTTACAAAAAGATCAACAGAGTGTGTTTGTTCCAAGGTGTCAGGAAGCAGCGAGATGAAGACAAGTGTTTGAAGTTTAACATTGAGCAGAGGTAAAGATTAGGATTATTATAAGGTACAATGGTGAGTGGATGTTTTTATATATAAAAATAAATGGTGCATATTGAGTGAGATGACTTTAAGGTGTCCAATGTTTAACATAGATAAAGATCAAGCTACATACATGAGATTGATGGTACATATGTGGTCAAGATTGCAAGATTGCATGAGATGAGGTCAAAGTGTTCAAAGTTTAATGTTTGGGTAGTGGTGAATTATGAGTTAAAGTTCAAATAAGATTGAATTTGTGTATTTAATCTAATCAATGTGGACACGAGATGATAACATGATGTTCGAGGTTTAACTATGACTGTTTGAATTCAAATATTTGAATTTAACAAAGGAAAAAACTAGTGGTCTCTATTTTGTCCACAACCTTTGATCCAAAATGAATTATAAGGTAATATAAAAATCAAAATAGGACTCCATGTCACATCTAATTAACCTATTCAAAAGGTTTGAATGAACGTATAGTCAAAGATATTGATATCTAAATTTGACTATGTGTTTGACTGTGTTGTATAAGTGACTCGAGAAGGATGTTTGAACTCGTGTTGATGTTATTTCAATGTCTCATGATGATTTAGATATTTGGTAGTGTTTTAGACTCCATGAGGATGATCTATGTGGTCTTTATATTTTTGACCAATTCATATTTAGTATGAACAATTGCTAAGAAGTTGACTGTGTGTTCATTCATGATGTCCTGTGTACAAGGCTACTGTGTGAGTATATTGAGCACATACAGAGGTGAAAAAAGATGACTATAAACACTTGAAGATGTCTAATGGGACATAAGGAGAGGACCTATGTATTTGAAATTGTTCCTATGTTCTTGTTTTGTTTGATGAAGTGCTAAATGGGTAAATAGGTCTTCATAAGACCTATAAGACCTACAAGTGTCTATTTGAAAGGTGTAGTTGCTTAAGGGTGACCCATACATGTTATGGCTGACCTATGTGGATGGTATTAAGATGTGTATAAATGTCATAAATGCCTTAAGGGTTAAGGCATACTTAATGGCCAACCAAGATGGTGATAATCATGAAGGTTCTATACATAGTGAAACCAAATGAGATGGTTTCTAGACTTGTGCGAGACTTGTATGTGGAATTTACAATTAAGAGGATAGTGTTGTGGAGTGAACAAAAGGGTTGGTGCCTAGTGGATGAGTTGCAGAGAAGAACATATTAATAACTATGTGTATGACCTATAGGTCATGTTTTTGATGTCAGAATAGTACTCTTTCAAGTTGAGGATGAGCAAATAGTTCTAGGGTGATCCAAAAGGATGATTTGGATGCTTTGAGTGTGCAAAGCTGAAGAGAGATGATATAATTTATATCTCCATCAAATTGGTAGGTAATTAGTGTTTAGGAGATGTGTTCATAGGTGTTATGGTTAATCAACATCTAGGGGATTGTATCTTCCTTGCAAGGTGAAGCTTGCTAAGAGTCTAGTTGTGGTTGCTTAATGAAATAAGTGTTGTAGCACCTTGTGGGATTGTAGTCTCAATAAATAAGAGATAGTAGTTCCTTGATCAGCTGTAGATAGTCTAAATTGATTCTTATTTTTATAGGAGAATATTCCAATTGCATGTTCTAGTGGGTTTTCTCCCCTGAGAGGGTTTCCCACATATGGCATGTGTTATGTGCTTGATCTTGCATTGCTTATCTTGTTTATTGATTTGAATGATGTGTATGATTCATGAATGCTTGTGATAATTGATTAAGATTTTAAAAGGATTGAAATTGAAGTTGGATTATCTGGGCTCATTGATTCACCCCCCTCTTAGTGATTTTACCTCTAACAATTAATATCAGAGCAAGACCTTTGGTAATGGCTTAACAACTTGAAGGTGATCCAAGGTAAAATATGTGTAGTCATCAAATAGGTTTCTCCACTAGGCAAGCATCGATGTTCAATGGATTTGATTGTGATTTTTGGAGTGCAGGGATGAGGACCTACATCATATCCCTAGGGTTTAAAATTTGGCAATCTGTTGTGGATAGTTATTCTATACCTACTATTCCTCCATCTAGTGTTGCAGATAAGAAGTTGTTTGAGAAAAATTCTAAGGTAATGAATGCTATCACTTGTGGTCTTTTAGAGACTAAATACACCAAGGTAATCTATTGTATATCTGCTAAGGAAATATGGGACAAATTTAAGACTATTCATGAAGAAGACTCAAAAATTAAGTTGACAAAGTTGTAGACTCACCAAAGATAATTTGAGAGTCTCAAGATGAAGGAATAAGATTCTATGGCATATTTTCTATAGAGTTGATGAGATTGTGAACATCATTAGAGGTCTTGGAGAGAACCTTGAAGAAGCTACTATAGTTCAAAAGGTATTAAGGTCCCTCTCTCTCAAGTTTGATTCTAAAGTATCTGTTGTAGAAGAAAATTATGATCTTACTCAGCTGAAGTTGGATGAATTGCATGACATACTTATTGCCTATGAGATGAGGAAGAATGATGATATACCACCGAATAAGGAAAGCAACATTCAAAACATAGATGAAGCCTAAGCATAAGTTCTAAGGTAAGAAACCCAAGAAAGATAAAAAATTTATAATATTGATGAGGATGAACCAATTATTTTGTTTACAAGGAAATTGAAAATAGGTTCAGGCAAGTATAAGGGTAAACTACATAGGATATTTTGGTAGAAAGTTCCCTCATAAGCATGATGATGAAGACGAAGATGAAGAAAAGAAGACATACATGTTTGATAAGAGGAAGAAAGGTTTTAGAAAGTATGACAACAAGAAGTTCTTCAAGAACAAGAAGGGTGTCCGCACTAATAAAGACTAAAACTCATTAGATGAGAGTGAAGACAATGACTCAGACTTGTTGAAGATGAAGCCCTCTTCATGGATGAGGAAGGATGTTGCTCACATCAAAAGGAGTCTACTTGGAGTGATTAAGATGATGATGAAGATGAGGTGGCCTATGAGACTGTATTGACAAATGTTCTTGAAAAACTCTAGATTGAGAAGAAGATTAAAAAGAAGATGAAGCTTCAATTCAAAGACTATAAGGATCAATTTAGTGTATATGAAGCTAAAATGAATGAAGACACTAAGGAGCATGAAGATATGGTCAGGCATCTTAGTTGTCAATTGGAAATCTTGTCTACAAGCTTGAAAGCTAAAGAAGATGAATGTTCAAGGTATGTAATTGAAAATGAGTCATTGAAATATAAGTTAGAGAAGACATATAGTAAGGTGAAGTCATTTGTGAGATTTGAAAAAAACTCAAGTGATCTAGATAATATTTTGAGTGATCAAAAACATGCAAGTGATAAAATTAGTCTTGGATACAAAGAACCAGAGAATGCAACTCAAGACAAGATGAAGACTAATGTGAACAAGAACAATCTAAATTTTAGGACAAATCATCAGAAAAGTATTAAAGGTGTTGGTAGAATGAAAACAAATAAAATCAGACAGCCAAATGCCATGAGGTATGCAAGTTTTAATGGTTACTGTTACACATAATAAATTTGGGCATAAAGTTAGAGAATGCAAGAGCCCTGTTAGAAATGAGTTTGCATGGAACTATAATGGGGTCATCAATCAAAAGGTGTGAACAAAGTTAAATGCTTCAACTATCTTGATGTAGAACACTTTACAAACCATTATCCACATAAGGTTAGACAAGATGAGTTCTCTCCAAAAAGAGGAGGTTGTTTCATTTATCATGACATAAGACACCTTGCAAGTTTCTATCCAAACAAGGTAAGACAAACTATGTTTCTATCAAGGACTCTTTTTTTTCTAAAACTATAAGAATATTGGCCACATTGATAGATTTTTCAAACAAAGGTCATCAATTCAAAATGAGTTCAATCAGGCTCTTAGAGTGCAAGGAAGAAGTCAAGTCAACTCATGGAATCCAAAGGTGGTAAGTATGAGTCATGATGAGACTACAGGTCCAAGTAATTTTTTTGCTATGGTGGAGAATAATATAGAAGTTGAAGAGTGCTAAGGACTCTCATTGTCTACTCATGTTGTGAATGAAGAGACCAAGTTCAAGAAGAAGACCAAGGTACTGGTTGAGGCTAATTTTGAGATGTGTATAGATCCAAGTGAACATCCTGCCATTGTGGAGCATGTATCATGCAAAAAACATCAATTATTAGTACCTGGTGATAAGGTTCCTAACTTCAAAATGGATTATTCATGTGAAAAGGTATATCATGAATCTATGTTGTCTCCATGTATTGTCAATTCAATCCTAGAAGAAAAGGAGAATATTGTAGTGGATGAGCATGTTGCTTCTCTTAAGCCTAATAAGAAGAAGAACTATAAGTATCATATGATCAAGAAGGAGAATAAATATGAGGATTTGTGGGAAACTTATATTTTCACACTATTCTAGGACATTGTGAAGTAGGGTGTCTTTGTCTATGTTTCTTATGAGACTCCTTTTAGTGGAGAAGCAAGTGTTGATGTGCATGTAGTATCTATAGGATCAAGAATGGGTGTTTTTCAGATGGCATAATGTGATTGATGCAATTTCAAGAAGATTTTTATGCTCAAAAAGGTCTATACACTTCTTTATAATGTGTTCTAGGTAATTTTGTGTCTTGATGATCCTGTTTGTGCCAATTAAAGATTTTTGAGTGCTCTCGATTTTCTTAGTTTGGGCTTAAGGGCAAGCAAGCCTAAAATGAGTTATAGGAATTCAGAGTTCCCAAATGTATGGAGACTCAAATTTTGGTCCAAAAAGGTGTGATGGTTGTTTCCAGGTGTGAAATAAGTTTCAGAGGTGTGAATTAACCAGAAGGTGGTTTATTGACTCTATTTGTTTTGAGATTCTAGGGTTTTGAGCTATGCTATAAAAGTGGGTTTCCTTATAATTTGAGGTATGATACTTATGAATAGGTTGAATGGGCCAAATGGGCTGTTAAATCATGTTTCACATAGATTTTAAGGTTTGTGGTTTTCATATTATTCATGTTTTTATCAAGAAGGAGGCCTAATTGGCTAGTAGGTTTGTGAAGGAAATATGTTGTAGAGGATGATCTAGGTGATGAAAATTGGTTTTATTTATGGGGAATATGAGAGTGATCTATATATGAAGTTTCAAGTCTTGAATATATGTCTACTAAAAGTTGTGGGCTTTGCATGTTCCAGATAGGGTTGCAAGGAGTCTAGACAGGCTTAGTAATGAAGATGTGATGTTTTTGATTAATTTATTTAAAATATAAAGGCATGTTTATTTCAAGGTAATTTATCTTGTTGGTTTAGATCATGTTTCCTATTTGGTGAGTGGCATGAAGTTTTGTTGGTGATCCTTGTGGTAGCTTGAGATAGAAGGCTAATAAGCCTACATGGTGGTTATTCATGGTGTGTGGAGATTTGAAGATGCTCAGGTGGTGAAATTGATCATAAATATTAGGGGGAGTCCCTATTAGATGTTTCTTGGTGATTTACATCAAATTTTAATACTTTTGTTTGTTCTTTCTTCATTGGTTGCAGTGCTTGGTTGAAGATTGTGTTGGCATGGAGTAAGGGGAAGTTGACAAGGCAAGAAGAGGTAGGATCAAGGTAAGGGGGAGTTTTTACTATATTTAAAAGATGGTCTTCTCATATTGGTAGTATTTTTAGGTCCTCAAGATCAATTGGTGCCCACTTTGTCATTGTGTCAAAGGGGGAAAAAGTTCCTAGTTTGAGAGTGTTTGAAGAGAGAGAATGAAGATAAGCTATATATTATTTTATGATGGGTATTGACATCAATTGCAAAGGGAGAGATTATTATAAAGTTTTAAATGATTTCATGGAGGTGTCCAAGTGATTAGATGAAGTGCCTTTTTAGTTTAAGTGACAATGATAAAGTGTGCAATGTGCTTGTCCTAATATGCTTTAAGGAGACTTGTTTGATCTTCAATTTTGGCATGGTTAGAGATGTTCAATGATGAGTGAAAATTTGAGGATGTGAAAGAGGTATTATTAAAGGGTTTATATGATTTTAGTTATTGTGTGCATGATTGGACTTTACTGGTTGATCATTGTTTTCATCTAGTTGATCATTGTTTTCATCTAGACATTTTAGGTCTAGTGGCAAAAAATTTGAGTAGGCAATTTGCTAACATCACCATTGCCACGTGTGGATGAGTTAGGGGGTGTTGGTCATATGGCTATGATAATATTTGTGCCTATTTATTATGCACTAAATTTTAGTTCATGCAATGAATCATAACATGAGATATTCAAGTGCATCCCAGGAAGTTTGACAATGTTTTCCCATACTTAGCCAAATTTACAATGTGGCAAGAAACGCTGAGTAGGCATTTTGATGGTGTTATATTTCACATGTGTGAAGGTGTCAGGAGAAGTTGATCATATGGGTTTGTTAATTTTTGTTCCTATTTTATATGCACTAAATTTTAGGTGATGTGATGAAACACGATAAAAGATATACATGTTCAAAATTGGCTTTTCAGATAGTTCTTGACATAGTTGGCTCTATGGTAGGAAAATATGAGTAAATTAATGACATTAAATATCACATGCATGAGGGTCCTAGAAGAAGATTGATATATTTTTGGATTATCCTATGTGAGGAGATCATATGGTAAAATTTTTAGATCATGTGTGTAAGGGCAACAAAAGTTATTGAGGTCCAAAGTTGGCCTTCTAGGTGTAGACACCTAAAACTGGCCACCAATAACCTCCAACCACGCTTTTGATCAATTTATACCAAAATGCACAATTTGGACTAAAAACACTAAAACACATTAAATAAGTTGAAATTGATATATTCAAGTGCCGATTTTGGCCAAAGTATCACTAAATGGGGTAATGCAATTTATGAAGCAACTAACTTTGATCAGATCATTTCAAGTCAAAATGAATTTTCGCCCTGGGTGCTATAGATTTCTCTTTTCTATCAATTTTTTTGTACAAGACATGTGCCCTTGTTATTTTGTGTTGACAAAATCCTAAATGGGATAATGGATCGAATGCATCTAACATTGACTTTCAATTCCAATCTAGTCAAATTTCGAGCTAATAACAAGATATTTTGACCAATTTGATTAATTTGTACACCAAGCATCAAAATTTGCATCAAAATTGCCTAATCATGTTTAAAAGCTAATTAATTCAAATCATGATCCTAATTAATAATTACATGAAACTTTTTGAATATTTATTTTTGGAATTTATTATTGAATATCTGCATCATCAAATGACATCATTTCTATGGGGTGGCATCCACAAGCCATAAACGCATAAAATATCAGGATTAAGCCACCCCATGCCTCATTAAGACCCTCCCATGCCTCATAAATGCTTCATATGCCTCATAAATTCCCCTTCTTTCCAAATCATGATGAGGGTATTTATGGATTTTATTTGCACACTTAGATTTATTCATGGCCACACATCTCAATCTTGAGATGGATGGTCATGGTTGATCCCGAACCATTTTGAAAATCTATAAATAAAAGAGCTATGAACATCATTTTAAAGCTATCTTGGTGAAAATTTATAATTCTAAATTGATTCTAAAGCTTCATGCAAATTGATATTCTCAAGCCAAATTGTTCAACCAAGCCAAGCCAAAGCCAAAGGTGCCAAGAGGAGATGAAGGTAGCCACACTCCATTGAAGAAGATATCTTGAAACACAAGCCAAGCAAGCCAAAGAAGGAGATTTTTGTAGAAATCAAATATTTGGTAAGAAATTTGTGTTTTTTATTCATGTCTCTCATTTATTTCTATTGTTTTATGTTGTGTTTTCAAATGGTTTTTCCTCATTAAGCTCCCCCTAGTGACCAAGCCTAGAGATGTATGCTTGTTAGTGTGTTTCTTTCATTTTGTTTGCATTTTGGAACTAAAATGATACTAACCACCTCTCTTGAGTCAAATTACTAGTCTACATAATGGCACACCTAGTGGGACCAAACACATCCCATGCGTGAAGAAGATCATTATGTAACTTTAAAATCTTCATTTGGATTATTAAAACTTTTACAATTTGGTTTTTTAACTTCATTTGGTTGGATTCTTATCTTCACGAGTTTTCACAAAGACCATAGATAATTAGAGGAACCACTGATGGTTGAGTAAACTATTGACAGTTAGAAGAACCACTGACGGTTAGAACAATCATCGATGATCATGTATAACCATTGATGGTCTCTATGTTTTTCTTAAAAACACAAACCTGAGAGCTAATAGGCCATTTTCAAATGCTTGGTTTGGGGTCATACATAATCCGTTTTTGATGTTTTTTTTTTTTTAAAATCATGTGTTTTCTCAGAAATTTTCAAAATATGATATTATTTTAGCTTCAAGTTACATAGATTTTTTACAAAATTTTGAAAATCTTTTTAAAAGTTTCTAATTTAACGCGCTTGCTTTCTTGAGGTTTTGCCTTCGGGTCGACAAATTTTTGCCCTTCAAAGTTGTTTATCTCATTGAAAAAAAATGATTCAAGTCTAAACAAAGTGATAACCTTTTTATTATAGGATCTACCTAACAAAGTGCCAAAACACCTTAAATAAGTCTTTTCACACTTTATTTGGATGTCTAAAACGAACTAGGAATCCTTCATTTTGGTGTTTAAAGGAATTTTTTAGGGTGCTTTATTGATTATGTTTTGTGGTTTATTTCAAAGTTTGAAAACTTAAGGCCAAGGAGACAAAGAACACCACATTTTTAAAATTAAGTGCTTAAAATTGAACTCATTTTCAAAGTTTGTATTCAATAGTTGCTTAATTAGTTTTGTTTGGCAAAAATAAAGATGTTGTGTGTATGCTCTCCCATCCATCCCTTTTATGAAAATTTTTGGATAAAAAGCACCATCTTTATTGAAAAATGCCTTATTAAAAGGTGTGAAAGAGAAATTGTCAAGGCTCTCCTCAAAGACTCGCATGGCTTGAGTGAACTAGAAACAACCTTTAAAGCCCTTTCACTTAGTTTTTTATTTCATTGCATCTTGGATTATGAGGGGGACTTCATTACCTCCCACAAGTTATTTAGGGAAGCTTTGACCCAAGGTTTCATCTCTTGACATTATTTTCAACCCCTCTCCATGGGGGGGATATAAATTAGGATCCCTTCACTGGGATGATAGTTTGAGCAGTTAAACCATCTCTATTAGTAGAGGCTAAGCCTAGGATGTTTGAGCATGTTGGACATTGCACTATGCTAAGAAAGTGACGGATGTAGTGATTGTAAAAAGGGTAAGACCTTTTTATAATAAGCCATATGACGTGGACCCAAATGACGTTCATTTATTTTTTATGCTGACATGAAATTCATATGCAATTGATCCATCTAGAATGTTTGAAAACTAATTAGTTTTAGTCAACCCCACTTTGCCATACCCTTGTTAGAATTTAGGGTGATTATACTTAATGTATTTTTGTCACTTTTTCTTTATTGCTTGGTATATTTTGAGACTAATTTCTTTTTTGTTTGTTTATAGCCACACCCAAATCAATTTTTTTATACGTCACTCTTTTATCTAAAGAGGCGTTATGCTATCCATTTTACACCACACTTGTCCTTTGAAATTTTTACTAAACATGTTAGTGTGTGTGTTACTTGTTTGAGATGGGTACCATTATGCTACCCATATCATTATCAAGTTTGAGCCTTTGAAACATAACATTGATCACATCATTCAAGCATGCTTATGCCATTAGGCTGCTAATTTATTTCAAAACTTGTTTACCATTGTGCCAAAAATTGTTTGTTTCAAACCATGTCACATCAGCCATTTGGAACTTGTTTATGCATCGTCATGCTATCCAATTTTGTCTAGCTTGTTTGGTCAAATCCTAATTTTTAACATTGAGTTTTTAATTAACCTTGATAAGTTTAGATTCAAACATTGATTGATTTTTATTTAGGCCTCAATTCATGGGGCTAATACACAGATCTTTCTCTTTTGGGTTGTATAACTTTATTTAATCAATTATCCAAATTTGAAGACTATTGATTGTTTGTTTATGCACAAAGTCTATTCTCATCATTATTTGTGCATTGATTTGGGAGAACACATCCTTTCCCTAGGTGTCTTTTGCCTTGTGCCTTATACCAATTGATCATGTTTATGTTTGATTCCATGTGTCGGGTCCATGTCAAAGTTATTTCCAAACTTGTTAGATTAAATCAAATTCACATCAATGCCTTTTTTTCAAGCCTAGCTTTTGACACTGTTTGGCCAAAACTCCTAGCACAACCTATTTAAGACTAGATTTTGACTTTGCATTTCGATAAAAGACCTCGTGACTCTTTTCCCTTTCCTAGTTTAGACCTTGTTTGGAGCACTTTGGCCTAGACCTTTGACATGCCACTTTTTATTCAGACTCTTGACCTTTTGTGTGTATGACATTTGAATTTAGACTATTTTATGTCAAATCTTAACACAAAGCATTTTGGAGATACAACTCCATTTTTAGACCACATTGGAGATACAACTCCACTTTTGACTAAGTTAGACCAAGTTTGAACTTTTTGTCCTTTAGACATTATTTATCAAATTTTTTAGAACTCTAGGCCTTTTTATTTTCAGACCTTTCATCATTAATGTGGACATATCTAGCTACACTTATGGTGGAGTCACGTATAATCCAAGTTATGATAGAATGGTTGCACAAATTGACTATAACCAAATGGCTGCTTACGATCTAACTCGAGACCTTGATTAGTATGAAAAGGTTTATGAGGAGGACTTTGTTGAAGACCCAACTACAGATAATGTCATTTGGGATATAAATCCATACCCTCTTTACAATAATCAGTATATGAAACACATTTAGGAACCAACATCCAACTTGAGATTGGGATGATATCGTTTATCAAGAGGACTTGGATGCTTTGGCTTGTGTGAATAACTAAGCTCCATGACATCCTTTTATTATTCGATCATCGGCTATCACTAGCCCTCTTTTGAATTATACAAGCTATCAAGATCCATAGTATCTAAGGAATACCATTACCATTATAGGACCTCATCCATTGGCTCGTATAAGCAATCAAGCTCCATGATGCCCTAGCCTTGTCCTTTTAGGACCTCATCCTTTAGATTATGTGAGCAACTAGGCTCCACAATGACCCTTCATCATTTTAGGACCTAGTATTTTGGCTTGTGTGAACAACCAAGCTCCACACAACCCTATCGTTACCATTTCAAGACTTTATCCTTTGGTTTGTGTGAGTAATCATGCTCCCAAGGCCTTACCATTATCCAATCACAGGCCATTCCTCGTCCAGTACCAATCCCATCAATCCATCCACTGATGCAATCATTCAAAGACTAAGCTATGTTTAAAACTGATATCTTCCAACTCATTGAAAACCAAGGCAAAGAAAACCAACCAATCCAAGATGTTTTTGTTGAACCAACCATTTATGATAAGTTAATAAGTGATGAATTGCCTATTGATTCTATACCAATTATCATGAAGTCTCATTCTAATGAGTTAGTCTTTGCTAAATCACTTTTTAATGATTATAACTACCTTTAGGCAAATCATTACCTCGACCATATGCCTATTTTTCAAGATTATCCCCTTGATAAGCCAGTCTTTGAGGAGTTATCTCTTGACCTATTTCCCATTATGGAGGGGTCTCACTTTGACAAATTAGTTTCTATGAAGCCCATTATGCCATCACAAGCCATTACTTATCCAATACCAAACATTCAAGAAGACATCATTATAATAGAGTACCTATCAGATGAAAATCAACATTGGAGTCAGGTTCTATTCTTGAACTGACATTAGATTTAACATCAATAGTGGAATCAACCTCAATCTCAACATCAGATTTAGAGTCCTTTGAGTCAGAATTAGATTCAAAAATAGAATACATTCACAACTATTATAATATTAGGATCAGCCTCAATCTCAACATTAGATTCAGAGTCCTTTGATTTAGAATCAAATTCAAAAATACAATACATTCACAACTATTATAATATTGGTTACACATGCGTCACAAATCAGTTTGAATACATTTTGGATCCTTCTATGGTTTTTGGGGATGATTACTTCAGCATCACCACAAGTTATCCTAGTATCTTCTATGAGAATTATGTTGCCAAACCCCATTCCATTACCATTCCACAAATCATTATGACCAACCAACATAGCCATATTATTGACATTCCACCTCCCACAAGTGTCGATTGGGACCAAAAAAATCACACTTTGTTGAACTACATTTATGGCTACATAACAGTTGAAGAAGAACAAGAAAGCCAAGACCATGTTCATGTAGCAAAAGAACACTCTCCAAGTGAAACCTTTTCAAAGGTGGTAGGGGACACACAAAGTTTTTTAAACTCAACTTCTTTTAGTGAAACTTTTTTAGAAGCGCTAGAAAAAAATTAAAGTCAAAAGCCAATGTTCATTAGTGACACCTTTTCAGAGGTGCTATGGGACAATCAAGATAACTTCATTGGTGAAAACCTCATTGAAGCACTAATAGCTGAGCATAAAAGTTCTTCACTGTTTAATGAAGACATTATTCAAGATCAAATTAAAATAGATTCTAATCTATAGTCAAATCAGATGGTAGCTACTCTCAAGATCAAACAACAAAAAAATATGGTAAACCTATTAAGAGCATCTTCAGAGGTCTTTAGACCTACCACATCCAAAGTTATGTCAAATCTGACATTAACAATATTATGTGTAACTAAAAGTCTCAATCTTAATTTGTTTCCCCTCCATCATTCATTCTATTATCATCTGCCATTCCATTTCACAATCAAACCTACCATCCATATTTTGTCCTTGTTTACCATCCATGACCACACGTTCCTTTATAGAGGCTACAAAGATACCTTGTCTCGATATTTGAAGGAATAAAAAAAATGACCAATAAAGATCACAACAACATCATTTGCATCCAAACTTACAGGTTATTCTTGATAGAGCAACTATTTAGATGAGGTATGGGCTAATAATTAACATGATTGGGTATTCTATTTATATCATTTGTTGATCTAGACGTGCATCTCCTGATCAGTAGGAACAAAAAAATCCAAAACCATACCTAAGCCAACCATGTACTATACCATCTCAAATTGCCATATTCATTTTCCATTGTCGCATACCTAGCCATTCACCCCATGACTTAGGGGTAACCCTCTTACCATTATATCTAATCAATCAAACCATCATTATCCTTAACAAGACCATACATTCTTATCATTCTATTATTATCTAGACCAAAGCCTATTTTTAGTCATCCAATCCATTCCTATTTTGATCTTAGTTCCTTTGGTTCTTCCCACACTTTTCGTGAGGGGATTCTAATCAAGTTTTAACTCTTATCAAATCCATGTTTAAATGATAATCTATGAAAGTAGTGTGACTGTAGATCTAGAAAGATATCTTTCATTTTCCATTTTATATCAAGTTTGTATATGTGGCCCTGATTATAACCATTTATGTGCAAATCAATGTTTCACCAATCTTACTACTAATTATAATTGCCTATGGGAAAATTAGTATCATTAATCTGATCTGTTGTATCCAAGTTATAACCACCTATGGAAAAACTAGGGGCAACACTTATTTATCATGCATTGCTACATCACCTTTCTATTATTGTTTTCATTTGACTGGCCATTTTCCAGATTTGATAACTTGTTGGGACCTAATTGGGTTTTCCCCACCTTTTGTGTGAATGGAATTACTATGACTTGAGGTCATTTCAGGACTATGTGGGTCATGCTCAATTCATGTTGAGTTCACCTCACTCCTCCTTTCCATGTGCTCTCACCATTTTGTGAGAAATCTAAGCCAAACACTCTCACCATTTTACGAGTAGGTATCTTGTAATTCTCCAACGAGTTAAGATACCTCAAAATTCCAAAAACATTTGTCTTGTCTAAGCCTAGTTAGTTATCCTCGATCCATTCTACTGGGGAAAAGTCATTGTTAGGATGATTTCTTTTGATTTTATTTTCAAGATTTCTATTTTTTTGTTTATTTCAAGTTGTTTTTTTGTTTGTGTGTTTGTTTGTTTGTTCACTTGCCTATTTGTTTGCTTTTAACACTGTTGCCTCAACTCAATTTATATGCATTCTTTGGGTGATTACTCGAGCACATTATTTTTGAGTCTATCCATATTAATACATCGACATTATCATCATGTTTTTTATCATTAGTGTATTATTTTCAAGTGTTTATTAGATTAGGAGTCAGTTCTTATGCATATTTTGAGATAGTCTTCATGGTGTTCTATCATGATGCCTACCGTCACATGCTACAACAAAAATTAGCTTTAAAAAAGTCTACAAGCAATGGAGCTGCAAAAGTTTTTTCTTGGAACCTTGGCAAATCCTTCCACCCATCTTGATCAAATCAACCCACTGACCATTCTAGTTGTATTATTGCTAATAAGGACATGCATCTCCTTATTGGTAGGTATAACTAAATCTTTTCCAATGATCAAATCTTATTCTTCTATCCATCCCTTTCATCATCTTGTGCATCCTTGTATGCTTGGTTATTTGTGACTTCTTTAGTCATTAGACCATTGCATCTATGTTTGCACTTGCTCATATTTAATTTGTATTCCAAGTTATATCCTTGAGTTATGCTTGTTAATCAATCCTAACTGGGGCACAATCATCTTTATCCAATTTAGGTCTTTTTAATGATTATAACCGTCTATGGGCAAATCATTATTTTGACTTTTATTCCTGATTATAACCACCTTTGGAAAAATTAGTGCCCTTTTTAAATTAATGCATGCAAACATTTCTCATTTGGATTAATCTCAACCATGGGTTAATTCCACCTTTCTTCTTGCTTCTTTTTGAAGGACCGTTCATCCACATATGTGATGACCAATCCCTCAAGGGGGCATCATCATAGGATTTTTGAATACCATTTGGAGATTTTTATTCAATTATAATATTATTTTTGGCATATAAGCCTTTACTCATTATTTGAGAAGATATTGTTGTGCCTATGGTTTGCAACATCCTCCTAAACATGGGTAGACTATAGACACGTAATATTGACCACCAATAACCTCCAATCAAGATTTTGACTAATTTATACCAAAATGGACAATTTGGAATAAAAAAACTAAAACACATTAAATGAGTTGAAATTGATATATTCAAATGCTGATTTTGGCTAAAGTGTCACTAAATGGGGCAATGAAATTTATGAAGCAACTAACTTTAATTAGATCATTTTGAGTCAAAATGACATTTTCACTACCAAGGTGCTCTGGATTGCTCTTTTATATCAAATTTATTGTATGAGACATGTGCCCTTGTTATTTTATGTTGAAAACATCTTAAATAGGATAACGAATCTAACACATCTAACATCGACTTTCAATTCCAATCTAGTCGAATTTTGAGCCAATAACAAGATATTTTGACCAATTTGATTAATTTGTGTACCAAGGGCCAAAATTTGCATCAAAATTTCCTAATCATGTTTAAAAGTTAATTAATTAAAATAATGAGCTTAATTAAGAATTTCATGGAGCTTTTTGAATATTTCTTTTTGGAAATGAATATTGAATATCTAAATCATCAAATGACATCATTTTTATGGGTGGCATCTGCAAGCTATAAATGCATAAAATATCAGGATTAAGCCACCCCATGCCTCATAAATTTCCCTTATTTACAAATCATGATGAGGGTATTTATGGATTTTATTTGCATAATTGGATTTATTCATGGCCACACATCTCAATCTTGAGATGGATGGTCATGGTTGATCCTGAACCATTTTGAAAATCTATAAATAAAAGAGCCATGAAAATAATTTTAAAGCTATCTTGGTGTAAATTTATAATGATAAATTGATTCCAAAGCTTCATGCAAATTAATATTTTCAAGCCAAATTGTTCAACCAAGCCAAGCCAAAGCCAAAGGTGCCAAGAGGAGATGAAGGTGGCCACACTCCTTTTAAGAAGATCTCTTGAAGCACAAGCTGAAAAAGCTAAAGAAGGATCCTTTTGGAGCAATCAAGGATTTGGTAAGAAATTTATGTTTTGTGTTCATATTTCTCATTTCTTTCCATTTTTTTAGTTGTGTTTTCAAATGGTTTTTCCTCATTAAGCTCCGCCAGTGACTAGGCCTAGAGATGTATGCTTGTTAGTGTGTTTCTTTCATTTTGTTTTCATTTTAAAAATAACACGATACTAACCACCTCTCTTGAACCAAATTCCTAGTCTATACTAGGCAGATTGTAATGGTTCATATACTTATGTTAGAATCTTACAAGACAATTGATTACTTTTGTGTAAGCAACTAAACACGAAATTAAACTAGAAAGAATAAGTAACTAGAAATCAGAAACAACAAAGATTATGAGATACAAGAAACAACCCAAAAACTTGTATTAAACTCTTTCAGAAGGAAATACAATGAAGAAATCTCTCTTTCTTCTCACACCTCTCAAATGTACAGATCTCTTTCCCTTAAGAGTTTTCTCTCTCAATTATAACTTACCAACTATGAAGATCTAACCCTATTATATAATACTAGGATTCATGAGCTATGCATTCTCCACCGTTAGATACTCCTCTTAATCAAAGGTTCAAATCTATCCTGCCAAAAATAGAAATGCGGACTCAATACTAACAGTTAATCTTTTCATGCAAATAATCTATTTTTCCATGAAAATAGAATTCTAAAACGCACAGGTGACTGACATCGGTCCCTATCTATCTGCATATGACCGATGTCAACCAATCCATAACTGACATCGACAGCCTCTGGTCGACACCTGACCAATGTCGGTGACTGTGTAACTCCAGCAATCTTGCATTTGCTCATCTGGTGAAGCTTTTAGCTCCACAACTCAACAATCTCCCACTTGGAGATAAACAACTGCACCTATACCTGTACAACAACATCTTTTAGCTTCTCCATCTTCAAGTTCAATCTTGAAGACCAACAAAAGTTGAATGAAGATTCAAATTCTCCTTTGTTATCGGCTTTGTTAACATATCAACATGGTTCTTATTTGTATGGATCTTTTCCAAATTCAACTCACCATCCTCCAATACCTGTCTAATGAAGTGGTACCTAAGCTGTATATGTTTGGTTCTTGAATGAAAGGCTAAATTCTTTGCCAAATGAATTACACTTTGACTATCATTGTATAATCTACAACTCTCTTGCTTCTTTCCCAACTCTTCCATGAACTGAGTCATCTAAATCATTTCCTTGCTAGCCTCTATGACTGCAATGTATTCTGCCTCTGTAGTAGACAACGCAACAACCTTCTACAACTTTGAAATCCAACTAACCACCATTTCACCAATAGTGAACACATATCCTGTGGTGCTTCTCCTGCCATCCAAATCACCTGCCATATGCGAATCTACATACCCATGTAGAGAAGTGTTTGACCCTTCATAGCATAAATGCCTACTGCTGGTCCCTCTCAGATATCTGAAAATCCACTGAACTGCTTTCCAGTGTTCCTTCCCTGAATTGGCCATAAACTTACTGACAACTCCCACTGCTTGGGTTATATCAGGTTTAGTACATACCATTGCATACATCAAGCTCCCAACTGCTGAAGCATATGGAACCCTACTCATGTACTAAACCTCATCATGTGATTTAGGACACTGTTCTTTGCTCAACTTGAAGTGTCCAGCCATAGGTGTGCTTATCGATTTTACAACATGCATATTGAACTTCTCCAACACCTTGTTCACATAATCCTCTTAAGACAAAATCAAACTGTGATTTTTCCTATCTCTTTTAATACTCATGCCAAGGATTTTCTTTGTTGCTCCTAAATCCTTCATGGCAAATGTGTGAGCTAATTTTACTTTAAGCTCATTAATATCTTGCATGTGTGAACTTACAACAAGCATATCATCTACATACAGTAACAGGATAATATAACTACCATTATCCAATCTATTAAAATAAACACAATGGTCAGATTGACATCTACTAAAGCCATGCTCTATCATAAACCTATCAAATCTCAAATACCATTGTCTTGGAGCTTGCTTAAGACCATATAAGCTATTTTTCAACTTGCACACAAGTTTCTCCTTACCTTTGACCTCAAAACCTTCCTGCTGATCTATATATATCTCTTTATCCAAATCTCCATGAAGAAATGCTGTCTTACATCAAACTGCTCAAGATGCAAATCTTCAATAGCAACTAAAGACAATACAGTCTGAATAGAAGTCATCTTTACTACAAATTTTTTTCACCAAAATCAATACTTGGTTTCTGTGCAAATCCCTTTACTACCAACCAGGCCTTATGTCTCATTTGTCCATTCTCTCATTCCTTTAACCTATAAACCCATCTATTTTCAATGCTTTCTTTCCAGCAGGCAACTCAACCAAATCCCACATTCGGCTCTCTTTCAAGGATTAAATTTCCTCATTCATTCTATGCTCCCACTATTTCCTAGATTCTTCTTGTATTGCCTCATCAAAACATTCTGGTTCTCCATCATCAGTGAGCAACAAGTAGTATAATGAAGGGGAATAATGAATTGGAGGTTTACTTACCCTTTCAGACCTCCTTATGGGTGTTTGAGGCTCATTCACAACTTGCTGTCCACCCAAATTCCTTTCTATCAGTGATCGATCTTGGTCATCTCTTGGTCTATACTTGACCAACGTCAGTTCCACATGATCGATGTTGGTTCTTGTCTGACTGACATCGATTCCTACCTGATCGACATTGGTGTCTATATTTTCCTATATGTGATTATCTGCGAGCTCATTTTGGATCATAACCTTATCTAAATCAACATTGCCCTGCTCAGTATTATTCAGCCTCTTGAGTTGATCACTGTACATCACTTTCTCATGGAAAACAACATCATGGATTCTAATAATTTTGTTAGTTCCTAAATTCCACAACTGAAATCCAAAATCTCTAGAGCCATAACCAATGAAAGTGCACTGCATAGATTTAGCATCCAGCTTCTTTCTATTTTTTTATCAATGTGCATAAAATCTTCAGAACCAAAAACTCTAAGAAATGAAAGATCTACCTTTTTACCTGTCCACACCTCTTCTAAAATTCCACCATCTAGAGCTATAGAGGGTCCTCTTTTAATCAGGTAAACTACAATATCTACAGCTTCTACCCAAAACTGTAAGGGCAAATCATCATGCAACTTCATACTCTGTGCACACTCCATTTTGCTGAGGTGTCCTTGAAACCATCCTTTCCCTGTGTATTCCATTCATAGAATAGTAACTATTGAATTTATTACTGTAGTACTCACCACCATTGTCAGATCTAAGGCACTTCAATTTCAAACTTGTTTCATTCTCAACCAAAGCTTTTCAATTCTTAAATGTGTCAAAAACATCAGATTTCTTTTTTATGCAATAAACCCATACCTTTTTTGTAGCATCATCAATGAAAGAAACATAATACTGTGATCCTCTAATAGAAGCTACTTGAGCTAGTTCCCACACATCTGTGTGAACAAGCTCTAACTTGTCCTTCTTCTTTGTTGACCCACTTTTGAGAAACCTCACTCTCTTTTGTTTCCCAAAAATACAATGCTCATAGAAATCTAGATCTGTGCTTTTCAAATCTAAAAGCTTACCTTTTGACTTAAGAATAGTCATTCCCTTCTCACTCATGTGGCCAAGCTTACAGTGCCACAACTTTGCATCTACATCTGAAGTAAATAGAATAGAAGGAGAATGATCAATGATACAAGTATATAGATAAAGTGTACCTACTCTCTTACCTTTGGCTATTACTCGTGCACCCTTGGAAACTTTCCAAGATTCTGTTGTGAGAGTTACTGTGCAACCCTCATCACCCAACTTTCCTACAGAAATCAAATTTTGCTTTAGGATGGGTACATGCATGACATCCTTCAACACCTAAGTGTTGCCATTCTACAATTTCAGCTACACTTTTTCTTTGCCAATAATTTTACAAGGCTCATCATCCCTTAAATAGACCATTCTAAAATCTCCATGGACATAATCATTGAAAAATTCTCTATTTAGGGTTGCATGGAAAGAGGCACCAGAATCTAAAACCCAAGATTCTATTTTATTATCCAAAGAAAATATAAGAGCATCTTGTGCAACAATACCTGCAACTTTTGCTTCTTTATTACCTTCATGCTAATTTTCTTCTTTATCTTTCAACCAACAATCTTTCTTTACATGCCTTTTCTTTCCACAATTTCAGCAGATTATATTTCTTCCATTTCTAGATTTGGATCTATTTCTCATCTTTGACTTTGACCTTGATCTCCCTTGCTTGCCCTTCTTTCTTTGCCTTCCCCTGATTTCAATACTTAAAGCATTACCTGATGTTTTCTCTATGCTTTTCCTGTGAATTTTTTCATTCAAGATTACACTAACATCATCAACTTTCAAGATATTTGACGCAGATGCAGTATTACTAACTGCCATTACCAAACTATGCCAACTTTTAGGTACAGAGCATAATATTAAGAGAGCCTTAATTTCATCATCAAAAACTATTTTGACTGAATTTAACTGATTTACTATTGCATAAAAATTATTTAGATGAGTCGATATAGATCCATCTTCTTGCATTTACAAATTAAATAATTGCTTCATAAGATATACCTTATTTGAAGCTGAAGGTTTTTCATATAAATTTGCTAAAGTATCCATTAACTCTACCGTTGTCTTTGCCTGTGATAAGTTAGAAATCATAGAAGATGCCAGTCTCAACCTTATAGATCCAAGAGCCTTTCTATCAAGAACATTCCATTCTTCATCTTGCATATTTGTGGGCTTACTTGAAACCCCACCCAATGATAAGTACAGATCTTTTTGATATAGATAATCTTCAAAGTGCATCTTTTATAATTGATAATTCTTGCTATTAAATTTCTCCATTCTTAGTTTACTTTTTTTTGCCATTGCTTTACTCCCACTCAATCAGAAACCCCTTTGAGTGACTTGTAATCAACAAACACTAACCCAATCTGATACAACCTGTTAGTGAACCCAAAGCTCTGATACCACTTGTTAAGATCTTACAAGACAATTGATTACTTTTGTGTAAGGAACTAAACATGAAATTAAACTAGAAAGAATAAGTAACTAGAAATTAGAAACAACAAAGAATATGAGATACAAGAAACAACTCAAAAACTTGTATTAAACTCTTCCAGAAAGAAATACAATGAAGAAATCTCTCTTTCTTCTCACACCTCTCAGATATACAAATCTCTTTCCCTCAAGAGTTTTCTCTCTCAATTACAACTTAAAAACTATGAAGATCTAACCCTATTATATAATACTAGGATTCATTAGCTATGCATTCTCCACCATTAGATACTCCTCTTAATCAAAGGTTCAAATCTATCCTGCCAAAAATAGAAATGTAGACTCGGTACTAACAATTAATCTTTTCATGCAAATAATCTATTCTTCTACGAAAATAGAATTCTAGAATGCACAGGTGACTGACGTTGGTCCCTATCTATCTGTATATGACTGACATCAGCCGATCCATAACCGATGTCTGTAGCCTCTAGTCAACACCTGATTGATGTCGGTGACTGTGTAACTCTAGCGACCTTGCATTTGCTCATCTGGTGAAGCTTTTAGCTCCACAACTCAACAACTTAATCATTTTTGTAAGAGATAAAGATCAAGACTGAATGAAGATCCAATGGTTCATGGGCAATCATAAAAATTAATCTAATACTGCATATCAAGTTAAAGAGGTCAAATTTTTTGATGCTTAAACTGGGTAAAGACCGAGATCCTTACAAAAATGTCAATAGAATGTGTTTGTTCCAACGTGTTAGGAAGCAATGAGATGAGGATAAGTGTTTGAAGTTTAACTTTGAGTAGAGGTAAAGATCAAGCTTATTCTAAGATCCATTAGTGAGCATATGTTTGTATATATATAGATCAATAGTGCATATTGATTAAGATGACTTCAAGATGTCCAATGTTTAACATAGATAAATACTGAGCTATCTACAAGAGATCGATGGTGCATATGTGGTTAAGATTACAAGATTGCACGAGATGAGGTCAAAGTATTCAAAGTTTAACATTTGGATAGTGGTGTACTATGAGTTAAAGTTTGAAGAAGATCGATGGTTAATATTTAATCAAAGTAGCATGGACACAAGATGATAACATGATGTTCGAGGTTTAACTATGACTATTTGTATTCAATATTTAAATTTAACAAAGGAAAAAACTAGTGCTCTATATTTTGTCCATAACTTTTGATCTAGGATAAATTAGTAGGTGTTATAAAAAACAAAGTTGAAGAGGAATCCATAATTCATCTAATAAACCTAGTTCTAAGGTTTGAATGTATATACAATCAAAGATATTGAGCTCCAAACATGATTGTGTGTTCAAATTTGTTTTACAAGTGAATTAAGAAGGATGTTTGAGCTTGTGTTGATGTTGTTTCAATGTCTCCTAATGACTTAACTATTTGGGAGTGTTGTAAACTCTATGAGGATGATCTATGTGGTCTTTAGAGGTTTGAACAATTCATATTTAGTATGAACAATTGATAAGAAGTTGACTGTGTGTTCATTCATGGTGTCTTATGTACAAGGCTACTATGTGAGTAGATTGAGCATATGCAAAGGTGAGAAAAGATGATTATAAGCACTTGAGGATGTCTAATGGGATATAAGGAGTGGAACCATGTATTTGAAAGTGGTCCTATGTTCTTATTTTTCTTGATGAAGTGATAAATGGGTGAATAGGTCTCCATGAAACCTACAAGAGCTACAAGGGCCTATTTGAAAGGTGTAATTGCTTAAGGGTGACCCATAGATGTTATGGCCAACCTATGTGGATGGTATTGAGCTATGGCTCGATGTGATAGATGAATTAAGGGTTAAAGCATGCCTATTGGCTGACCAAGATGTTGATAATCATGAAGGATCTATAAATAGTGAAACCAAATGAGATGGTTTGTAGACTTGTATGTGGAATTTGCAATTTAGAGGATAGTGCTGTGGAGTGAAGGAAAGGGTTAGTGCCTAGAGGATAAGTTGAAGAGTAGAACATATTAAGGACTATGTGTATGACCTATAGGTCATGTTTTTGATGTCAAAATAGTGCTATTGCAAGTTGAGGATGAGTGAATAGGTCTAGGGTGATCCAAAAAGATGATTTAGATGCTTTAAGAGTGCAGAGTTGAAGAGAGATGATATACTTTGTATCTCCATTGGATTGGTAGGTAATCAATGTTTAGGAGATGTTGTGTTCATAGGTGTTGTTATGGATACTCAACATCTAGGGGATTGTAACTTCCTTACAAGGTGAAGCTTGCTAAGTCTAGTTATTATGGTTGCTTAGTTAGACAGGTGTTATAGCACCTTGTGGGATTGTAGTCTCACTAAATAAGGGATAGTAGTTCCTCGATTAGTTATAACTTGTCTAAATTACTTCTTGTTATTATAAGACATTAGTCCAATTACAAGTCCAGTGGGTTTTATCCCCCAAGAGGGTTTCCCACATAAGACATGTGTTATGTGCATGATCTTGCATTATTTCTCTTGTTCATTTCTTTGAATGATGTGTATGCTTCATGAATTCTTGTGATAATTTATTAAGAGTTTGAAAGGATTGAAAATTGAAGCTAGATTATCTAGGCTCATTGATTCACCCCCCTTTTAGTTATTGTACCTCCAATTAGTGCAATGGATGATCCAATGGTGGAAATAAAAAATAAACTTCATCTCCCTACCTAATTTTCCTTACACTCTTTTGAAACACTTTAGCAATGTTTAAGGTATTTTAAGGTAAAATCCTAGAAATGGGTTTTGAGCTGCAAGTGAAGGATCTAGCTCATTTTCAATGTGTTTGAGCATTCAAAAATAGAAAGGAAAGGTCACTTGCATCATGATAAATATTTTCCAAGTGTTGGATTTATAAGGAAGGCCATGAAGTGAAATTAAATAATAACATAGTCTCTATCCCTCATGAAATGAGCACCTACAACCAATAGTTCTAGTTAGTTGTGTATGGAAAGATTAGTCTATTGAAGAAATGTAAGGTTGTATATCTAGATGAATATGCTAAATTCAATCTCAAGAGTGATCTCATCATGATCCAAAGATAACTAGTATGGAATTAAATCATGGCCAAGGTTGAGAAAATGGTTTTAGACCGTACACACAATCATAAGCTTGAGGGCTAATTTTAGAGGAGATTCAAAGAGTTGAGATGCTAAAGAGGTGATCTAACCTCAAAATTTGGTATAGAGGGTCATTATGAAAAAAGATATGAATCTATAATTTTTATTTTTCTTATATAACAAGGGATATACCCATTGTTTTATCTCAGAGCTAAGGCACTCTCTAAGCAAAACTCAGGCAACCTAGGCCAATCTTTGAGAAATTTGTGATTTTGGAGCATCTACAGGAGGAGTTAGGATCTTATTTTTGGTAAATATGATCATGGTGATTATATAAAAATTATTATTCCATAATTAAGGCCTAATAAATAGTTTAATCATCCATTATTTTGTTACAGACCTCTTGTAATCATAAATAGTCTTTCACTCAAACAATCCACTAGCTAGTTTTGAGAAAAATACATCTTGAGGTCTCTATAGGCATAATCCAACCATGAAAAAATAGTACAAGTTATGGTAATGGGTGGTTATAATTGTATATAATTATTTTTAGGTCACATCAATAGTGAAAGCATATGCTATTTTGTCACAGTCCTATGTTTGTCTGTTGATAGTCACCATTGGAGCTCAAAATGTTTTTGAAGAGTTAAGGTATGAAAGATGGTATTAAATTCATGTGAGAATTTTTGGGGTAAAAAAGGGTGATTTAAGTCTTCCAAAACTTTGTGAGAGTGATCACATTCATAATTTCAAGGCTAAACATGAAGAAGGGCAAATTTGTAGACTTCAAGATTTTGGCATGCAAGTGGGGATAGTTAGAAAAAGAAATTTTGAGAGGTTTAAAGGGTTGAATGATGAAATATAATTATTGGATAAGTTTTGGGATAATTAAATGTTAAAATGATAAAATAATGAGGTATTAAGACCTTATAAATCTTAAGATATGCCTTTTTATCTCTTCTTAGGTTTTTTGGTTCTCATTTTTTTGAGTGTGCAACAGGTCTAAATATGTGATTCTAGTTATTTTTCATGGTTAATAATGGAAAAAAAATGATTGAAATAATTTTTTTGGTCCCTTCGGGTCCTAATTAAAAAATAATTAAGTCTTGGGACCTCATAAAGCTTGATAAAATGACAAAACTTAGACCTACACACACTCAAAAATTTGATAAGGCAGGTTGAGGTACCCCCAAAAGATGCATTTTTTGAGTTATACTCAATGAAAAAAAATTAAAATTAATATGGAGGTATTTTTTTTTTCCCTATAAGTGATTCAATTTGTCTCATTACCATACTATACTTCAAGAAAAAAAAACCAAGTTTTCATATCTCCATTTATGGAATCTGTGCTCAAAACCAACTCTAAAAGAGCCTTTAACACACGTCAAAAGGAGGATTTATGTATGGAAAAGTGCTCAATAAATTATATAAGATAAAATATCATGTTTTTAGTTAGTTTTAAAAGGTAAGAAAGACTCCAAGTGGCTCAAATTAGCAAAGAAACCCACTAGACCTGCATAAACCTAGAAGGTTGCAGACTTTCCCAAGTTAGTTTAAAGAGTTTCCAAGTGAATCATAGGTGAAGAATGGTATAAAAGGAAGGTTAAGCCCCATAAAAAGATTCCTAAGAATAAAATAATCTCATTCAAGCTCCTAAGCATCATGGAAAAACCTAAAACCATTGCTAGCTACCAAAGAGCCTGTTTTGACCAATTTTGAATTTTTGAGCTCATAAGTCCATGAAATGACCTGGAATCAATTGGAAACCACATATAACATGTAGGTAAGTCTCTAAAGTTCATGTTTGACCTACTTTTAAGAATAAATTGACATTTTTTTGTACTTAGGAGACCCAAAATGGCCTTGGGAGTAGGTTCTTACACTACTGATTGAAAATAGCTCAAGCTTGGAGCCCTCCATCAATGAAGTCCAATAATTTTGTAGGTATAATGGTGTATTTTTCAGGTTAGGGGAGAACAAATAAGTTGATAAAAAAATATATAATCAAATATCAAACACTCAAACTTAACCTTCAGGGTCAGTTGCAAGCATAAAGTGCCAAGATGACAAACCATCATGTCAAGTGACTGCTAGAAGCCAAGTGGAATGGGACGTAGAAGTGCAAGTGGAGTATATATTTAGGGAGTTGATGAGAATTTATGGGGAATTTAAGGAAGTATCTAGATATTTTTATATTTTTCTCAAGCATTGATTAGAGCATTAAATGAGATTTCTAGTCTTTGGAGACTTTTCTCAAAGTTAGTAGAGTATGACATCATCTTCCTCAAAGATTTTTGTCTTCTAATGCCTATTTAGTCCAATGAGAATGATTTAATGCCATTATAACCTTTGTACGATAATTTAATGAGAGAATATCAATGCTTAATTAATCTAAATGTTGTTGAGACTCCATGGTAAGTGGTTGAGCTTCATTTATTGAATTTTGAGAGCTTGCTTCTCCTCTCTCTCTTCCCTTTTCTCCTATATATCCCATTTATTATCCATTTTTAACATATGATATTATTTTTGGTATGTGTATTCCTACCCATTTTTTAAACAATATCCTCTTTAAGTAATAAAACAACTTATTTTGCGTACCTCTTTGCTTGCAACTAGTGTTATGGACAGTTTGTGCATGACTGCTTTGTGGAAAGGTGTTCTAATTTGGTGATTGTCCTTCTTTCTTGTCTCTTTAAAGGTATTCCACCATTTTTTCAAGTCTAAACTTGTGATTATTGATCACTGATGATGGTATAGTGTGATTTTTACACTCTTCCATACTTCATCTCTTGTCTAGTGGGCCTAGTTTTGAAAATATTGATGCCAAATGACCAGTTTGAGAGATTGTGCGAGTGAGGGTTGGATTTGAGCTTCCTCAGTGTTAGTTTCAAATAATTTTTAGCATTAAAACTTGGTGTATCACCATTTTTAGTTATCCCTTTCTCCTCTTTCTAACCCTTTTCTTTGGTAATCAGTAGTTTATACTAGTTTACTAAGAGCCTAATTGATACACCTAGGGATCTGGCCCAAAACCTAGAGGTTCACCTCCATCACATGATAACCATAACCTAGAGGTGTTCCATTTTGTATCTAGGATTGAGAGAGCCTGAAGAACCCTCTCATAAGGGTGTAATTCTATGCTACAACATGCACCTTTGCCACATTAATTTTAGAAGGCCCTTGTGTCACCCTTTCGGGTGCACCCAAGTATTACCCTTTTTGAATTCATGGAATTATATAAGGACATAAACTCATAGTTTTGATTGATAGCGGGGTAACCCATAATTTCATTGATTAGGGTTTGGTTTCCCAGAGAGGGATGAAATCAAAAGTTTCCAAAGATTTAATGTGATTTTAATTGATGGTTCTACTATTCCTTGCACCAAAAGAATTCAAAAGTTGGAAATTGCATTTGACAATCATAGGGTATGTGATGAATTCTATGTGGTTGGCATAGGAGAAATGGAAATGGTTTTAGGGGTGTAGTGGTTAAATTCCCTTAGGCAATTCAAACTGAATTACCAAACCATGGAGATGAAATATAAATCTGTTGGGAAAGAGGTTGTGATTCATGGTATGGGTAATGGAGCCCCTATGACAATAAAAATGAATAGAATGGAAGGTGTAACATTTGGTATTAATCTATCTAGATTAAAATTGATGTATGATTCAACTATCATGGGTTCACTTTGGGTATTGTTGGATAAGCGCCATGGTGTACCGAGCTTCTAATTCTTCATGATATCAAAGAAGTGCAACATAAGCTAACGACCTCTCAAGGAGGAATGGAAGTAATAGAGAGATTGGTTTGAGATCCTAGTATTTGTTGGGATGTTTATAAATTTCTTGAGGGAAATTAATCTTTGGGAAGGGCAAACTATCATGTCCTCCTTTTCAAATAAAATAATAATACTTTAATAATAATGTTTTAAGTGGTTCCTTCGACATCACTTTATAATTATAACTTAAAAGGGTACAAAGAGTCATTATTATTAATTGGGTGTGGCTAAAGTTAATTAATTAAAAGGCCAAGAGGGAAAAATAAAAAATAAAAGTAATTAATTATTTTTTGAGCCAAAAGGTGAATATTAAATAAAAGTAAAATTTAATTACTTTTATAGTTTTGAGGAGAAAGGTAATTATAAAAATGTGGGATGAGGAGAAAACAAATCATTATCATTCAACCAATTTCAAACACTTTTCAAACTTGAGTAACCATTATTCAAATTTCATCATAGAGGATGAAAACCCTCCCATGTAAGGGCTTGAGGCTGAACCCCCTCATACCCAGAAGGTGATTCCACTCAAGAATCACATTGGTGCTTCTAGAATCAAAAGAATACAATTTCAAGGATTTATTTTATAGTTACATCCATCTTGACATCCCAAGGTTTTAATACTTAAAAAAAAGTACAAATTTGTATAGATCCATATGGCAGCCATATTGGGTTGTTCTCGGCTATACAACTACAATGTAGAAGGTCATACCACTCCAAGAGCCATACATACCCATTCAGGGACATTTCCAACTAGGATTTTAAGGAAATATTATACCTTTACACCATTCAAGGTTAGGGTTTTGTTGAAAAATTAAAAAAAAACTAATATTCTAATTTTATTATGTTATTTATATCTTCCATAATTATTTTTATAATGGTTTTTATGTATGCAACTGATTGAAATATAAGAACATGTGCGAGTTATTTTTTTTTATTATTTCATGTATGTTATAGTATTTGAATGAATTTTTACAATTAAGGGCAATAAAAATCAGAATTCTTGTTATATCCTAAAAGGGATATTTCAATTTGAAAGGTCTAAGATGTATGCTACCTAGACTATTTATGAATTTGAAAAGGACCCTAGTATTTTGGAGATAAATTGAAGTTCTTACCACTTTTTTTTATTGACATATACTTATAGGGTTTTAGGTACACAAAAAACTAATTGCCTTCTTCACATTCTCTTTTGAAACAATGTTTGATTCATTTGTTATTTCATTCTATTTTGTGCACACTCCAAATTTTCCTTTAAAATTCAGATTACAACATGAGATTGTTCTATAAAATGATGTGCAGTAGGAACTTATGCTTGGAGTAAAAATCCTCATGTTTCAGTGACTTGTAGCATGTGTTGGCAATATTATTCATCAGTATGATCTAAACATTAATGCATATAGCAGAGGCTCCAATCATATCATGACATTAGCAATGATGACATATGGACATAAAGAAATTCTTGTACACCTGACCTTTGATGAATAGTATGGCATTTTGTGGCATCTCATAGACATTTGGATGAAGACGAGGCATGTACTTATGACACACACTTTTAATATTTTAGTGTATTAAGCTAGTATTTATAGCACAAGATTGTAATATGTAGAGTGTGAATATGTGAAAGAGTAAAATATATATGCCAAGAGAGTAGAGATATATATAGAGAAAGTGTATACTATATATAAGAGGAGGTACATAAATAAAGAGTATATTGGAATTGTAGTATATATTTATATATGAATAAAGAGAAGATAGTTTAGAAAATATTATGTCGTGTGTTATATGCATGAAATATAAGACCTGCTTCTTTTATTTTATAAATGATCACATAGTAATCTATTAAATTGCATGTGTTTATTATTCTTTGTGCAACTTCATCTATAATTAAGGTCTCTTGATCCCATAAATGAATACATAGTACTTGATTAATATCAATAGATGGTGGTGCTACTCAGACCTTGACTAACTGATGTCCAGAGGAGAGTATCCATTGAATTGGAAGCCAACACTAATTAAAATAAAGAACTGGTGGGACAAAATACTCAAAAAATGTTTTTAAGATAGAATCTAAGTGAACTAAAGAACCCTATTTAATAGTAAAAGATAATTTTTTACGTGCACTAAACAAATAAATTTGGTTTACATTCCCTGATAGATTGTGGCTTTGGATTATAAGACAAGTAGAAGCAACCAAGTCAAGAGGACTTGTTGGAAAAACATATTAAATTGATAAAAAAATATAAAAACTTGAGGAACTAGATGAAAATTGGACAAGGGAAATTGAGTAATGATTAAAAAATACTCTAAGTTCATTCATTATCAATTGGGATATTAAGTTTGGACAAGATTTGATGCCAAGAAGGCTGAGTTCCTAGATGGAGCAAGAGGAAGATTTATAGAAAGAGTGCCAACTCTTATCTATGAATTATTTGTGGACAAGGGATTGAAAAAACAATGATAAATTTATTTAGATGGTGGGACCCTGAAGGTATGTGAATTATGAAGATATCTAGTCTAGCTATTGGGGGAGGTTTAAAAAGAGAAGAATGTAGAGGCAAAAAATGAGGAAAAAAGAGAAATTTGTAAAATAAAATAGGAGAGATAGAGGATTGGTACAAGGAAAGAAATGAAATTAGAGGAAGATAAGAGGAGAGGATTGTTATAGAATATAAGAAAGAGAAGCATCGAAAACAAAGGGAAGAGAGAATTAGAAAGAGTAGTTTAAAGAAAATGGATAATAATTTTGAAGCATCAACAAGTGGGAATATTGTGAACCTCGACAAAGTGATTGGCCAATAACTTACACAATCATGGAATCAATAAAATCTAGAAAAAATAGATAGTCAAGCCATATTATCATTATCATATCAAACAAAGAAAACACAACTAACTATGGTAGCTTCAGGCATATATACAAAAATAGAAATAAGGGAAGAGGATAACAAAGAGGATATGTAGGAAGAAGTGAATTCCATTTTGAGAAGAGTAATGGATAGTAGGAGGAGAGAATTCCAAGAAATGGAAAATATATTAGGAAGAAAGGATATTATCATAACCCTAGGTGTGGAAGATAATTTGCCTTAGAAAAATTAATGTTTAAAGAGAGAGGAGAAGCATAAACAAGAGTGGAGGGTTTAGTAGAAAGGATAGAAGATAAAACTATTGAAGATAACATAGTATATAATGTAGGAGAGAATGTGTAAGAAAAGATATAAAACATAGAGGAAAATGTAGAAAAGATTGAAAAAAAAGATGATTGGATTGTTACATAGAGGAACAGGTAGTAAATGTAATTAGTAATGAAGAGAAAAAAGAAGTAGAAGTAGAAGATAATGAAAATGAAAATGAAAGGGAGATATGGAAAGATGATTCATTTGAAAATACAAATTGGAAGAGACCAAAAGTGGAGATGAACCCCTTGGACCAAACACCATCCCTCGTGTCACTTGAGAGCTATAGGAAATAACGTAGGAGTGAAAAAATATACATACGATATGAAGTAGTGAATAGTTATAACACATTCAACAAATAGATTGAAAGAAGATGATAATTTGTAAGAAATTTCAATCAAGTATAGGAAAGAAGTACTGCAAAGAGGAATTGAGAAGAGATAAAAGGAGGAAAAATCTCTTAGTGAAATAAGAGAGAGATGGTTATAAGAAGTTAATCACATTATAAAGAAGTATTAATAATTAGAGCAATAATAAGAGTAGACTGCATTTCATTAGACATGGAAAAAATGTCCCACAATATAATTAAGATAACATTTTTTGTAAATGATATAAAAGACGTAGAGGAACATGTGTTTATGTTAGCGTCATAGTATAGGAACATATGTACCCATTAGTGTAGGTACACAACTAAAATGTGGATTTTTACAGGAGAAAGGTATGCATGAATAATTTAATTGCCTAAAGACCACACAATATTACAATAATGGTAGCACAAAAATAAAAGAATTGTCAAGAGGGCCACCCTCAAAAGTGGTGAAACATATAAATCAAATACCACAGGCCCCAAAATCAATGGGATGATATCACAAACTACAAAGGCCATAGTCTAAAAAATTAGGGCTCAGAGATAGAATGCTATAATAGAATAAATATAGTATCCAAGTGATTGAAATAATGCCAAGAGACATTGTGGGATAGGAAATCACTCCCCAAAAGAAAATCTAATAAAAATTTAGCCACGGAGGTAGGTGAGGAGAAGTCAGGAGTAACGATGACCACGAGAAGGGGTACTAATACAAAGAAAATAAAAATGGATAGAAAATTAAGAAGAATATAAAGATGAGGATATAAATTATTCCAACTCAAATAAACTTAAGGTAATGATAAAACATGGTAAGAAAATTGTAGAAGATTAAAAAATAAAGGATAAAGGGAAATTGCATACTTCGAGGAGGAAGAGGTAATTCGATGTAGGAACATCACTCCATTTTCTCAATTTTGGTTTGGTTGCATTATTGTTGAGTCTTATGAAGATATTAGGAATCTCTAAAATCATGTAGGAGTCATTTTAAGGTCTTAGTCAATCTCAAAATTTGAATTTGAGTCTTGTCTTTCTTTAGTTTTGAGGTCTTTAACATAATAATGGTAGGTTAAAATGTTTGATTTTGGTTTTTTTAGGTGTATTAAAGGTCTTAGGGTGTAGTTTAGTGTTTGACCACCTATTTGGTCTTATATTCCATGTTTAACCTACTTGTAGCATTCAAGAATGCATATTGTTCATGTTTAAGCCTATGTTGGAGGTAATCAATAAGTAGTTAGAGATTTTATAGAAACTTAAATGTCATAGAGAGGCTCTAATAAGTCATTATTTAATTTATGAATAAGGTCTTGAGATCTAAGAAAAAAATAAAGAAGGTTTAGGTTGCACCAAGAAGGTTTTGTCAAGAATTTTGTGTATTGCTTGAGAAAAATATGAATACAAATTCATAAGAACAACTATTTGATCATGTTGTGATTTCTAGTGTGGTTCTTGGTAAGTGGATTACATCTATATTATTTAATTCTTACTTTAATTTACAATATAAACCTTCATCTACATGTGGAGAAAGAGGAAAGCAGGCTTAAGGACAATTATATGTGTCACAGTCCAAATTTCAAGTGACTTAAAAGGTCTCTTTTGTTATTTTCAAGCACTATATTACTTGTAAAGGTGTTGGAAGGTTGTCTTAAATTTAATGGAATTTTTTTAATGCTAAAAAACCATTGTGAAGGTAAAATTTCATCTAAACTCAACTTTGTTTTATACATTCCTGTACCCTGTTTGTATTATAGACAGTCAAATTGGAAATTGTGGGTTCTAAGTATATTCATGAGTGACTTGGTTATTTTTAAATTTAAGAAAGGTGTATTAGGTTATCAATTACCTTTTAAAGGATATTTAGTTCTTAAAACATATTTTTGTTCTTGAAAAATCAAACAATGACCTCTTGGCTTGTGTAGAAACCTAGTTTAGGGTTCTTGACCATTTCTTGGTTTAGGTAGTTATACATTATTTCAGGCCTTGATATTTGACATGTAGCTTGATAATAATGACATTAATGTGAATCAAACACTTCATTTGATGTCACTATGGGGATTTTTGGAGCAAAAACTCAATTTTTAAGTCAAAGAGACCTAATTGAGAAAATGTCAAATTGAGTTAATGAAGATACCTTAGGATTTAGCTCATAAAACTTGATAGAGATGTAATAACTTAATGGGTATCTAAAAATATCATTTTTTTGTTTTTAAACTTTGTATACTTGTAAAACCACCTTAAAAATTATCTTAAGAGGGCTATAAGAAGAGACCTAATTGTGAAGAATAGTGGTGAGTTGGTGTACTTACCTTGCAAGTTTGAGTTTGAAACTTTTTGGAGAGTAAGAAGAGGATAAAAGGTATATGGAACATGTATTTGAATGTATATAACACATTTTCATTTATAAAAATAACTAGAATTGTCTTTGTGAAGGGATATAAGGAGTTAGTCTTAAAAAAAGAAAGTTGCCAAGTGGTCATTTCTCTCTCTCCCTCTACATTAGATTGGCACCAGAGCAGGTTGGGTATTTTAAATAGGCTTAAATAAGGTCTACACTCTTAAGGATAAGGTTTAATTACTTATTTTTTGGTCAATCATAGTGAATAAGCCAACATGCCACCTAGGAGGAAGCAAAGAGGAGGTGGAAGAGCATGTATCCAAATGGGAGATGCCATTTTAAAGGAGTTAAGAAACTTGAGAGTTAGTTTGGATGTAATATTGATAGTAGTAGAGGGAAATCAATGAAGAGGAGTGGTAATAGGAGATGTTAGTGATAGGGTAGAAGAAGAACCATAGGCACCAAAAGAGGAAGAATAAGAAGTAGAGAGAGATGAATAAGGAATAGATAGGATACTAAAGGTAGTCATGGGATTGGGGTCTAAACCCAAAATAGAACTTCCCACATATGTAGGCAACCTTGATGGAGAAGATATTATATATTATATTCTAGAATTGGATAAGTATTTTGACTATGAGACTGTACCAGATGAGAATAAGGTGAAGTTTACTTGTACTAAGCTAAAAGGACATGCAACCCTTTGGTGGGACTATGTGCAAGATGAAAGAAGAAATAAAGGTAAGGCTAGGATCAAATCTTGGGATAAGATGGTAGCTAAATTAAATGCAAAATTATTGCCTAGTGATTATCACACTAACTTGTTCAAGAAGTTGCAAAATTTGAAGTAAAAAGAGATGGGTGTTAAGGAATTTATTGATGAAATTTATAAGTTGACCATAAGATTAGGTCATGTGGAAGAATATATGGAGAAGATATCTAGGTGTCTCGATAGGGAGAGATACAATATTTAAGATGAACTCAGTTTCGTAAGTCCAAGAACACTTGAAGTGTGTTACCAATATGTCTTGAAAGATAAATATAAGTTGAATAGAAGACAAACATAGAAAAATAGGGGTAGGGGTACAAATTATAGAGGTAGAGGTCATAAATGAGGAAGAAGCACATCACAAAAAACAAATTTAGAACATAGTACATCTTAAAAACATGCATCCAATTCAAGATGTGGATTCATAGAAAGGATAACATAATTCAAAAGAGGATACACACAATGAGGTAGAGGCTTAAGTAGATTCACTGGTAAGTGTTTTAAATGCAATAATTTTGTTGATCATAGGTTTTGGGAATGTTTAGAGAATACTCAAGCTAGTAGATCAAAAACTGAAAATAGAAATGAAATAGTTCAAGGAGATGAAAAGAGTGTGGATTATCCATCTCATCTTGAGGAACCAGAAGTGGGTGAATATTTGTTAATGAGAAGATTGATGATCAAACCACCTAAGGAGAAGGAGCCTATCCAAAGGAAAACTCTATTCAAGACAACATGTAAATGTCAAGGTAAGTACTGCAAGTTAGTCATTGATTTCGGTAGCATAAATAATCTAGTGACAATTGAGATGGTAGAAAAAATTGGCTTGAAGAAGATACCATACCCAAATGCCTACAAAGTCTCATAGCTACAAAAGGGGTAGCAAGTTCTTGTAAATGAGCAATGTTGGGTAGACTTTCAGATTAGAGGATATATAGATAAGGTATTATGTGATATAATGCCAATGTATGTATGTCATGTGATTCTAGGGAGGCCTTGGAAATATGATAGGAAAAATACACATGATGGTAGAAAGAATGTATATACCTTGGAGAAGGAAGGTATAAGCCATAATTTGTTGCCTCTCAAAAAAGAAGATCATGGACAAAGAACAAATGCAAGTGTCATGATGGTAAGTGAAAAGGAGTTCTTGTACACTATGAAAGAAGAAGAATTGGGCTTTGGAGTTGTGATAAAACTAAGGACTATTATAACAACCACTAAGCTGAGTGAATTACCTCAAGATTTTCAAGATATGTTGAAGGAGTATGTTGATATAGTGGTGGATGAACTACCCAATGAGTTTCCACCTATTAGGAGCTTTAGTCATCACATTGATTTTATACCAGGTGCTAGTTTGCATAATAAGGATGCATAAAAAATGACTCCATACGAAAATGTAGAAATCAAGAAGCAAATACAAGACGTCTTGGATAAGGCATTGATCAAGGAAAGCCTCAACTCATGTGTAGTACTAGTTATACTAGTTCCAAAGAAAGAAGGAGATTGGAGGATGTGTATAGATTCAAGAATAATAAAAAAGACAACCATAAGGTACAAATGTTTCCTTCCAAGAATTGAGGATTTGATTTATTGTTTAAATGGTTTTAACTACTTTTCCAAGATATATCTTAAGAGTGGTTATCACCAAATAAGAGTAAGAGAAGGAGATGGATGGAAGACTGCCTTCAAGATAAATGAGGGGTTATATGAATTACTTGTCATGCCTTTTGGTCTTAATAATAGCCCAAGCACATTCATGAGATTCATGAATGAGGTCTGCCCTTAATTGGTAAGTTTGTGATTGTATATCTATATCTAGAGGGCAAACCTATAGCTTACTTTAGTGAGAAGTTAAATGAGGCTAAAAAACAATATTTAGCTTATGATCTTCAGTTCTATGCCATGGTATAAGCCTTGAGGAAGTGGAGACACTACTTAATGCCAAAGGAGTTTGTTATCTTCACAGATAACCATGCTCTTTAGTTCATAACTATCTAGCCAAAGCTCAATCAAAGCCACATGAAGTGGGTGGAGTACTTTCAAAACTTCACAGTTGTCATTAAGCATAAGAAAGGACAAACAGACTATTTCACTAAATTTTGTCTATTTTAAGTCTAAAGGAAAATAGAAAGAAGGATGGGGATAAGTGATTAGAAATAACCTAGATTTGGGTTGTGTGTCATATCCAGAGATTTTAAGCACTCCTCTTTGGCTGGGGAGGACTACCTATAAGTAAGAAAGCACTACCACAAGATGTTTGTTAGTAGTTAAATAAGTGGGCTGCCAAGCTACACGATTGTTCTAGGAAGTGTAAAACTTCCTTAGAGATGATAGTCCACTTTTGAGAGACAAAAGAATCTTAAATAACTAAAAGAGAGGTAAAGAGAGATAAGATTACCATTATTAACAACTTGTATGTAGCAGAGAGTGACAAGGTGCATGTGATGTACTATGTTTGTATTTCAAAAGTTATTTGGGTAGGTTTTGAAGAGATTAGGGAACCCATAGTCACCGATATTGGTAGGGGAGTGACCAATATCAATTATACTACCAAGGTCGATAAGGAGGTGACTGATGTTGGTTAGGCTACCGAGGTCGGTAGAGGCAATAATTGTTTGGGAGCTTGCAGAAGGATTTTTTGGGTTTGAAAAATGGTTGGATCAGGTCTGGTAGGTTGGGAGAGTTATGAGAGTGAGATTACGGTTTTGGTAGATCTATTTAGAGGTTTGGTGTGTTAGGTTAAGGAGAAATAAGAAAGGAAACTTTATAACTTCCTCACGAGGGTTCGGTCAGAAGGGTGTAAAGCAATGCACAATAGATATAAAGTGATAACAAAATAAATATTTAAAAGACATAAAATAAATGATGTACTTAGCTACAATGGTCACTAAATGATAAGTTCCAGATTGATGGTCCCTATTAGGGAGTCTAAACTTGAATGCCTAAACAGAGAGAACAAGCAGGTGTTATTGGTCCTCAAGAGCTTAGTTGCTGATCATGATTAACTTATGCACGATGACTGTAAGCTAGGATGACAAAAAATAGAATTCCCAAAGCTTGAATGTGAGTAAAAATGAATTTTATTAATTTTTACTACCCTAAAATTGAGGTTGGAGTTTGGCTTATATTGTTGACATCAGTGATCCCATCGATGTCGACCATGGGTTGATTGACATCAGTGGCCTTATAATAGGTAAACCTTACTATTTTTGGCTTGTTTTTTGTTGTTGTTTGTGCAAAGTGTGACACACATTATAAAAAAGTAAAAATAAGAGGTTAGGAAGGAGGTAGTTGATTAGGAATTTAGTTTGTAAGTGGGAATAAGTCTTGGGTAGTTAAGATGAGGTGACCAAGTCTTGAGGTGACTCATCAGGTGAGAATTAGTCATAGGGAAAGGTGGCCAGGTAAGGTGACAATAGGGGTTTTTAATTAACTTAATTAAGTTTTTTAAATTAATTAAATGTGTGAGAGGTAAAAATATGGGTTAGGAAGATTAATTGTTATTATTGAAATGGGAGTAAGTGGGTTTCAACATAGGGAGTTACACATGTGTGTGTGACATAATTTTGGTGTCTATATTTTCCCCTTTTTATCTTGTAATTTGTATTGACATGTTGCAAAACAAATATAGGAGTTAGATGCTCCAAGTATTGGATGAGGTATCCCCCCTCAAAATGGGAATCGATGGAGGAGAAACCAGAATCGGGTATTAATTTAAAAAAAATGTAATTGGGTGAACGGTGGAGAATTGAGTATCACTTTGTATGCATATACTACAATGATCTATAGTAAACAAAGTCAAGAATAAACAAGGTTAAGGAGGACTTAGATAAAAGTAACCAAAGCACAACTTGTAAGTGATAGCTAATAGGTCAAAACAATCAAAGTTATAGCTCCAATGGTCGATGTGTCCCATGTATCCAGGGTAAGAGTACCCTTAGAAATCATAAAAGGGTTAAATCCACAACACCTAATATACATGCATGTGCACAATATCCAACTATAGCAGAATAACATAAGTGGTCAAGACAAGCAATGTAAGGTTGGTGTAAAAGGGTCAATGAGTGATAAGATATTCATGATCTCCAAGAAAAGTCATCATAGGTGAAGATGCAAGTGTTCTCTAATGGCATTTGTCATTATTGGGGAGATATATGTGATCTCCAATTTCCCCAATGTATTGGTAAAGTCCAAAAAGTTAGGGGTTACTTTGTTAGGGAAAACATTATTGGAATGATGTTGACATCAGTGACATTGCTAATATCAATAATATAAAGTGCTAACATTGACAAACTAGGGCAACATTGATGATGTTGGTAGGTGTAAGCATCATCATCGATAGATTAGGTCAAGAATACTGATGTTGGTGGCTGACCAAACCCAACAAAAGGGGGTTTGGTGGCTGACCAAACTCATTTGCAACTTTATGATTAGAGAGAAAAAAAGAGAGCTTGAGAGTGACCAAGATGGCGAAGTAAGGAGGGGACCCAGTAGGAGGCACACCACCACAGGAGCCAGCTATGCTAGCTAGGAGGAGATAGAGAGATGAGGTAAGATTATCTACTAGTTGGTTTGAAAGTTGATTTGGGTATTTGTAGTTTTTAGGATAATTTAGAGGTGGGGATATAGAAAACATTAGTAGATGGGTAGAAAAATAGGGTAGGTTAGTTTTAGGATAAGTTTGGGGGTTATTTGGGTATTTTTTAGGTAAAATTGGGTAATTATGGGTTTGGATCATTTGGCCCTGGGGTCAAACCAGTCACCGATGTCAGTCGACATGGCACTGAGGTCAGTAGGTGCCTACTGATGTCGATTGATACTTAGACCTATAAATCACCAACATCATCATTAATACTGATGTCGATGACTGTAAAAAAGTATAAAAATAGGAGAAAGGGTGAGTTTGGATCCCTAGTGGAAGTAGTCAACTAGCCTAATGGCTGAGCTAGCCTTAGAATACCCCATGTCAACTGAGTGATACTTACATAGCCCAATTTAGGGCCTTAGGCCAATGTAGTTCTCCCTGAGCTTAAGAAAAAGATCTAAAAAGGTGTGATAGGGGAAATAGGTAAAAAGGTAAGTTGAGATAGGTCGAGAGGTCTAGGGCTTAAAAGATAGGTCATAGTGTCAAGAGTCAGGGATATAGGTCATGAGGCCTAGAGTTGTGATAGGTAGGTAGGCCTAGGGTAGAGAGAGAGAGAGGTAGTCAAGCCTAAGGTAGAGAAAAAGAGGTAGTGAAGCCTAGGGTAGTTAGTGAGGTAGTTATATGGCTAAGCTAACCTCAGAAGACCCTGTGTCGACTGAGTGTTGCCTACATAGCTCAGTTTAGGGCCTCAAACTAATGTAATTCTCCTAAAGAGAAGGGAAAAAGGTAGTGATAGAGTATATTAAAATGTATGTGACTTGAGTTTTGTGTGTATGGATGTAGGTAAGGATGGAGATGACATTATGAGATCATCTACCAAGGCTACTGACACATATGAAGAGGGATGTCACTCTAGACAAGTGGGAGAATATGGTAGCCATGGTGTTAAGAGGAGTGTGGCAGTAGTGTCAAGTCACCCAAGATGTGTCCTTGATGATATCATTGATTGAGAGGTGGGATCACACCACCAACACCTTCTATCTACCGACCAAAGAGTTGATAGTGTCTTAAAAGGATGTTTATCAAATTTTGTGGCTACCACTCTAGGGTAGCAGCTTTTTGCATGCTCAAGAGAGGAGCATGATATATACATGGTTTAATTATAAGGAGAGCATGTTAGTGAGGTGACCTACCATTCTATGAGTTTCATGTATGAGCCACTCTATATGGCTGGTGAGGAGCAGTATCATTTGAGCACCCTGATGATGATCAAGATCATGGTGTATGAATTACCAGATGCAAATAGTGGGAGATTTTTTATTGCATTGATAGGTGTGCTTACACATATGGTTGAGCAATGGACCATTTTTGCTTGGGGTCTAGTATTTTTGGCATAGTTATACAAAGAGCTATGAGGTTTGAGGCTACGACAATGATATAATTTGTGTGTCAGCCATCTATTACACTAATGGGCATATGAGCACATCATGGTGACATAACCATTGGGGTTACCTATGATGATCCTAGTTAGCTTTAGGGTTGGGTTTAGACAATGGAGAGAGGGCATGGCATAGACTCGAGTAGACGGTGTGGTGTAAGAAATTTCCTATTATAGGTGCATGATTGAGGGCTTAATCCTTATAGATATTTTGTGGAGACCATATCTGACATACCCAATTTTTAGAGGAAGGCACAACAACTTGTGGGTTTGTAAAGCTCTTTATGGGTTAGGGGGAGATGGGCCGGTGAGTTGGAGATGGTACCCATGACATAGGTCAAGAGGTAGTTTGGTTTACTATAGGATATTTTTCCTATCTTTCCTCAATACATGAGGGATGACATAAAGGCACCCCTATCATTGCCCCAGGAGATAAAAGGGCTAGATTTTGAGGAGATGCTAGTAGGGCAAGGTGTTAGAGACCCAGGGTGCATAGTGGCCTATTCAACTTGGTGGGTAGGGTTACACTGGTGGTGGAGGTCAAGAAGCCACCACCAGATTTATAGGGGTTGGTGAGAGAGAGGGATGCAGTGGTATAGGCCTAAGATGCAATAGTTAAGGCTTGAGATTTAGCCTAGGCATATGTTTTAGCCTTACAAGGGTAGGTGGTGACATTATAGGGTCAAATTGGGGCACTAAAGGGCTAGGTTACAACACTACAAGGCTAGGTTATAGTTTTATAGCGTTAGGTGACTACAGTGATAATAGAGAGATATACTTTGAGAGTAGTAGGTTAGTCTAATCCTCTTCTTCCACCACCATAGGGAGCAGTACAAGTTGGGACATCATTAGGTGTTATGGGACCTTTATAGATTGTATCTCTAGTGAGATATTTGATTACCCTGTATGAGATTACCTATTATGAGAGGGTGATTAGAGAGTTCTTGTAGATTCAAATATATTCAAAGTTTAGAGAGTAGGGGAGGTTGATGTTATTTTCCACAGCTTCTAGCTCATGTAGATGCATACAAGTGGAAAGTGGTGATGACACTACTTTCTCAAGACCACACAAAGAGCCTTAAGGACCCTGAGTGTCAGAGTTTTTCTAGTTTTGATTATATTTGTTATATGTATATCAGCTTGTGAGCTGAAGATGCAAGATATATATGAGAGAGAGATATGATGTTATGATGATGTAGATGATTATTTTGATCTCTCTCTCTCTCTCTCTCTCTCTCTCTCACACACACACACACACACACACACACACACACACACACACACACACACACACACACACATTCATTTGATGCCATGTTGAGATGTGTTTATTATGATTATGATGATGATGATTATTTTATGCTATGTTAATTTGGTGTTAATGTTGATCATGTTAGTTGAGTTAGACTAGCCTTTCCCATATATGTGATGGTATAGGCATATAGTTGGTTGGTTAGTTTCATCTTAGCATTTTTCCATATTTCGTGATGGTGTATGCTTAAAATGAATAAATTGGTTATGTTAGTTTATTTCAACATTTTTCCATATTTGTGATGGTGTATGTGTAAAATAAATTGAGCAGGATTTGTTAGTGTTGGTATGACATTATTTTTCATCTCAAATAAATAGATCGACATGTGATGTGGATGGGAAAATAAAGAGGGAAAATGCTCATGCATTGGCAAAGATCATAATCAAAACATAAATAGGCTCAAGAGGATGAGCCTCTTTCATGCCATATATCTTGGAACCATTGTGTTTGTTAGAGAAGCATCATGTTTACCTTATGTTAAGTGAGCTTCACAGTCCCTTGAAAGAGTATGAGGGAAAAAAGGGTAAAATGAGAGAAAATATTTGGGTAGCATAACCTACAAAGTAAAAATGATATGCCCCTTTTGTGGACAATCCAAGAGCTACTATAGGCAAGTCTATGACTTAAAGTTTTTTTTTGTTTGTGTAAGCTAATCAATGCGGGAAGCCTATAATGGGATTTTGTATGGGTTAAGGTCATATAAAGTTGTGAGAAGCCTTTTTCATTTGTTTTTCCCTTTGAGAATAAATCTTGGCTTAGCCATCCTTCAAGGGAGTGGTTTAAGTGTTTGTTTTTTATTTTAAATATCTGTCCTTGAAGGGATTAATCTATTGATAGTAGCAAAGGGAAGTGATGCAGTTGTCCTTCAAGGGAGTAGTCTACGTTGAGAAGTCTAACCTGAAACTTTATAACTTTTTCAAATATCCCATTTTTTTCTGCTTTGGTCATGGATAATACTATAGAGGCTTAGGAGTTTTCCACTTTGAGGGCAAAACCATACCAATGTGTAAGTTAACTAAGTGTATATGAGTAAGGGTGTAGAGAAGGGGAAATAAATGTAATAGGGATGCTCAAGGGATGAGCTCAATTTAAGGATGAGGTAGAGCGACACTTGTTTTAACAAAAGAATGGTCATAGGTGTAAGGCATTTAAAGGCTCAATTTTTGGCCTTCCTTCAAGAGAAGACAAGCGATAAGTTCTTGAGCCATACTTGTGAGTTATGATATAAGGTCCAAGCCAATTATGAGCAAACTTACCCAATTTGCTTTTCTCCATATGTCACGTGTTGATTTTATTTTAAGATGAAATCTCCTATATTGTAATCTTGCTCTTTCAAGTTTTTGTTGTAAGCACATTTGATATGCTCTTGATATATTTGGAGGTGGTTGAGGGCTATGAGACGACGCTCATCAAGTAATTCAAGTTGAGCTAAACGTTCATGGTGAAAATCATCATTAGTAAATATGTCTTGTAGAGAAATGTGAAGAGAAGGAATCTAGACCTCAAGAGGCAAAACAACCTCTATCTCATATACCAATATAAAAGGTGTAGCACCTGTAGGCATTCGAATGCTAGTGCGATAAGGCCATTAAGCAAAAGGAATGTGTGTTTGCTAATCCTTGCCCATATCATTGACTACCTTCATGAGAATTTTGGTCAATGTTTTGTTAGAAGCTTTTACTTATCCATTAGCTTGTGGATAATATGGTGATGAGAAGCTTAATTTGATTCCAAATGTATCACACAAACTTTGAACAGTCTTGTTTTTGAAAGATTTACCATTATCTATTATAATCTTATGAGGGACACTGAAATGATAGATGATGTGATGGTTGATGAAGTTAACAATTTTGTCAGCTTTAGTGGAGATGAGAGGGATGGTCTCAACCCACTTGGTGAAGTATTCAGTGGTAGTAATGATAGAATGATGATGGAGGGATGAATGAGGGTTAATCTCTTTGATTAGATATAAGCCCCATTAAGAGAAGGGCCAAAAGTCTTTGGTGATTTATAATGCATGACTAGGAATGTGAAGGAGGTTAGCATGTTGTTGACACTTGATGCAATGCTGAACATAATCAACACAATCTTGATGAAGTGTGGGCTAATAATAGCCAAGTCAAAGGATACGTTTGGCAATTATGTGACCATTGAAATGCCCACCAAAAATCCCATCATGGACTTCTTTAATAGTGAAGGGAGTCTCAGTACTAATGAGGCATCTAAGGAGAAGACCATTAAAACCTCATTTGTAGAGAAGTCCCCCTAGTATGGTGTAGTGAGTGGCATATTTTATGAAGGCCCATTTCCCATTATTGGAAGATCAGAAGGGGTAATAGAGAAGGAAATCTAATCCATGAGTTGTCTGTACCATAAGTCATGTGGGTTGGCTGTTACATTTCTAAAAAAGAGGATGTTAGCTGAGACATAGGAGGGTAATGTTAAGTGATGCACGGTAACATAGATTCATGAAGAGGAGGATGAATAGGGTATGTGTGAGGCAAGTGAAGCCATAGTGTCAACAAACTTGTTTTTAGATTGAGGAACGGTTTTCAAGAGATAAGAGTCAAATGATCCCAAGAGCATATATACATGATATTTATACCTTTATAGAATTTTTTTTTACATAGGTAGAAACCGTTAACCTAATTAACCACTAGCTGAGAATCACCAAAAATGGTTATGGATGCGATACCCAAGAAGAGAGTTGTTTGAATTCCTAGAATCAAAGCCTCATATTTGGCCATATTTTTAGTGCATTCAAAATATAGTTTAAATGACAAAGGCATAGGCTCACCATCTAGAGGAATAAGAATGACCCCCACACCCCACCATGTTGGCATTTAGATTTATCAAAGAATATCATCATTTGATAGGAGATGTCATTGGTGGAGAGTGTTGCAATGGATTCATCAGGGAATTTAAGGTTTAAAGGTTGATTGTCAGGTAAAGGGGTAGTAGCTAATTGTTCAATGATTGTTTGCCTTTTAATATAATTTTGATAAATAAAATCTAAGTTAAATTTGGCAAGAAGCATGAGCCACCAAGCTACACATTGGTTTTGATATGGTTTGGAATGTGTTGTTTTCAATATTGGATTCGCCCGTTTTTGTGAACAACCCCCTACGAAACTTGTCCATTTCGTCTTCTCTCTAAGTTTGGTCGTGAGACGAGTTTTGAATTCGTTCTCATCTTGGCCTCAGAACGTGAAAGTGGTTACGATCTCGTTGTGACCAAGGTTTCCCTCCCCCAGACTGTCTCCTTCTTGAGCTAGTCTTTTCTTCCGTTTCGTGTAAGGGCGACAAATTTTGCCACCTCTACATTTTACTTATTTTTGTGCAAGGGTGGCAAATTTTGCCGCCCCTACACTTTTGCCTGTAAGGGCGGCAAATTTTTCCACCCCTACACTTTTGCCTGCAAGGGTGGCAAATTTTGCCACCCCTACACCTTAACATGCAAGGGCGGAAAATTTTGCCACCCCTGCACTCGAATGAACTGAAATACGCAAGGGTAGCAAATTTCACCACCCAATCATGTCTCAATTTCCATGTGTAGCATTTATTACAGCATGTAGCGGGTTGTTGGGGTTGATTTTCACTCCATTTAAGCCGATTTGAGCCTCATTTCTTCTCATTGCTTCCTCCTCTCCTCCTATCTTCTACGTCTAGGTGATCTAGCGACTGATTTGAAGTGTGTTTTTACGGATTTGAGCTTGTGGCATGCGTGATTTTCCAGGTAGGTCTTAATTTTTACGTTTGTTTTTGTTTTTCTTCCTTTATTTCTTTATCTTTTGTTTGTTTTTCTTGAGAGCTTCCGACCTGAAAGAACGGCTTGAAAATGCCGTCCCTCTCCTTTGTCTGTGGGCTTCTTCTCCCGCCATCTTGGGCGGCGAGATTCACCGCCCATGCCTCAACCCCCCTAGACTTTTTAGCTGCTAGGACTGTGATTTTCGCTGCCCAAGCCATCCTTGCACACAGGGGCGATGAAATTTGCCGCCCCCATTTCCCTGTTGTGCTTTTAACCTGCAGGGGCAGAAAATTTTGCCGCCCCTCCATGGTTCTATCCTTTCTTGCAAGGGTGGAAAAATTAACCACCCATGCAAATCTTCCTTGTAAGGGCGGCGAATTTTGCCGCCCGTGCATCCCTCCTCCATATTTTCCTGACTCTAGAAAAAAAATTTGAGTTGTCTTTTTCTTTCCCTTTCTTCTTCATTTTTTGTTTCTTCTTCCACCTAAGCTTTTTAAGTGACCACTATTGACCATGATCACTTAAATTATGCTTTCTCCCTCTCATCCACTTTCCTCTAAATTCCACAATCATGTCTGTAGCACCTTTAGAGAACTCCTGTTCATCAGCGCTAGTCCAGCGAAAACCAGTTCCCATGTCTAAAGCGTCTCCAAAAAAGGTGAAGACCATGAAGTATAAATATCAGGGCATCTTCGCACTCACGTCGGTCTCCTCGAATGTCGACAACATCCAGGACACTGAGATCGGCCATGTGGACATGGTCAAATTCCTAGCATGAATAAAGGTGATGAATCCAAGCACCGCAATGAGGAAGATCGTCGAAAGTAACATCCACCTAGTGGCTACCTTTCCAGTAGTAACACATCACACTAAGTTCATTCTCTAATGTGCTCACTTCTACAATAAAGAGACCAGGTCGGTCTCAAACGCCAGCAGCAACATGGTGATTCGGCTGGACCCTGAATTCAAAGATAAAGTTTTCATGTGCCCTCCAGCCACTGAAGTAATCCAAATTGACTTCGCAAATGCCTAGAAAGAATATGATAAAGACCCTGAGAGGGTGAAGAAAGTCATGAATTACAAATGGTTGAAGACCCCCAGGACCAACCTCTCTAGATGGCCGTGGAACTTCCCGAGGAGTGACTTCATTGAGGAGGTTGGTGACCTGATCACCCTTCTCATCAGGGTACAAGGCCTCTCATCTTCTTCAATATTCCATGAATGGATGTACCCATTCATCAAAATTATCCTCTAAGGTAAATAGGTCATCTTTTGGGGAGAGCAGATCAACAACGCCCTCCATGAGCAGCTAACCAAGGTGCAAACTTCTTACAAGTTCTATATGACTTCGTACCTTGTGTACATAGCTGCCGCAATGCAGATTTTTTTGAGCTTGACCATAAAGAGGGATAGAAAGACAACCCTAATATACTCATATTACTCTCAGTTGACTCTGCAAGGATCGACCCACCACTTTAAAAGGGTAAATAATGCCTTTTTTACTGTATTTCTATGCCTCTTCGACCCTCAACTTGAACAAAAGAGAGTATCAGATGAGGCCTACATAGTGGTCAATGATTATGGCTACATGTTCCTTCAATTCTGTACCTTTTGCTATCTTTGGGTTAGCTTTTACCAAGGCTACCCCTACATGCTCTCCAGGTTCCCTTTAGATAGATTAATACTAATGGAACTTTGCCGACAACTGATTGTTGTGCATACCAGACAGATGGAGCTGAAGAAACCAAGTTTCAGGTTTTCGATCGAAATTGGCAGGTATTTCATTGCAACATCAGCCAAAGCCAAGGTCATGAAAACCGAAATGCAGATGGTCACTTTAAAACCATTCAAGAGAAGGGAAAAATTTGACTACAGGGGAGTCAAAGACAAGATCAGGAGAAAAACCCAGTTTCATGAACCCATGATTGAAGATGTCTAGATTGACCTCAGGATGGTCAAAGAAATCAAGAAAATGGACTTTTACAGGCTGACCCTAGAATAGATTGAATATCTGGGGCTTGCAGAGATCCCCTCTAGACTGATTGATGACAGAAATATCATCAATAGCAGATACCTGGCCGAAAAGGTTGCTGGTTCCCCTCTCCCTCCTACACAGTGGTCTCAAAAGGGTTGACTTCTCTGAGAAAAAGATTTGAACCAATATTGGCTAACACCAATGATTGGTTAGCAGCCAAAGGGATCATTCTGAAAGAGTTTGTCACAGGATCAGAGGCTTAATATCAAGCAAAAATAAAGAAGAAAGTCGAGAATAGAACCAAAAATAAAGGTGATGTACCTTCCCCTTATAGGCCTCACAAGCCTAGAATCATCTTTGTATCTAAGAAGCCAAAGGCTATTGAAGAGCCTGAAGTGGCAGCAAAAGGAACTAAAGAACAGAGCCCTCAGACACAGGTAGCCCAGCCAATGGAGACAGATGATCAACCATCAGGGCAACCAAGCACTAGACCTCCACTCTCACAAGAAGAAGTGCAGCCACTCAAGAGCGTCTCTCCTCCTCCTTAGTCTCTCGTGGTACCCTCTTCTCCTATCTCTCTGATTAGTGTTTTCTCTTCTGGAACCGCCTCTCCTTCCAAAGTCATATTTGGCGATCCCCAGGGCACTTTTGGAGGTTCTCCCCACTCTTTTGGGTCCATCCCTAGTTTATCATCGCCTTCCTTCAACTTGCCAGCAAGCCCTACACCAGAGCCAAAATTAGTGGTTGGTACAATTTCGCCGGTCACTCCAACTATGACTACTGTCACCACCAATAGTGTAGAAGCTGTCGCAATAACACCAGTAAAGGGAACTATTACCACAGTAGGTACTTCTCTCTTGCCTTGGATGATAGCTTTCACCCCTAAAAGAAAGAAGATGGCCATCTCCCCAGATGAATTTGACTTTGGCAAAATAGTGCCGGTGAAAGCTAAAGCTCCTAAGAGGCCAAGAATCCTCTCAAAATTGGTTGAGAAAAAAGGGCAATTATTTTTGGAAATGGCTAAGCCTCCACAGGATACAACTCTTGAGGGTTTCGAGATGAGCAACTATTCCATCTCTCGTGTCGAACTTGGCAAAGTTACTCACGAAGGTGCAAAAAGCGATCTTCAGGCTGCTATGGACATCATAGTCTAGAAATTCGATCGAGAGAAGGAGATGAAGGATTATTACAAAGCCAAGATAGAGCAACTAACGGAAGTAATAAGAAGGTTCACTCTTTCTCCTGAAGCAGCAACTCCAGAGGCTTTCTTCGTGGATGACCCAGTCATTCAAAAAGCAGAAAATACTTACTTGAAGGGAAAAGTCTTGGAGGATTATATTGAAATAATGCATACTCAGGGAGTTTCTTTGCTATCAGAGGTTGTAGAAAGGATGGGCAAGATGAGAAAGGTAAGAGCAGAAGTAGATGACTTTCTCTCTCTTATCTCTCAAGAGATTGATAGTTCAGAAAAGAATCTTAGCAGATGGAAAGAGATGAAAGATTTAAAAAGGAGCACCTTGGTATCTATCAGTGCCATCTCCAACAAGGACTCTTATGTTGAAATCAAGGAGTCACTGATCTTCAGGATCTAGGTGCTCAAAGATTTGATTGATGATCTCAAAGCTTTCAAGGAGGCTAGTGAGAAGAGTGACCTGAGCCTACTGAATAAACTAGAAGAGCTACCATGCAACTTGACCTCTAAGGACAATCAGTTCCTTTCGGCAGAAGAAATGATTTAGAAATTCAAAGAGATGATTCAGAGAGATTTTGAAAAAAAATCCTTCTCAATGTCTTCTGTGGGCAATATTTTAGATGCTCAGTTAACTTTGAAAAATCTAAAATCTAGATTAACTGGTCACGCTAAGGCCATCACAGCATTGAAGGACGCATTGATCAGAGCTAGGATCGTCTCCAAGAACACGGTTGTGCCAGATAGCATAGGAATTTAGGCATCCATCACTATGTATGATGCCCATATGAAGAAATCTAGTAGCAAGAACTAAATCTCTCCCCTTCTTTCTTCTTCTCTCTTTATGCACTTCTGTTTTGTGAAAAGTGTATGCAATTTTGTAATGTGTAATTACATGTAAATATTTCAAAAAAATATCTCAAAGTCAAAGATGAGTCATCTTTGACTGAGATATTTTTATATTTTATTATTTTCTAGTTTTGAGGATTTTCTCTCTATATATAGTGGAGACCTCATTTGTAAATGATCTTGGAAAGTTTAATAGCAAACACTCTATTGAAATTGAAGCAACTTTTGAGACTTTGTGCTCAAACTTGTAAATGATATTTTGTTGAATGAATGAGAAGCAAGTTATTTCAGACTTTGTGTTGAGATTGTCTGTGTTATTTAGGAAATAGTTCTTATGTTCTTTTTCCTGGTAATGTCTTATTTATCTGATTTAATAAGAAAAGTGGGTGTGTTTATGTTATCTAAGGGCACTTCTAAAGGGTAGAAAATAAACTTTGAGCTATTTTTGTCTTTCAGATTTAGTTATCTTTTGTAGTTTCAGGTGAAGACTTTGTGCTTTGTTTCACTCTATGGTTACATTTGTTCTGGATTGATGTAAGAAGCTACGCAAGACTTTGTGCTTACGTGGGTGTTCTTATGGACTTTGTTACTTCAAGTGGTCTCTTGTTTCCCCATTTAATATCATTCCTGAAAGAAGAGGAATGTTGTTAGCTAAGGATCAGGATATCCTGCTTTCGTTCTTTGTACATTATCTCTGAAATAAGAGGTAGATGCTGTTATACCACCTCATGTGTTATTTTCTGTCTAATTATATATATATATATATATATATATCCAGCACGTAAGTATTTATAGGGAACCTCCCCTTGATGAGAGGAGAGATTTACTTCCTCCAGATCTGGTAAACCTATACTTTTCGTGGTGTAAATCTCCCTATGCTATGGTTGATATATCCATTTTGTCATCAGTTAGTTGACGACAAAATATTCACCCAACAATTTTTTGGTGACTCCACTGGGGACCTTAGATGTGTAGTCTGAAACCTCAAGTTTCAGCTTGAAGCAGTTTCGGTCCCGTTTTCATTTAAAATCTGGCAACTCCACGCTACACAAGGAGCCAGAGATCTAAGGGTGTTTTTGACCCCATGTTTGAGTTGGCGCAACAAAGCAATTTTGATCTATTTCCTCCACCACCTTTCCTCCAATGATCTAAGAGTCTTCCTCCTGACCTTATCAGGTCACCAACACAAGGCAGAGCTTCTTTTCTTGCTGTTAATAAAGCCCTACCTATAAATACCCCACCAAGGTTTGTTATCCCACCATTTAATCATCCTAACATAATGGCTCAAGGCCCGTGGGGTAATTCCTTTGGTCTTCTTAATTTGACTGCACCTCTGCATGAACTACCTCGTAGTTCTAGAAAAAAAATTCCTAAGTTTTTTGGTGATGGAAAGGTTCATCATGAACTAACATATTGTCGCTTTCTCCATAGCATGTGGCGTGATTGGCATGGAATTCGAAGATGTAGCAGTTAGGCTTTTTGTGGAAACTTTGCATGGAGCCATCGCAGATTGGTTCTACCACCTATAGGCCAGGTCAGTAACAGACTGGGATACGCTCAAATCCAAATTCGAAGCTAGGTTTAAACCTGCTGAAGATGCACACTCTTTGTTAGCTCAGCTAACACAGTTAAAAAAAGAATCCCAGGAACCCATGAGGGATTTCATAGCTAAATTCAACAAGTTGAGAAACTGGATTCTAACTGTGGCTCAGCCCACGCCAGAAAATCTCAAGTGCTTTTTTATCAATTCGCAGCTTCTCGAATTAGGTTTCCTGTTGAGGCGAGCTGGCCCTATGGATCTAGCCTTGGCTCAAAGTTTGGCTACTGAGATTGAAGATGATCTTATCTTGGCAGAAAAGACCCTAGTAAAAATAAATTCTCTTCATTTGTTGAAAGTTCTTCAGGTACTTCAGATCCCATGGTGCAAAAATTGATGAACGAACTGATAACTTTGAAGAGGCAAATGGCCCTAGGTATATCTGCTCCTACCTATCGAGACGCGCCTAGGAGAACCTTCCAAAATCAATAATATCAGGGTAATGCTACCCAAAACTAAAGGCAATCCAATCGCCTACCTCCCCCTCTAGGGAGATTAGCCATTGAAGCAACACCTGCTAATTCAACAGTCGATTACCTAGAGGCTGAACATGAAAACTCATTCCAACCTCAGTTAGATCAACAAGAAGATGCTAATATCTTCGATGAGCAGGAAGAGGAATTAGCTAGCAATTCCAATATCGATTTCCTAGATTACCAAGATGAAGCTGGAAGTAAAGGGGAGGGTTTAGATGGATCTTACGCTGTTTTCACTAGATCTCAAAATTAGTTAGCTTCATAGAGTGACAAAGGAAAGGCAGATGAAGAACTTCGACTAGCGGTTCTCATCGCTAAACGCGGGACTCCATTGCCTTCACAATAAAAAAATCAAGTAATCCATAAAAAAGTAAGTACCCCCAATCACCCAATAACTCCCACGTTTGTTACTCAGACCAGTGCCATACCTATTAAAGTCCCTGATGATGGACTCCTTTCCTCTATTGCAAGTTCTTTTCAATTATTTGATATAATTGATCATGCTAAAAAAACTAAAATTCAAATGACAGAGGTTGAATACTTGAGAGCTAACCTCGAGCAATTTGATAGGTTAGCAGAATATGTAAAAAACAAAGCCGTCCCCATAGGACAAGATTCTTTGAAAGCTGTTCATGATCCGCCTAAGGATAAACCAACTCAAAACCATTTGGTTGTGACTCCCCCTGTTGCTTCTGGAAAAATAGAACCTTTCTATGTTTCTCTGCTTATAAATGGTTATAAACTGAGTAATTGTATTATAGACTCTGGAGCTTCAGATAATGTCATGCCCACAAAAGTGGCAGATTCCCTTGGCCTAACTTTGACCAAAACTTTTGGGAGGTGTTTTTCCATGGAAAATAAATAAGTCCCTCTCCTTGGTCAAATAAAAGATGCTCAATATGCCTTCGCGACTTTTCCAGAAAAATAGATAAAAATGATGGTTTTAGTGGCTGATGTTCCAACATCTTACGGCATCCTACTTAGGTAGAATTTTTGCAAAGATGTTGGAGGTGAGCTAAGTATGGACTTGTCAGAAGCAAAGATTCCAGTTTAAGGTGTTATGAAGAAGTTACTTCCTAAAAAAAAAGCAAGGTATGTAGTTACCCGATCTTCAGCACCAGAAGCTCAAATTTTATTTGAGTCCTCAGGGATGGGCAATTACTTCCTATCTACGGACGGAACCCATGAGACATCTGGTGAAACCCCCTCGAGCAATGACTTGAGATTGTGTTCAGTTGATATCATGGGAAAATTGACAAATCAAGATGAACACATGGAAGAGCCTCTTCCCCCAAACAAAGTGGTTTTCAAGGAAAAAATAGCACCTAATGTGGTATGGACCTTAGAATTTGACGACGGCTACTCTTTTACTAGTTCGAGAGCCGAGGTTGTGTTGGTATCTCCGCAAGGAGATATTATTCCTTTGTCCTACAAATTGTAGTTCAACAATACCAACAACACGGTCGAGTACAAGTCTCTACTGCTTAGACTATAGGCTGCCAGAGAAAGGGGCATTAGGCTGCTCCATGCTAAAAGGGATGCTGAGTTGATAGTCTACCAGGTGAGGAACCTCTATCAGCTAAAAAATGAAAGGTTACACCACTATCGTAATCTGGTCTGGGATTAGATTGAAAATTTTGATGCTTTCAACATCTCTGCCGTTCTAAGGGAATTCAATGATCGAGCAGATGCATTAGCTGTCTCTGTCACCCTTCTAGTCCCTCACCCAGACTTTAAGAGAGATAAGTATACTATTGAACTGGTCTTTCGACCAAGTGTACTAGATAATCCCAACCATTGGCAAGTGTTTAACAATGATGATCAAATGATCACCTTCTTGGAGCAAAAGGACAGTTTCAAACAATTGCATTTTGAAAGTAGTGGACTCTGAGAATGTGAAACAACTCTTGAGACTAATACAGATACAGGTGAGGATTTCCTACAGCTTAAGGGGAATAAGATTCCTAAAGGTCTGGTTTCCCTAGAAAAGTTATTTGATAACTATGACAGGTTTGTTAAACAACAACGAACAGATTCAAATTCTTTCCAAGATTTTGATCAAGTCAACTTGGGAACCAAGCATGATCCTAAGATGGTAAAAATTAATAAATGCTACACTCCCAAGAAAAAATTTCAGCTTGCTAGTCTACTTCGCTGGTATATGGATGTATTGGCCTATTCCTACGATAATTTGAAATCACTCAGGCCAAATGACATCCGTCACGACATTTCCCTCAAAGCCAACTCTGTACCTTACAAGCAGAAATCTAGGCAATATAATCCAAAAATCTCAGGTACTATTTTAGCTAAAATATAAAAGATGCTAGATGCCCGGATAATTTTTCTAATCCATTATTTAACATGGATTGCCAACATAGTACTTGTCAGAAAAAAGAATGGCAAAATTTGAATTTGTGTGGATTTCAAGAACTTAAATCAGTTGTCTTTAAAAGATAACTACCCTCTTCCCATCATGGATCATGTCCTACAAATGGTAACAAGTTCAGAAATGCTATCAATGCTAGACAATTTTTTAGGGTACAATGAAGTCGAAGTCGAAAAAGAAGATCAGTACAAGACAGTGTTCACCATGCCTTGGGGCACATTCGCTTATCGAAGAATGCCTTTTGGTCTAATAAATGCAGGCGCCACGTTTCAAAGGGCGATGGATCTTGCTTTCAAAGATGAGATGGAAAAATTCATTGTAGTATACCTGGATGATCTGACAGTGTTTTCAAAGCATTGTTCTGAACATGCTAACCATTTGCAAAGGATACTGGAACGCTGTCATCAGAATGGTATCTCTTTAAACCCAAAGAAATTTGTCTTTAGAGTTACTGAAGGAAAAATTCTCAGACACATTGTGTCCCAAGAAGGTATTAAAATTGATTCAGAGAGAGTCAAGTCCATTCAAGAACTTACTCTACCTACCAACAAGACCGCAGTTCACTCTTTCTTTGGAAAGGTGAATTTTCTCCAAAAATTTATCACTGAGTTTGCTGAGAAAACCCATCACATTGTCAACATGATGAAGGGCAATGCTACATTTAGGTGGACTGCTGAGGGCAAATCAGCATTCAAAGAGATTAAGGAAGCAATCGCTCATGCACCAGTCTTGGTCTGTCTAGATTATACTAAAAGTTTCAAAATATATAGTTATGCCTCCAAACATACACTATCAGCTATTTTGGTCTAGCAAAATCTAGAAGGTGCAGAATCTCTTATCTCATTCATGAGTTGTCCACTCAAAAATCATGAGCTAAAATATTCCCTTATGGAGAAGCATGCATACATTGTGGTCAAAGCGGTCAAGCATTTCAGGTTTTATATCTTAAATTCTCACACCAAAGTTCTCATACCAAACACTACAGTAAAATCCATTTTGACTCAGAAGGAGTTTGATACGAAAAGAGGTAACTGGATTGTGAAAACTCAAGAGTTTGATCTGGACATCAAACCAACCAAACTCGTACGAGGGAAAGGTCTTTGCCAGCTGATTGCCAACAACATTCCAGGTGAAGCAGAAAGTGAAGAAAAAGTGATCGAAAGGGAAGGCATTCCTACGGTCCTCTTTGTTGCCACCACTGATGAGTGGTATTCTGACATTGCTCATTTTTTGACATATGATGAGTGTCTCGCTCATATTTTTTTTAAAGAAAAATGGAATGTTAAATTAAAAGTAGTTGGTTATGTCCTGTGGGACAATGGTCTTTACAAGAGAAACCTAGACGGGGCATTTCTTCGTTGTGTTGACAAGATGCAACAAGAAAGACTCTTAGAATCTTTCCACAATCTGGCCTGTGGAGGACATTTTTTCACACCAGTGACGGCATACAAAATTCTACGAGCAAGGTATTATTGGCCCACACTATTCTAAGATGCCTACAAATGGGTATGTAGGTGTGAATTGTGTTAGCAATTCGTTGGAAAGCCTAAGCTGCCTGCTTTGCCTCCCAAGTCGGTAGTGATCGAGGAACCCTTTCAGTAGTGGGGTATTGACTTCATTGGGGTAGTCAACCCATCTTCAAGTGCCGGACATGATTATGTCCTCATGGCAACAGATTATTTTACTAAGTGGGTGGAGGCCATCCTAACCAAGCATGCTACGTCTGAAGTGGTATGCAGTTTTCTTAAAAAAAATATCATCTCCAGGTTTGGGGTCCCATCTAAGATCGTAATAGATAATGTGGCCTGATTTTCATCACATGAAATTACTCAATTCTATTTTTATTATAGGATTACCTGATCCCATACTTCAGATTATTTCCCTCAAGGAAATGGCCAAGCAGAATCGAGTAACAAGAACTTGGTCACTATTATTAGAAAGTTGGTGGACTACAATCAGAGAACGTGGCACAAAGCATTGTATGATGCTTTGTGGGTGGATAGAATAACACCCAAAATGGCTATAGGTATGTCCCCTTTCCAACTTCTTTATGGGTTATATGCTGAAATCCCCATCACCTTTGAACTGCCAGCACTCAGGTTAACAAAAGCAATCGAAGACTCAACCTTCGAAAGCTCAGTTGACAAAAGAATCATGTGTCTAAACAAGCTGAATGAGCATTAGACTATGGTGGTGGATCGGATTAAGGAACATCAGAATCAGGTGAAGGCCCTCTTTGATAAAAAAGCTGAAGTTCGTGAATTCCAAGTTGGAGATCAAGTCTTGTTGTGGAACAAGAGGCAAGAATCGAAAAGGATGCACGACAAATTTGACTCCCTGTGGAGAGGCCCATTCACCATTCGACAGCTCTGTGGTGAGGCTAGCTTCTTACTAGAGTACCGAGATGGAACACCATTTGTACTACCTCACAGTGAACAACATCTTAAGCTATTCAATCTTTGAGGCTTGAAGAAGCCCATTTGTATATATATACAGTTTATATGTTTTGTCTGTTTGTCTTTCATTTTTAACCTGACTCCGTAGCCCAATGGATTAGATAAAGGCATTTAGAGACTGGTTTCTACTCCCACTAATCAATTTGATTAATGAAAGTTCCCCAATAGGAGCCAACTGTTGTTTTCAAAATTAGATTCGCCTATTTTTGTGAATAACCCCCTACGAAACTTGTCCGTTTCGTCTTGTCTCTCTAAGTTTGGTCGTGAGACAAGTTTTGAATTCGTTATCATCTTGGCCTCAGAATGTGAAAGTGGTTATGATCTCATTGCGACCAAGGTTTTTCTCCCCCAGACTGTGTCCTTCTTGAGTTAGTCTTTTCTTTCGTTTCGTGTAAGGGCGGCAAATTTTGCCGCTTCTACATTTTCTTTGTTTTTGTGCGAGGGCGGAAAGTTTTGCCGCCCCTGCACCTTGACATGCAAGGGCGGCAAATTTTGCCTCCCCTGCACTTGAATGAACCAAAATACGCAAGGGTGGCAAATTTTGCCACCCAATCATGTCTTAATTTTTGTGCATGACATTTATTGTCACATGCGACAGGTTGTTGGGGTTGATTTTCACCCCATTTAAGTCGATTTGAGCCCCATTTCTTCTCATTGCTTCCTCCTCTCCTCTTGTCTTCTGCATCTAGGTGATCTAGCGACTGATTTGAAGCATATTTTTGTAGATTCAAGCTTGTGGTGCGCACAATTTTCTAGGTAGGTCTTGCTTTTTACGTTTGTTTTTGTTTTTTTCCTTTATTTCTTTATCTTCTATTTTATTTCCCTCTCCTGCCATCTTGGGCAATGAGATTCACCACCCGTGCCTCGGCCCCCCTAGACTTTTTAGCTATTAGGATGGCAATTTTTGCCACCCAAGCCATCCTTGCACACAGGAGCAGAAAAATTTGTCACCCCCATTTCCCTACTGTGCTCTTAACTTGTAGGGGCAGTGAATTTTGCCTCCCCTCCATGGTTCTATCCTTTCTTGCAAGGGCGGCGAAATTTGCTGTTCGTGCAAATCTTCCTTGCAAGGGCGGTGAATTTCACCACCCTTACTTTCTGCCATGCCATCTCTGCAAGGGCGGTGAAATTTGCCACCTATGTAGGCCGACCCTGTAGGGGCGGCAAATTTCATCACCCGTGCATCCTTCCTCCAAAATTTTTTGACTCCAATTTTTTTTTTGAATTGTCCTTTTCTTTCCCTTTCTTCCTTGTTTTCCATTCCTTCTTCCACCTGACCTTTTTAAGTGACCACTATTAACCATGATCACTTAAATTGTGCTTTTTTCTTGTCATTCACTTTCCTCTAAATCTTGCAATCATGTCTGTAGCACCTTTAGAGAACTCCTGTTCATCAGCACCGGTCTGGCCAAAACTAGTTCTCATGTCTGAAGCGTCTCCAAAAAAGGCGAAGACCATGAAGTATAAATATGAGGGCATCTTCCCGCTCATATCGGTCTCCTCGAATGTCGATGACATCCAGGACACCGAGATCGACCACGTAGACATGGTCGAATTCTTAGCATGAACAAAGGTGATGAATCCAAGCACCGCAATGAGGAGGATCATCAAAAGTAACATCCACCTGGTGGCCACCTTTCCAGTAGCAACACATCACACTAAGTTCATTCTCCAATGTGCTCACTTCTACAACAAAGAGACCAGGTCGGTCTCAGATGTCAGTGGCAACATGGTGATTCGGCTGGACCCCAAATTTATCGATAAAGTTTTCATGTGCCATCCAGCCACCAAATTAACCCAAATTGACTTCGCAAATGCCCAGAAAGAATATGATAAAGACCCTGAGAGGGCGAAAAAAGTCATGAATTATAAATGGTTGAAGACCCCCAAGAACAACCTCTCCAGATGGCCGTGGAACTTCCTGAAGAGCAACTTCATTGAGAAGGTTGGTGACCTGATCACCCTTTTCAATAGGGTATGAGGCCTCCCGTCTTCTTCACTGTTCCATGAATGGATGTACCCATTCATTAAAATTATCTTTCAAGGCAAATAGGTCATCTTTTGAGGAGAGAAAATCAACAACACCCTCCATAAGCAGCTAACCAAGGTGCAGACTTTTTACAAATTCTATATGACTTCATACCTTGTGTACATAGCTACCGCAATGTGGACTTTTCTAAGCTTGACCACAGAGAAAGATAGAAAGACAACCCCAGTATACTCATATTACCCTCAGCTGACTCTGTAAGGATCAACCTACCACTTCAAAAGGGTAAATGATGCCTTTTTCACTATATTTCTATGCCTCTTCGATCCTCAACTTGAGCAAAAGAGAGTATCAGATGAGGCCTACACAGTGGTCAACGATTACGGCTACATGTTCCTTCAATTCCCTACCTTCTGCTTATTAGGAACCCCTTATCCAACAGAAGCACAATTGATTACTTTATTATAAGCAATTAAACACAGAATTATACCAGAATGATTAAGTAACTAGAAACTTGAGACAACAAAGAATTTGAGAGACAATACACACTCTTGTATTAAATATTACTAAAAGAAAATACAATAAGGAAGATGCCACTTCTTCCTCCACTTCAAAGGCTTGCCACACCTCAAGACCTTCTTCCCTCTCTCTCTTACTCAACACAACAACTCTACAACCTGAGTTATTATCTCCTCCTTGAATGCTTCAGCTGATCTCATTGACCTTACACCTGTAAATCTCCTTGACCTTGCACTTTGCTTCAATGCTTTTACTTGCTTGTTTAATTTACAATACATGCCTTATGGGTCTTTAAATAGGATCCCATGCTTACAAAAATAGAACTCTAACTACAATAATTAGACACGCAGCTCATGACTATAATTAGTCATTTAACATGCAAAAACTCACTTCATTTAATTGACTGTTCGTCAACAGCAGTTCTGGAACACACAGGCGACCGACGCTAGTCCCTGCTTGCCTAGTTCTATCAACGTCGGCTGACTCCCTGCTGTCGCCGGTTGCCTTCTGCACTGCATCTGACTGACATCGGTCATGCTATCGACATTGGTGCTTCTGAAACTCCAGCAACCTTCCTTCTTTGTGTCTGCAAATAGTTGAAGCTTTTAGCTCCACACCCTAACAATCTCCCACTTGGAGATAAACAGCTGTTACTGTACCTGTATCTATACACCATCTATTTTGTTTCCTTGGCTTTGTATCACTCTTCAACGTCACTCTTGAAAACCAACCACCACACAAACCTGTCACTTATGCCAAAAAAAATTGCTGCTCCCAAATTCTTCATGACATACTTCTGAACCAACTCTACCCTTAGCTCAAAAAACTCCCTGTCTATGAAACCCTGTAATAAGCAACACAATATAGTAATAGGATAATGTAGCTAATATTATCTAACCTGGTAAAGATAAATACAATGGTCAAAACTCCATTGTCTTGTAGCCCAATCAAGACCATATACCATAGCCTTCTGTCTCATGTGTCCATCCACTCTCTTCTCTAATATGGGAATCCATCCCTCATCCAGTGCTTCCTTCCAGCTGACAACTCTACCAACAAATACCTGTTTAGTTCTTCTCCAAGGACTCACACTCCTCATCCATGCCAAGCTCCCACTATTTCTAGATTCTACCTTCATCGCTTCTTCCATCTTCCTAGTTCTTGACCATCCATAAGCAATATAAAGAAGGTGAACAATGAATATGAGGTTCACTTACCATTTCCTAACCTCCATATGGGTGTTTGAGACTCCTTGACAGCTTGTTGTCCACCCAACATCCGTTCCAGTGATCGATCTCGGCCATCTCCCAGTCTGCTCTCGACCAATGTCAGTTCCCTACACTGACCCTGACTGTCGATGTCATTTCCCTAGCCGACGTTGGTGTCCACCCTGTCGACATCGGTCCTGCTGACCGACGTCAGACTTGTCCTGCCCGACCTATCGACCCTATCGGTCTGCACATGACCGATGTCGGTACCTGTCTGGCCGACATCGGTGCTATGGGAGCACCGACGTTGGTACCTGTGTTTTCCTGTAAGTGATGATTTCTTTATCCGCGAGCTCATCTTGGATCATAACCCTGTCCATACTGCCTTGTTCAGATTTATTCAACCCCTATGACTGATCTCTATCCATTATCTCCTCCGTAAACACCAAGGGTTCTTTGTTCCTGTCAAAAGTATCAAATTTCATTTTTTTGCAATGAACTCTATCTATGCTTTTTGAATTTGAACACATACCTTTTGAATCAAGAACGTCCATTCCTTTCTTATTCATGTGACCAAGCCTGTTAAGCCACATCTTTGAATTTACAGCTGAAGTAGATAAACCAGAAGTAGAATCAACAATACAAGTAGATAGATAAAGAGTATCTACTTTCTTACCTCCAGCTAAAAGAAGTGCTCCCTTCGTAACCTTCCAAGAATCTGCTATGAGGGTTATTGTGCATCCCTCATCACCCAACCTTCCAACATAAATCAAACTCTGCTTCAGAACCGGGACATGCATGACCTCCTTTAACACCCATGTGTTGTCAATCTACAATCTCAACTGCACTTTCCCTTTGCCAACTATTTGACAAGGCGTACCATCCCCTAAATAAAGCACTCCAAAGTCTCCCTATTCATACTCATGAAACAAATCTCTGTTTGGGGATGCATGGAAAGAAGAACCAGAATCTAAAATCCAAGATCCTACCTGACAATCCAAAGAAAGTATGAGAGCATCCTGTACCATAATATTTGTATCCTTTGCTTCTTCATTACCTACATGTTGATTCTCTTTATCTCTCAACCAACACTCCTTCTTTGTGTGTCCTCTCTTTCCACAAAACCAGCAGGTAACACCTCTGGACTCGAATCTCCCTCCCACCTTCGACCTTGATTTCCCTTGCTCAATCTTCTCCCTTTGTCTTCCCCTACTTTTTGCACTTAGAGCATTACCTAATGATTCACTTGTGCTTCTCCTACGTATTTCTTCATTCAAGATCACACTCACAACATCATCAAATTTTAAGATTTTAGAAGCAGATGCAGAATTACTTACTGCCATAACCAAACTATCCCAACTTTCAGGCAAAGAACATAAAATCAAGAGAGCCTTTACCTCATCATCAAAAACAATATTGACTGAAGCTAATTGGTTTACCAAACCATGGAAATCACTAAGATCAGTATGTACCAATCCACCTTCCTACATTTGTAAATTAAATAGCTACTTCATAAGAAATACCTTATTAGAAGCCGAGGGCCTTTCGTATAAATTTGCCAAGGACTTTATCAACTCTTCCATCGTCTTGCACTGTGATAAGTTGGAAATCACAGATGATGCAAGGCTCAACCTTATGGAACCCAGAGCCTTTCGATCAAGAATGTTCCATTCTTCATCCTTCATATCTGTGGGCTTGCATGCAACCCCACCCAACGGTAAGTACAAATCCTTCTGATACAGATAATCCTCTATCTGTATCCTCCAATGTTGATAATTCTTACCATTAAACTTCTCCATTCGTAGCTTACTTTCTTCTGCCATTGCAAAACTCCCACTCAATCAAAAAACCCTGTGAATGACTTGTAATCAAACAATAACCTGCTCCTTGCAAACCGTAGATCTGATACCAACTATTAGGAACCCCTTATCCAACGAAAGCACAATTGATCACTTTTTTACAAGCAATTAAACACGGAATTATAACAGAATGATTAAGTAACTAGAAACTTGAGACAACAAAGAATTTGAGAGACAATACACACTCTTGTATTAAATATTACTAGAAGAAAATACAATAAAGAAGATGCCACTTCTTCCTCCACCTCAAAGGCTTGCCACACCTCAAGACCTTCTTCCCTCTCTCTCTTGCTCAACACAACAACTCTACAATCTGAGTTATTATCCCCTCCTTGAATTCTTCAGCTGATCTCTTTGACCTTACACCTGTAGATCTCCTTGACCTTGCACTTTACTTCAATGCTTTTACTTGCTTGCTTAATTTACAATACATGCCTTATGGGTCTTTAAATAGGATCCCATGCTTACAAAAATAGAACTCTAACTACAATAATTAGACACGTAGCTCGTGACTATAATTAGTCATTTAACATGCAAACACTCGCTTCACTTAACTGACTGTTCGTCAACAACAGTTCTAGAACACACAGGCAACCGATGCTGGTCCCTACTTGCCTGGTTCTGTCGACGTCAGCCGACTCCCTATCATCGCCAGTTGCCTTCTGCACTGCATCTGATTGACGTCGGTCATGCTGTTGATGTCGATGCTTCTGAAACTCCAGCAACCTTCCTTCTTCGTGTCTGCAAACAGTTGAAGCTTTTAGCTCCACACCCTAACACTGCTATCTTCGGGTCGGCTTTTACCAAGGCTACCCCTACATGCTCCCCAGGTTCCCTTCAGATAGATTAATACTAATAGAACTTTACCGACAACTGATTATCATGCATACCAGATAGATGGAGCTAAAGAAACTAGGTTTTAGGTTTCTGATCGAGATTAGTAGGTATTCTATTACAACATCAACCAAAGCCAAGGTCATGGAAATCGAAATGCAGATGGTCACTTTAAAACCATTCAAGAGAAGGGAAAAGTTTGACTACAGGGGAGTCAAAGACAAGATCAGGAGGAAAACCCAGTTCCATGATTGAAGATGTCTGGATTGACCTCAGGAAGGCCAAAAAAATCAAGAAAATAGACTTTTGCAGGCTAACCCTAGAATAAATTGAATATATGGGGCTTGCAGAGATCTCTTCTAGACTGATTGATGACAAAAATATTATCAATAGTAGATACCTAACCAAAAAGGTTGTTGGTTCCCCTCTCCCTCCTACACAGTGGTCTTAGAAGGAGCTGACTTCTCTGAGGAAAAGATTCGAACCAATATTGGCTAACACTAATGATTAGTTAGTAGCCAAAGGGATCATCCTAAAAGAGTTTATCACAGGATCAGAGGCTGAATATCAAGCATAAATGAAGAAGAAGGTTGAGAATAGAACCAAAAACAAAGGTGATGTACCTTCCCCTTATAGGCCTCACAAGCCTAGAATCATCTTTGTATCTAAGAAGCCAAAGGCTACTGAAGAGCCTGAAGCGGCAGCAAAAGGAACTGAGGAACAGAGCCCTCAGACACAAACAACCTAGTCAATGGAGACAAATGATCAACCATCAGGGTAACCAAGCACTGAACCTTCACTATCACAGGAAGAAGTGTAGCCACTCAAGAGCGTCTCTCCTTTTCCTCCTCAGTCTCCCGTGGTACCCTCTTCTCCTATCTCTTCGATTAGTGTTCCCTCTTCTGGAGCCACCTCTCCTTCCAAAGTCATATTTGGTGATCCCCAAGGCACTTTTGGAGGTTCTCCCCACTCTTTTGGGTCCATCCCTAATTTATCATCTCCTTCTTTCAACTTGCCAGCAAGCCCTGCACCAGAGCCAGAATCAGTGGTTGGTACAGTTTTGTCGGTCACTCCAACTACGACTACTGTCACCACCAGTAGTGTAGAAGCTACCGCAGTAACACCAGTAGAGGGAACCATTACCATAGCAGGTACTTCTCTTCTACCTTGAATGACAGCTTTCACCTCCAAAAGAAAGAAGATGGCCATCTTCTCAGATGAATTTGACTTTGGCAAAATAGTGCCGGTGAAAGCTAAAGCTCCTAAGAGGCTAATAATCCTCTCAAAATTGGTTGAGAAAAAAGGGCAAAATTTTTTGGAAATGGCCAAGCCTCCACAAGATACAACCCTTGAGGGTTTCGAGATGAGCAGCTATTCCATCTCTCGTGTCAAACTTGGCAAAGTTACTCACAAAGGTGCAAAAAGCGATCTTCAGGCTGCTATGGACATCATGGTCTAGAAATTTGACCAAGAGAAGGAGATAAAGGATTATTACAAAACCAAGATAGAGTAGCTAACGACAGTAATAAGAAGGTTCACTCTTCCTCCTGAAGCAACAATTCCAGAGGCTTTTTTCATGGATGACCCAGTCATTCAAAAAGTAGAAAAAACTTACTTGAAGGGAAAAGTCTTGGAGGATTATATTGAAAGAATGCATACTCAGGGAGTTTTTTTGCTATCAAAGGTTGCAGAAAGGACAGGCAAAATGAGGAAGATAAGAGCAAAAGTAGATGACTTTCTCTCTCTTATCTCTCAGGAGATTGATAGTTCAAAAAAGGATCTTAGCAGATGGAAGGAGATGAAGGATTTAAAGAGGAGCACCTTGGTATCTATCGGTGCCATCTGCAGCAAGGACTCCTATGTTGAAATCAAGGAGTCACTGATCTTCAGGATCCAGGTGCTCAAAGATTTGATTGATGATCTCAAAGCTTTCAAGGAGGCTAGTGAGAAGAGTGACCTGAGCCTACTGAATAAACTAGAAGAGCTGCCATGCAACCTGACCTTTAAGGACAATCAGTTCCTTCTGACAGAAAAAATGATTCAAAAATTCAAAGAGATGATTCGAAGAGATTTTGAAGAAAAATTCTTCTCAACGTCTTCTATGGACAATATTCTAGATGCTTAGTTAACTTTGAAAAATCTAAAATCCAGATTAACTGGTCATGCTAAGGCCATCACAGCATTGAAGGATGCATTGATCAGAGCTAGGATCATCTCCAAGAACATGATTGTGCCAAATAGCATAGGAATTGAAGCATCCATCACTATGTACGATACCCATATGAAGAAATCTGGGAGCAAGAACTGAATCTCTCCCCTTCTTTCTTCTTCTCTCCTTATGCACTTCTATTTTGTAGAAAGTGCATGCAATTTTGTAATGTGTAATTACATGTAAATATTTTAGAAAAATATCTCAAAGTCAAAGATGAGTCATCTTTGACTGAGATATTTTTATATTTTATTATTTTCTAGTTTTGAGGATTTTCTCCCTATATATAGTGGAGACCTCATTTGTAAATGATCTTGGAAAATTTAATAGCAAACACTCTACTGAAATTGAAGCAACTTTTGAGACTTTGTGCTCAAACTTGTAAATCATATTTTGTTGAATGAATGAGAAGCAGGCTATTTCAGACTTTGTGTTGAGATTGTCTGTGTTATTTAGGAAATAGTTCTTATGTTCTTTTTCCTGGTAATGTCTTATTTATCTGATTTAATAAGCAAAGTGAGTGTGTTTATGTTATCTAAGGGCGCTTTTAAAGGGTAAAAAATAGACTTTGAGCTATTTTTGTCTTTCAGATTCAGTTATCTTTTGTAGTTTCAGGCGAAGACTTTGTGCTTCGTTTCACTCTATGATTAGGCTTGTTCTGGATCGGTGTAAGAAGCTATGCAAGACTTTGTGCTTACGTGGGTGTTCTTATGGACTTTGTTACTTCAGGTGATCTCTTGTTTTCTCGTTTAATATCATTCCTAAAAGAAGAGAAATGTTGTTAGCTAAGGATCAAGATATTGTACATTACCTCTGAAAAAAGAGAGGTAGATAATGTTATACCACCTCACGTGTTATTTTTTGTCTAATTATATATATATATATATATATATATATATATATATATATATATATATATATATATATATATATATATATATATATATATATATATCCAGCACGTAAGTATTTATAGGGAACCTCCCCTTGATGAGAGGAGAGATTTACTTCATCTAGATCTGGTAAACCCATACTTTTTGTGGTGTAAATCTCCCTATGCTGTGGCTGATATACCCATTTTGTCATCAGTTTGTTGACGACAAAATATTCACCCAATAGAATGCATGTATTTGAGGGGATCAGTATGGGTGACCACATAGGTTTTGTGATTTAGGAGATAATGGCAAAACTTAGAGGTAGAAAATATCAATGCAAGGCAAAGTTTTTTAGTATGGGTAGATCGAGTCTTATAATCAACAAGTGTGCAAATTATGTAATAAATTGCTTGCTCTCGATGTTGGTCATCTTGATGTGCAATCATAACACCTAGAGAATGGTCTATTGCAGAGATGTATAGGTAGAAAGGTTGATTTTACTTAGGTGGAATAAGAACTAGTGGGGAAAGGAGGTATTGGTTAAGTGCATCAAAAGCCTCCTGGTAATTTGTATTCCAATGGAAGGAGATATCTTTTTTGAGGAGATGGTGAAAGGGTTGGTAACAATTTGAAAACTAGGAAATGAAGCAACAAATTGACTAAAGTTTACCTTGTAGGTTGCGGAGTTGATTGATATTAGTAGGTGGAGGCATCTATAGGATTGATCTAACCTTAGTAGGATCAACCTTGATACCATAGAGAGAAATAATAAAACCTAAGAGCTTATCAAAAAGAACACCAAAGACACATTTCTTTGGGTTTAGTCAAATGTTATATTGGAGGAGATGAGAAAATATAATTTTGCGAATTGTCAAGTGATCCTAACAAAGTTTAGACTTGCAAAGTAAGTCATCCACGTAATATTTCATAATTTTGTGTAGGAGATCATGTAAAATTTAAGTCATGGTGTGTTGATAAGTTGCACTAGCATTCTTCATGCCAAAAGGCATGACTCGATAATAGAAAGTCCACCATGGGGTAATAAAGGTTGTCTTGTGTTGGTCCTCATGAGCAACCAAGATTTGATTATATCTATAGAATCCATCCATAAGTGATAACATCTCATGGATAGCTGTTAGATCAACAAGTTGGTCAATACTTGGTAATGGGAAATTATCTTTTAGACAAGTGAGGTTTAAATCATGATAGTTGGTGCAAATGTGGATTTCCCTGATCACTTTTGTGATAAAAAATATATTGGAAATCCATTTATAGAAAAGAGGCATTAGAGCTCTTCTTTGACAAGGAGAGCAATATGAGGATGCATCTTATGAAGCTTCTGCTTAACAAGTTTAGCATCTTGATCGGTGACAATGTTATGGGTGATGATAGAGGGGTCAATACCAGGTATGTCATTATAAGACCAAGCAAAGGCTTTGTTATGGTCATTAAGAAATGTGACATATTTAGCTTTCTTAGAGGAATCTAAAGATGCCAATCTTGAGGATGTGAGGGTTATCATGAGAGGGCAGGTTGATGTCAATGGTTGATTCATTTAACATAGCTTATGTTTTGGATGGGAGTGATCTTTGGATATATGAATCATCCACACCCATGTATGTGAGAATTGCATCATCATCTTGACATTGAATAGTGTTAATAGTGGGACAGTCTTCATCAATTATTTTAGGATGAACAAGAGGAAGGGACCTTATTTCCTTACCCTAAAGATAGGTGAGAGGATCCAAATAGATGACATTTATTGAAAAAAAAATTAGGAGGTATAGATACCTCCGATTAGGTAGGTGATCATGGAGAAGAAGGTGGAGAAGGAGAGACTAGTTCTTTGATAATTGGTACATGAGAAGTTCTAATGAGTTTAGTTGGTTCATCATATCCAACTCCATGCCTCTTTTTGGCATTTTCAATGGTGTTGCTAGTAAATATTCACTAGGCATATGGACACATTGTTCATAGTGACCCAAACCAAATCTTTTTCAGGCACACCTATAGAGATAGGTGTGAGTGAATCTAAGGTTACTCAGGAAAGATAAGTCATAGGGAAATGGTTGTGGAAAACAAGATAGATTGCTGATAGTAAGAGCTTGATCAATTCCCCCATATGTAAAATTGGTTTGAAGGTTAGAGGGCCCATAAGGGATGACCATCCCAATAAATGGATCATAATTTGGGTGCATGTGAATCCTTCCATACTCTTGTGGAATATGAAACATGTAGAGTGTCAATAAATGATATTCACCGAGTGACAAATATTGAAAAGTTTCCTCCATGGGAACTTTGTTAGGAGTTTGTGTTGCTGTTATTTGTGTAATAATGGGATTAGAGCTTGTAGAAGCTTCAAAAGTATCATGCGAGGAAGATGATGTTTTCAATGGAATGAGAACATCATTGGGACTATAAGTCATGTTGCATGTTTTAAATGAAGGTGGGTCAATAGGTATGATATATACTTGTCTATCATGTTCAAACTTGACATAATGGTGCAAAGTTGAGGGTACACATGCCATGACATATATCCAAGGTCATCTAAGAAGTATGTTATATTAGAACTCTCCTTCCACAACATAAAAGAGCTCAGGAATAGTGTGAGGACCTACATGAATATGTAAGACAATAGTGCCCACCGTGGTAGTTGTAGTATCATTAAAGGAGTGAAGTACCACATTGATTTGAGACATGAAATTGTCAGGAAGGGCTAGCTATTTTTAGGTGTGGGTGAAAATAATATTAATACTATCCCCCTATTGATAATGACTCTCTTGACATGAGTTTGATCAATATATGCAGTAATGAAAAGGGTAAAATCTTGATCTTCAGGGTGTTGAAGTGGAATTTCTAAATCACTAAAAAAAATCAGGGAGATAGAATTAAGGGAACCAACCAAAGCTGCAAGAGGTTAGGAATCATTTGGTTATACCTCAATCACTTGCAAAGCACTAATCAAAGCTTGATAGTGTTGGTATGAGTTTTGGATTAACTCATATAAAGACATTTTCATAGGAGTTTGGTGAAGCTATTTCACCATTGAGCTTTGAATAACATCCGAAGATGTCATTTTAAGAACACCCAATATAGAAATCTTAGGATTAAGAGGTGGAGTGTTTTTGGTGAAAGGATGAGCCCAAGGAGTAGTGACCTTTTCCTTAACTTTATCTTTTTAGTTTTGTGACCATGTGGCCACATTAACTATGTTGATTTGAAATGTCAGTGAAGGAGGTGATAAAGGGGTTATGATGACATCTTTGGGTTTGAATTTAGGTAGAATAGTAGGAGGCACTATGGATGTCAAAGGTGGAATAATAGGAAGGTTAATGGTAGTATCATTAAATAGAGTGTCGACATTAAAGTGTTGTTGAATGACTGCTGTGAGGGTTTTAAAACACTTAGTATCATGTCCAATTGAATGATGATATAAACAAACTTGTGTATCATCAAACCAAGATGGATTCATTCCAAGAGGAATATAAGGCTTAATGGGAGGAAGAGTTATTACAGAAGATTGCACTGACTGATGTAAGAAAAATCTTTGAGAACTTGCAAGTGGGCTCACACTTGTTGTGCTAATAAGAGTGGACATTTTCTTGTGTTTTAGTGCTGAAAAGGTAAGTTTATGTGGTGCTTTATTTGGTGATGGTGGAGTTACGTGTTTTTCTATCAAATTATTAGTGTTAGATGTGAGAGGCTTACTAGATGGTAAAGGCAGGAGTGGAGGTAGCTTAACCTTTTATTTTGCTTGGTTAGGCAATATTCCAACTAAATTAGAGGGGTGTGGCCCCAAAATGGATGGTAAAGTTTAGGGTTGAAGAAGGGATCAATGAGATCTAGGGGGTTTAACATTCTTCTGTAATTTAGGCTATGAAACTCTAACTTGTGGTTGAGGAGTTAAATCTAATTTCACATGTGGATGAATTAAATTAGAAATGGGGTGAACACCTAAGGGTCTGATTTGCTTCGATGTGGTAAATTCTTGTGAAGGTAAGGGTTTTGACATAGATGGTTGAACATTAGGTGATTTTGGTGAAGAAGATCTAGCTTTGTTAAAGAAGTTGGGGTAAAGGGTAGTAAGGGGATTGGCAGTAAATATTGACATTCATTGTGTTGGATAAGGAGTTTTTAGACGGTCCCAAAATGCCGCATGATATAGCTTCATGGAGTTAAGAAACTCTAGACTTTTCACCAAACGTGAGAAAGGTTTAGACAAAGTTGACATAGGACTTACGGTTATGTCTTTAGAAGGCTATAATGTTTGGGAAAGAGGAAAATTGTTGGTTTTTGCTACTTTGGGCCAAAGATGAGAAAGAACCACAATGGGGTCCTCTTCGACAGGGATGAGAGAAGGGACATGGTCTACCATGGGTGGAGGGGAGGTAGGTGAAGAAGGTTCCTCAAGTGGGTATAACATAGGTATTATGGCTCCCTCAACATGTGGGCAAGGCATGGGTAAAGTATGATCCTCCATAGGTAAAAGAAGGGATAAGAGTGGTACAATTGGAGTAGGCACAATAGGTCTCTCATCTATTATGGGAGTAGATAATACTGACTCCTCTAAGTGAAATGTGGAGTGGGTGGGGTACTACTCTCTATAGGTGGAGAGGTAGGCAAATAAGGTTCCTCAAGAGGGTATAGTGTAGGAATGATGTTCCCTTCAACATGTGGTTTAGGAATGGGTAGGGTGTGGTCTTCAAGTGGTAAGAGGATAGGTAATATTTATGCAAATAAAATTGGCATTATAAGCTCCTCAGGTGGCAAAAGGAGTGGTAAAGGAGGCTCTTCCTCTTGAGGGTGTGGAATGGGTGAAATAGACTCTTCTACCTAAGGAGGAAGAATGGGAAAAACAAATGCTACTGAATGTGGAGGAGGAGTCAATGAAATAGATGTCTCTTGTTGAGGGGAAGGTTGAACTAAAGGTAAAGGAAAAACCGTATTAACCATATGGATATTATGATCACCTGAGTTAGTTGTAGACTAGACAATATTTTTATTTGGTGAATGGTTAGGAAAAGGGAGTTTGAACACATCCATACTTTGATTAGGGGGTGCATTAGGATTATCCAAGACGAGATCACCTCTATCAAGCATGTCTTGAATAATGTTCTTAAGTGTCTTATAGTTATTATAATTATGGCCTTTGATGTGATGGTAGCCACAAAATTCATCTTCCTTGTACTAGGTTGGGATAGGATGGGAAGGGTCAAACTGTATAGGATGTTTGATTCGAGGAAGGGTTAAGACACCTTGTTGCAATAGTTTCTCCAAGATGGATGTATATGACTCCCCAATGGGAGTGTATTGTCTTTGTTCATACCTTTGTTGGAATTGCTTGGTCAGATTTTGAGAAGTCAAGGAATTCGATTAGTTTATGGTTGTGGAAGAGGCTAACTTAATGACCATTACATTGGTAGAGCATTTTGATTTTTAGTTAGAGGAAGAATTTTTAGAGGAGTCATTTGACTTGGAATTGGGATTCTTACTATGCAACTTGACTTTGCCTTCATCTATAATGTGAACCTTAAGTCTTCATGCCATTGTAAAGGCCTCATCAAATGTGTGGAAAGTTTGTACCCAAAGTGTGGATGAGATGTACTAAGCACATGCCCTTGAGAAGAGCTCAATAAGCTTAGGTTAGGGTAAGGAAAAGGAGAGTTGATTGATCAAGCTTATCCAACAAGTGACAAGATCTACAATAGACTCATCATCAAATTGTCTAATAGAATAAAGGTTTTGTTATAGAAACCTTTTTAGAAATGTTAATAGAGAAATGGTTTAGGAATATTTGTGTGAGTTGGGTAAACAAGAAAAGGGAGTGCTGAGGTATAGATCTATATTAATCCAAGGCAACACCTGAAAGAGACATAGGAAAAGTATGAAGTAGTAACACATCATCATGCCCTATTAAATAACAAGCATGTCTAAATGCTCACAAGTGCTGTTGTGGGTCCTTTTTATTCTAGAAATGAGTAAATATAGGGAGTTCCCATTGGCTTGGATAAGGGCAAATAGGCACAAAAGGAGGGATTGGTTTATTGCATATCTGATCATAAGATAACACATTCTTTGAACCAAAAATGAATGTCTCTAGATTAGACATCTTGTCCATTAGCATCTTAATGAGGTCTAGAGGGGGATTAGTTTGGGGGATACCTCCTAAGTTATAGTGAAGCTGATAGGGAGTAGAGGGAGTATATGACATAGCTTACTGAGGTTGTGTCAGAGATTATTGGCATGGTTAGAATGGATGAAGGGTGAGTCATAACTTAGGTAATTATAGGTGAGAGGGTAGATGGAAAAGGTACCACTAAATTCTAAAATGAAGTGTGACTTGATTGAACTGATTATGGTTGTGAAAGTAGGAAAGTCACACTAGGGTTTAGGTGGGATTGAGCAGTTGGAGATGCTACATTTTGGACATTATTTATAGTTGGGTTACTCATTGAAGTGATGGTTTGGGTAACCATGGGGAAAATAGTGGAGGTGACTGAAATTGAGGTTGTCTCCATTAGAGAGGTTGGCATACCATAGATTGGGTCACCTAAATAATTATGGGTTAGGCTCATAGCAAGGTAATGTTGAAGGGCTACAATATTGTGATCAAGAAATTTAGCAAAATCTTGATCTCTCTTAGGCATAATGGGAATTTGGTTAGGGTTGGGAGTATGCTCTATATCTGAAGTATGCTCCATGATAGAATCAAAAGTGAGAGGGGAAGGTGGAAGTGGTTTTCAGCTTGTGTAATCCACAAGAATTTTGGCTTGAGCTCATGTCAATACCATGCAAGAGGAAGTATAAATAGTTTCACTACCTTGTATTAGAAGTGGAATAAAGAAAAATCAAGTTTGAGTGTAAGTAAATGGGTTATTTTAGCTTACTATTTTGAGTAGATGAAATTACACAGTCACTGACGTCAATTGTTTGACATTGGTAGAAAAAGTTTGTCAACATCGATGGTTTAACTAATGTCAATAGGTAAAATTTGTTGATGCTAGTAGGGTTAACTGATGTTGATCATTGTAATATCTTAGGAGATGAAAATTTGATGTTTTAAGAAACCAAAAGTTGAGACTAGGTAAAATAGTGGATGTAAAAGGTCTATGTAAGAAGGAAGAACACTTAGAAAACCTAAGATAATAGGCTATACAGTAGAAATAGTATTAATTTTGTAAATCAATAAGAAAATGTCCTTACCAACTCCAAAATACAAAAGGCAATAGAAAAGCAAAAAAAGTAATTTTTAGTCTCATGTCAGCTTATTCCTTAATCAGATACTGAAAAGAGAATTTGGTTATCGAAGGTACTAGAAAGCAATCTAGAGCTGGTTTTAGGTTAGTTTTAGTAATCAAGAGGAAATCTATGTTAGACTAGGTATGTGGCTTATTATAAGAGCTTGCTTTTTGCACTTCATGAACTTGGAGCCGAGTCAGACAACTTAACCAAAATATACTTTTTGTCTAGAGATTATACTCTACTAGAAAATAGAGTGGGTTTTCCCCTTGGTGAAATTCAAGTAGGATAGCCAGGTAGGGTGAGGTGATCCAGTAGGTGATGAAATCTCAATGGGCCTTTTCTCAGGTGAGTTTAGATGTTTGTTATGTGAATGTGATTTGGTTGTGTAACATATGTGCACTACATTTTGTTCAAAATGCTCGTAAGTAACTAGATGAGTTAATATGAAACAAGCAAACTATGAAATGTAGTAAGTTTTAAACCCAAATATGAAATGTTTAGATTTAAATGAAAACAAAGATGGAATAGGAAATGAGTATAAATTTAACTATCCTAATGTGCATGCAAGAAGAAGTAAAGAAGATATTCTCTCTCTTTTTTTTGTAAAAGAAAATGATAAATTGCTTTTAGAGGCAAAGAGAAAAGAAAGGAAATTTTAGTTTAATGCTTTTTAAACAGAAAATAAGATATTGAATTTTTCATTTTAAGATAAAAGAGAATGAGAAAGTGCAAGAAATGAAATTTTTACTATAATGCACCTATATGAATGTTTAAAACAAGAAATGAACCCAAGGAAAACTCCAAGGTCCCACCGGGCATGCTAGAAATGTTTCACTAAATTTTCTCTATTTTAAGTCTAAAGGAAAACAAAAAGAAGGATGGGGATAAGTGATTAGAAAGAGCCTAAATTTGGTTTGTGCACCGTATCTAGACATTGTGAGCACTCCTCTTTGGCTGGGGAGGACTAATTGCAAGTAATAAAGAACTACCATAAGATGTTTGTTAGTAGTTAAATGAGTGGGCTACCAAGCTACACACTTGCTCCAGGAAGTGTGAAACTTTCTTAGAGATGACAATCCTCTTTTGAGAGACAAAAGAATAATAAATATTGAAAGAGAGGTAAATAGAGAGTGAAAGAGAGGTAAGATATTGTTATCAACAACTTGTATGCAACAGAGAGTGACAAGGTGTAGGTGATGTACTCTGTTTGTGTTTCAAAAGTTGTTTGGGTCAGTTTTGAAGAGGTTAGAGAACCCACAGTCACCAACATAAATAAGGGAGTGACCTATATTGGTTATACTATAAAGTTTAGTAGTGAGGTGACTGATGTCAATTAGGATACCGAGGTTGGTAAGGGAAATAATTGTTTAAGAGCTTGCAGAAGGCTTTTTCAGGTCTGAGAAATGGTTTGGATTGGGTTTGGGAGGTTGGGAGAGTTATGAGAGAGAGATTATGGTTTGGGTTGATCTAGTTAGAGGTTTGGTGTGTCATGTTAAGGGGAAATAAGTGAGTAATCTTTGTAACTTCCTCACGGGGGTTCAGTCAGAAGGGTGTAAATCAATGCACAATAGATATAAAGTGATGGAAAACTAAATATTTGAAAGACCTACAAAATAAGTGATGTACTTAGCTACAGTGGTCACTAAATGATAAGTGTGGATTGATGGTCCCTATCAGGGAGTCCAAACATGAATGCCTAAATAGAGAGAACAAGCAGGTGCTATTGGTCCTCAGGAGCTCAGTTGTTGATCGTGATTGACTTATGCAAGATAACTGTAAACCAAGATGTTGAAAATAGAATGCCTAGAGCTTGAATGTGGGTAAGATTAAATTTTATTAATTTTTTTTACTTAAATTTTAGGTTGGATTTTCGCTTATATTACTGACATCCATGATTCCATCAACGTCAATCATGGGTTGACCAACGTCAATATCCCTAGAATAGGTAAACCTTACTATTTTTGGCCTGTTTTCTATTATTGTTCATGTCAAGTGTGACACCCATTATAAAATGGTAAAAAAAAGAGGTTAGGAAGGAGGTATTTGATTAGGAATTTAGTTTGGAAGTGAGAATAAGTCTTGGGTAGTTAGGATGAGGGGAGTAGGTCTTGAGGTGACTCATCAACTGAGAATTAGTCATAGGGCAAGGTGGCTAGGTAAGGTGGCAATAGGGGTTTTTAATTAAATTAATTAATTATTTTAAATTAATTAAATGTGTGAGAGGTAAAAGTATGGGTTAGGGAGATTAATTTTTATTATTGAAATAGGCTTAAGGGGGGTTTTGACACAAGGATTTATGCACATGTGTGTGACGTAATTTTGGTATCTACACAAACAAGGTAGTAGATGCTATAAGTAGAAGAATTTTGATTATTAGTGAAATTCATCTTGAGAGTGGAGGAATAAAGTTACTTAAGGAGTTATATGAAATTGATTTGGATTTTCAAGATAAATATGAAGCTTATAAGCAACCTACTACAAGAAATCAAGAACCTTAGATATAGTATATGACTCAAGATGATTTTCTATTCAAAGGAATTCAATTATGTGTGCCAAGGATTCAATGAGAGACAACTTGATCAAGGAGAAACATTGTGTAAGTTTGGCTAACCACTTTGGTATCGATAAGACCTTAACTCAACTTAGTAATCACTACTATTAATCTAGGATACAAGCAGATGTGAGAAAGTTTGTGGAAATATGCAAAGTTTATCAATATGCAAAGGGGAAGAGTACTAATGGAGGTCTATACTAGCCCTTACCAATACCAAATAGGCCTTGGGACTCCATTATCATGGATTTTGTCATGGATTTTACAAGAACTCAAAAAAGGCATGATTCTTTCTTTATTGTTACGGATATATTTTCCAAGATGGCCCATTTCATACCTTGTAAGATAATTAATGATGCTACATGTGTCCAATTTATTCTTCAAGGATGTGGTTAGACTAGATGGTATACCATTGAGTATTATCTTAGATAGAGATACCAAGTTTGTAGGACACTTTTGAAGAACCTTGTGGAAGAAGCTAATAACTAATTTGAATTTTATCTCAGCTTACCACCCTCAAACAGATAGCTAAACTGAGGTTGTCAATAAAAGTTTAGGTAACTTGGTAAGATTTTTGACAAACGACAATCCCAAATAATGGGACTTGGTATTTCCTCAAGTAGAGTTTTATTACAATAACTCACCCAATAAGAGCATTGGAAAGAGTCCATTTCAAGTGGTGTATGGTATGCACCCAAGGGGAGTCTTTGAGTTGAGATGCATAGGAAAAATGGAGAAAATAGTTGCTGAGGGAGAGGATTTTGCCATTGTAATTTAAGAGGTGCATGAGAAAGTGAATAAATAATTAGAGATAAGTGTGGACAAGTATAAACAACATGCTGATTTGATGAGGAGAGAGGTCAGTTTCTAGATCGGAAATATGGTATTAGCTCATTTGAGGAAGAAAACATTTCCCAAAGGTGAGTACAACAAGCTGAAGATAAAGAATATTGTCCCATGCAAGGTCATAATAAAATTTTCCAATAATTCTTATGAGATAGATTTACCTAGTGTCATAGGGATCTCTCCTATATTCAATGTTGCTGACTTGTATCCATACAAGGAAGGAGATATGCAGGATTTGTAATCATACTTCCTGTGACCGTACTCCTCCCTATGATTACACACCAACTCATGTGTAGACCACCAAACCTAATTATCCCACTTCAAGGCCTTTTCCACTTACATATACACCCTCTATCCTTGCATATACATCTCCTAACATTCCCTACACCTCCTTAGCCTTCTTTCTCACTAACGAACCCTTCAAGTGCCTCCCAAGACCCTTTCAAAGTCACAATGACCATCCAAGATGGATATTTAATTGAGGTCATGGATTATAGGGATAAGATGCATGTTAGGCCACATTTTATTTCCCCCAAGACATATATTAGGTTGCATCCTGGTCAGAAAACATTTTTTGGGGCCCTGCCAAGTGTATAATAGCTAAAAATGGGTAGTTTTTGTTCTTTGGTAGATTGTGGGTGCCCTATACAAATGGAAATGATTCCTTTTCATCCTAATTATTTAATATCTGAGCTCATATGCCTTCTTGGGTCTCAAATTATTCATTTTTGGAATGCTTGAGCTTGCATTATGATAGGGGATGCCCTATTATTCTACAGTTGGATTTGGTGATCCTCCTTGTTCATCACATTGCTCCTAAGACTTATTACTTGTTCCTAGCTTATTCAAGCTTCATTGTACCTATTATTGTGCTCTCCAAATTGGATCTCTTTCTATTTTCAACTCCTCCTTCACCTCCTTCATTACTATTGGGTCTTGGTTTGGATTCAACCCACATATAACTTCATCTTCCTCCTTCACTACTTCTTATCTTGGATAATTGGTTGGTAGATTTATGCACAATTACATTTAAGATTGATATGAGGGTAGTTTTATATGAAAAGTGGAATTCCCATTTTTTATTAGTGTATTTGGTTAGGTTTTCATTTTTTTGCTATTTTTAGTTTGTTTTGAGCATTTTCTAGGGTATGTTTTTTTGAACATTTTGCATTTGTATGCATCTAAAAACGTCCTCAATTATTGAAAATATCTCTCATTGTATAAACATGCTTGCTTATGAAATTGTTTATCATTGCATGGTTAGAATATCTAGTTACTCAAAAAAATTATATTCATTTTCATAAACAATTCTCCTCTTTATTAAATTAGAAATTTACATCATTAGGAAGTGATAGTGTTGAAAATAAAGAACTAGTTTAGGTTTAGATTAGGCATTCTATTGAACCCTTTCTTGAAAATGTATTTGATTTTAAAAATGTATTTAATTTGGTTAAAATGTGCCTATCTCTTAAATGTATGTATTTTCTGATAGTTATCTCAATTCAACATTTTGTTTCCATCATTTATATGCAAGTAGGTTTCTTAATTCAGTTGCTCACTATTATGGTTATATCCATTAGAGATCCTTGCATCCTTTATGCACTTGATAGTGTTATCCCTAACATGGTTTATGAGTTTGTATATAGCTTGGT
>JARHVA010009729.1:0-222500 GCA_037957365.1 Torreya grandis
TTGTAAATCATAATTACATCTAACTTGACTAGAGTTAGTTTTAACTCACCCAAGTTTAGTTTGAACCCATTCTAAACATAACATCAACCTTAACTTACCTTGGGTGAGATTTAATTCCTAAGGATATTAATACAATTCCATACCTATTCATTTATAAGCTTAGATAGTGTAGAGTTATTATGCATGATTTCTTCCATAAGACTCATGCAGTTAGTGTTAATGTTGGAGGTCTAGACTGTACCCTAGCTAAAAGTAGAAGTGTTCAAGTCCTACTTCTAAATATAACTCAACATAAGAATGACCTCAACATATGGGTATCCTATAATGGGGTTAGACCTCTAAGATTTTTAATGAGGCTAGCTCCTTTGATGCATCATTTTAGCCCATTTCCACTACTATAACCTGTTAATCACCAAGGAAAAGGGATAGAGAGATAACATGAAAGGGAAACCTAAGCTAAATATGGTGATGCACCTAAATAATGGTTGATCCACTCTACTTGACTCTTAAACACTAATGAAACAAGCATAAGACAAGATATAATATTCCAAATATCTATCATACATTAGTGTTTCATGAAAAGGTTCACCAAATGATCACAAGCTAAGGGAAATGATGGAGAGGTCTAATGTAAGACACTAAATAGTCATAATATCCACATATGGGCTTCAATCAGAATATGTGCAACACTAAACATGACTTGCATAACAAGATATACAAGTAACTAGGTGAGATAAAGACTTGACAATGGGAGAATATATCTACCACATATACAAATCAATTGACATGTACATAGTATATCAAAATAATGAAATCTAAAATAGTCCTGTATTCATCTTGAGAGGTTTCCAATCTCCATCTTGGTAGAGTTTTGTCATGCCCAAGAGAGGGAGTAGAGGGATACTAAGAGGATACATTTTTTGGATCAAGAGCACATATATGTGTGTGTGTGTGTGTGTGTGTGTGTGTGTGTGTGTGTGTGTGTGTGTGTGAGAGAGAGAGAGAGAGAGAGAGAGAGGAGAGAGAGGAGAGAGAGAGAGAGAGAGAGAGAGAGAGAGAGAGAGAGAGAGAGAGAGAGAGAGAGAGAGAGAGAGAGGAAGAGAGAGAGAGAGAGAGAGAGAGAGAGAGAGATGTGAACAATGTATTGGAGAGTGGAGAAAAGTCATCAAGATTAATAAGTGAGGTGGAAACTCATTGATTGCTTTCTGTATGTGTGATTTAAACAGTAATATAGATCTCCTTTTATCGCAATAATCCTTTGAGATCCTCTCATTGGTTAAAATATCCCACTGGAGACAATAGTTGGTTTTACATGATGATAATTTCTATTTGAGAGAAATCAATGCTCTTAACTTCTCTAACTACTAACTTACCACCTTGAGACCCTAATTCCACTTGAAATTTTTATGAGGATTAAATCCTTGAATCCTAAAACTAACAGTGCCATGCCATGAATGATAGTTAGACATGATTTGTCAAAGATGGAGCTACACTGATAGATAAGCCCTTTTGCATTAAACACATATCTACTCCATTTCCATACTTAGATCATAGGTTCATATATAAATGGAAAACCAATATAATATTATTATTTTTCTTGTATCTACCATATTAATACAAACTTATACACCACACATCCTATTTTCTAGATCCAAATAGGTTTAAAAAAAACCCAATCTAACTCTGTAAGAACTAAGAGTTCATTGTATACACAGGTCCTCCTTTAAGAATGGCAAACATAATCATAGATAAAACCTAAAATCTATAAAATGTAAAACTATAGGTCCATATACATATCCAATGGTGTTCTCTTTATTTTATTTATACTTTACTACATGGCTATGTCCACTTTATGGCATTTAGTCAAGCTCCAATAGTAAAAATGTGACCCTACAATACCTATTTTCCTTGGTTGAAAATGGTTTCTCAAATTTTTTCAAGCATCTTAGGCTCACCTTTATTTTTAATTGGATATCTATCATGACTCGTATTATTAAATATATTGACCTTTGCTTGCACCATTAATCTTAATCTATACCATCAAGTGAGAACCATTAATATTGCCCTTGACTTCTCAACTCTGTCCAAGGCTTATGCCACATGTCAAATACACATTTATTTTAGGGTTTTTTTGTTAATATATCAAATTAAACACCTATGAAACATGTAAATCTCTTAATCTCCTTGAATATTTGACTCATCTCATATTATTGGATCAAGAAGTATGATGCAACACAAACTATTAGATCTGTTAGGAACCACTATGTAAAAACCAATGGCTATTTCATGATATTAAAATTAACATCCATGATTACATTGAGTGACATTAACATGACCATTATTTACATTCGTACAACCATTAATTTTAATTTAAAAAGGTTTTATTTTACTAGGGATTTATTTTGATGTTTCTATGGATGTCTTACTCTGGTAGTTCAACATTGAAGCTTCATAACATTAGATATAAAGCTTGTTCAAGCATGAAAATTTTAGAAGATGATATTGGAATGAAGGAATCCATAGAAATACAATATCTTTGTTGGATATCCTTTTTAAGGTACATTTCTAAAATACACAAGTGGACTGATCGATTTACTCTTGCATGACATCTTGGTGATGGTCTTGCTCACTTAGGCTTATACTTAACCTTTTTCATGAATTTATAAGGATTGCATGAGATATTGAGGCTTGTAAAAAATTGTTTCATCCTCCTAAAAATTATGACCACCATGGAGATCTATTTTCTTTAATTTAGACAAACTACACTTTAAGTGAAATTAAAGTGTTTCAAAAGCTTTGCAAGTTGCATGATCTTTTTGGTCCATTCATTCCATCAAGAACATTTATTTTTTGCTCATCAATTATCAAACTAATACATATATGTAAAAGCTTGGTATGTGGGCCAAAAATGACCAACAATATTTGGTGACTCATAGGGAACCATGCCTACAATGCTTGAGAACCTAGACCATGTTGTCTTGTCTAGTCCATTGGGCATGGAGTTTCTACTTGGGTCCAACATATTGACCTAGATCTAACACTGGCTGCCAATCTTTCTCTAACCTCTTTTGAAACAATATAAAGGACCAAAAAAAAAAAAAAAAAAATAGAGTTACCAAGGAACTTATTGAAAGGAAACAAACCTACAATAAAATAGGGACAACAAACAAATGTGTTAGAACCTCCCTCCTACTTTAGTATATAAAATATTGTAAAATAATTCACAAGAACCTCCCTCCTATGTCAAATGGAAAACTATGAGTATCATTCACTTATATCAAATCAAGATGAAAATACCTTTATTTATAGGTATCACAATTGGTGAACCAAGTAGTTTGATGGCCAGTCCTTTGGATGTGCTACTTAGTGGATGGAATGGAATAAACATGTCTCCAATATATCCATACTAGTCCAAGTCTTCCAAACTTATTTCATGTTGGACTATGGGAGAACTTCCTTACTATTAAACATAACTCTTGAGAAATTCTTGCATGAAGACCTCATTTGGGCTCTTTGGAGTAACTGCTCTTAGTTCAATTGGTGGTTCAAAAATACCATGTTCTTTTATCTTATCCTTATGTAAATAAAGACTGATTATTCTTAGAATATCATATTCATAGCTTTCTATAAGGACATGTCCCTTGGCCTCTTCACTAGTATGTCCCTTGGCCTCTTCAAATTATTTGGTTATGGCATTGAACCATTTCCATAAATCTTCAAGCTCCTCACTGGTATGATCATCAAATTGAATCACTTGAGCACTTGAGATGTCTCCCTCATCAACCTCACTCAAGATTTCAAGTCTAAAGTATCACACCTAATTCAAACTAGTATTCTCATCAAATTGAATCACTTGAGTGCTTGTGATGTCTCTTTCATTAGCCTCACTCAAGATTTCAAGATGAGGGTTAATTTGACCATCTAAGGTCTAAATTATCACATCTATTTCAATCAAGATATGACTTGTTTTCCTCTAGATCCAACATACCAAGTCTATCTTCATTTTTCACCTCATCTTGAAGTGTACCCACCTCAAACACGTGGTCCTAATCCTCTTGATCTATGTCGAATGGACCTTTAGTGGTCCATTCATTTTTTTCTCTATTTTCATCTTGATGGTTGACCTCATCAAGATACATTTTATTTGTGTCAAAGCCATGCCAAGAAGGCTAGTCTAAACTAGAATTTTCCATTTTTGGATAAAGTGGAATGCCCATCATGATTTATTCATCATAAACACTTGAATTATCTTATTTATGTTCACCTATGACTACAATATCCTCCTCTATCCTTTATATAAAAATTTACTTCTTTATAAGGGAGATGATAGGAGGGTAAAGAAGTTTACCTTACAACTTAGGAGGGTATCTTTCTAGAGAGGTACTTTGATTTATCTTTTAGGAGGATCTTTAATTGAGGAGAGAGATACTTATAAATCTTGTAAAATAAGCTCATTGATCTGGGCTATGGTTGCTTGATTCATTTCTTGCACAACTAACACTTGCTCTATTAGGACTAGTTCTTGGACCGCCTCAACTAACACCTCCCCTTTTTTCTTTGTGCCCTCCTTTCTTGATTTTTGTGAGGGGAATTTTTAAGACTTGGCCATCTTATCTTTTTCCTTAATGGGTGTGGGAGAAGGTAGCTTCACAAGAGAGGGTATGAAATAGTTAAGGTCATAGGATAGGATCTAAGATGGAATAGCTTCATGTTCTTGAGTGATAATGGGCATAGGGGTAGGAGGGGACAACTAATTAGCTCAAGTTTGACATACTCTTTCTCCCATTATTCAAACACTTATTTAATGGACAATACCCACCTTTTCATCTCTTTCTTCTAAATATGTGGGTAGTTAGTTTCTTTAATGGATTTCCATCCATTCCATAACTCTTTTAAGAAGATAATTATCCCCTCCATGGCATGAATAGGGAATTATTGTCCAAGCTTGCCCCCCTTGTTAATATTTATTATTTTTATTCCTTGGTCCAATATTGCCTCTCTAAGTTTTGAAAAGGATGGAATTTGAGAAGGTTAATTAAGGGGTTGATCATGGACTCTTGAAGGTTGAGCTTGAGGCTTTTGGAGGGGAGAGGACACATAAAGCTAGTCCAAATGAACCTACTACTCTTCATAAGATATTAATATAATATATAAATTTTGGACCATATTTCTTATCATTGTTATGTCCTCATTCCTATAAGATGACCATTTTTCACTTTCACAAACTAACCATCTATTATTCACTAACTAAAGATCACTCCTTTATTTTTATAGAGCACAAATAGGGATGACTAGAGAAAACTCCAAACCCTGACCAATCTCCCTTATCAACTCAATATAAACTACTAATGTTTGCTTGACCCCTGATAAGGATGTAATAGGGTAAGCCTAGTCTTGACAAGGGGAATAGAGGACTGATTTGAATGTAAAGGAGGCTAATTTTGGTCATATATAGGGGTAGAAAGAGGACAAAGGCCATGATAGGGTAGATAGGCTATTTGTGGGCCACTTGGGGGGACACATAAACATTATTTACCTGATAAATGTGATGTTGAGGCAAAGGATAAACATACTGATAAAAACATGACTAATTATACATATCATATTATGATGATTAGGCACTTAGTTAGGCTACTTAACCACCTAATAAATGCTTATAATCATCATTGATTTTTGTATAATGCCTCCAAATACTAATATGTATAAGAACAATACCAAATATCCTTCCACTACTTTCGACTTTAGTCACAATGGGCATGCCAGAACTATTGGAGGTATAGATTGTATCGTAGCTAGAAGCAAAAGTGTTCAGGTCCTACTTACAAATCTAGCTCAATAGGGGACTTACCCTAGGTTGTGGGTATCCTATAATGGGGTCATAACTCTAGGATTTTTAATGAGTTTAGCCCCTCTGATGCATCATTTTAGCCCATGTATACTAGTAAAACCTATTAATGACCAAGGAAAAAGGAGAGAGAGAGATAACATGAAAGGGAAACCTAAGCTAAAGATGGTTATGAACCTAAATTATGGTTGATCCACTCTACTTGACTCTTAAACACTAATGAAACAATCACAAGACTAGATCTAGGATTCTAAATATATATAATACATCAGTATTTCATGAAGAGGTCACTAAATGATCATAATCTAAGGGAGATAATGGAGAGGTCTAATGTAAGAAACTAACCAGTCATAGTATCCACATGTGGGTTACAATCAAAATATGTAAAACACTAAACATGACTTGCATAAAAAGATGAACTAGTAACTAGGTGAGATAAAAACTTGATAAGGGAGAAAAGCTCTACCACATATGTAAATAAATTGACATGTATACATTATAATAGAAAAATGAAAAATGAAATATTATTATATTCATCTCAAGAGGTCACAAGCTCCATATTGGCAAATTTTTATCCTACCCAAGAGAGGGAGTAGAGGACTACTGAGAGGATACATTTTTTTGATCAAGAGCCTCTATATATAGAAGAAAGAGAGAGAGATGGGAATAATGCATTGAAGAGTGGAAAAAATCATCAAGCTCAAGAAGTGAGGTGGTATCTCATTAATTAATTTTTGTATGTGTGCTTTGAACAACAAATAGATCTCTTTTTGTCCCAATAATCATTTGATCTCTTCTCATTGGCTAAGAGATCCCACTAGAGACAAGGGTTAGTTTTATATGATGGTAAATTCTATTTGATTAGAATCAATGATCTTAACTACTTTTCCAACTACCATCTTTCCACCTTGAGACCCTAATTTTACTTGACATGTTCATGAGGATCAAATCCTTAAACCTAAAATTGACAGTTCCATGCCATGAATGGTGGTTAGTACCTACTTTGTCAAAATTATAGCCATGTCAATAGATAAGCCCTTTTGCATTAAACACATATCTACTTCATTTCCATATCTAGATCATAAGTTCATATATAGATAGAAAACCAAGCTAACGTTATTGGTTTTCCTATAGTTTACATATTAATATGGACCTATAGACTGTATATCCTCTTTTATAGATCAAAATAGGTCCAAAAAAACATAATCTATCTCTACAAGAACCAAGAGTTCATTGTATACATAGGTCCTCTTTTAATAATGGAAAACATAGTTTGAGACTAACCCCATAAGATATATAATGTCAAAATAGAGGTCCGTATTAAGCTTTAATGCTGATCTCTTTATGTTCTTTACACTTTCCTGCATGGCTATGTCTACTTCATGGCATTTAATTTAGGTTCAACTATAGAAAGAAGACCCTGTAAGACATATTTTCCTTGGTTAAAAATGGTTCCTCAACTTATATTAAAATTAATAGGCTCACCTTTGTTTTAATTATTTTTCAATCATGACTCAGACTATTGACATATTGACCTTCGCTCACACCATCAATCTTGATCTGTATGATCAAGTGAGATCCATCAATCTTGCCCTTGACTTTTCAACTATATCTAAGATTATGCCACATGTCAAATATGCATTGATTTCAAGATATATTATCAATCTATTAACTTCAATGCTTACACCATATGTCGATATCTTAAGATCCTTGACTGTCTGACTCATCTTGCAGCATTGGATCAAGATATATGATGAAACATGGACCATTAGATCTTTTGGGACCCACTATTTGAAAACCAACAAATATTTCATGAGCTTAAAATTAACATTTGTAGTCCTATCAAGTGGCATTCATATGACCATCAATTTTAAGTTCAAAAGGGTTGGTTTTACTTGGGATTTATTTTGATGTTTGTGCAGATGTTTTAATTTGCTTATTCAACTTTGAAGATTCATAGCTCAAGTAAAAATCTCACATGGACATGAAACTTTTAGAGGATGATCTTGGCATGAAGTACTCCCTAGCACTACAATTTCTTAGCTGGTGATGATTTTTTTATGTGAATTTATAAAATGCACATGTGGATTGATCCATTTACTCTTGTGTTATTTCCTAGTGATGGTCTGACTCACTTAAGCTTATGTTTGACATTTTACATTAATTTTGAAGGCTTGAATGAGCTCTTAAGGCTTGTGTAATACCTAATTTATGCTCCTAAATGTTATGACTAACATGGAGGCATATTTTATTGAATTTGGATAAACTACACTTTAAGTGAACTTAAGGTATTTTAAAAGATGTACAAGCTCCATGATCTCTTTGGTCCATTAATTCCATCCAAAACATTAATTATTTTGCTCATCCATTAGAAACCTAATCTATTTAGGCACAAGCTTGGTATGTGGGCCAAAAATGGCCAATAGTTACCATGCCAAAATATCAAGCCAAGAAATCACTATTGGAATTAAAATTATTGAGAGGGTGGGGAGGGGTGAAATATTCTTCAAAACCTTTCTTATAAATTTCACTTAAACAATCATGAAGCATTGAAATAATCACATATATCTAGCAAGCATAAACACTTATCCATAAAAGCATGAAACACATGAACGCATCACATATGTGGGAAATCATCAAGGGGAATAAAATTCAATTATATATATAAATGTAATATATTCTTATAATGCAAACACCAAATTTAGTGAAGCACTAACATCACATGGAACACCATCCCCAACTAACTAAGCACTAACCCATTTACACTTTAGCAAGCACCAACTTGCAAGGAGGCAATGAACCCCTAGATGACTTAGTAACAACTCATCCTCCTAATTTTTTTTATCACATTCAATAAAAGTTATTTCTCACACAAAAAATGATGATCACCTTCTTTATCTCTTCCTACTCTTTTATCCCTCTCAAACTTCCTTTAAGGTTATTTCACTCAACTAGCTCTCTTCGTGACTTTATTTGGTCATATGACCTTAATTTTCATACATAGAAAATCTATAAAATATTCATAATAGATATTATACACTCCTTTTATGGTATAAAATACCTTCTTATGCTCACCAATTTACTATTTTATTCACTTGCTATTTTTCACACATAAATAGGCCAATAATTATCTTGTATATATAAAAGCCTATTGATCACACACCTCTTGGTTTTCCATATACACTTAAAAAATTTTATTTTAATTTAAATATTCCTTATAACATGTTTTTCACATGAATAAATAATTATAATATGTCTTCCTCAACTTTGAAAGACCAAAACCTCTTTTAGGCCTTAAGGAGACCTAATTCAATTAGGTCTTCATTAACACACGCTACCCTTTAATATCCTTGAAACACTTTAAAAATCCACAAATATTATTAAAACTATACATTATACTAAATATACCTCCAATAATCTCATATTATGTCCATGAAACTTTTTATCTCCAACCACCACTTGAAGCACACCATTTGTGTTCTTCACAATTAGGCCTTCTCAAACACATTACGTCTATCTTGAACTACTAAAGATTCAACACAAAATATATAAACAAATATGGAAATAAATAAAATATAAATAATATATATGACCTTATATTAATCACCATATTATTTATATTTCACAACTTAGGGAAAAATGACTCAAACACTCTTCTGTAAATAGCCCACTAAGAACTTTTAGCACACTCCAAAACCTAGTCATGAACAACTTGATATTCAACACATAAAAGAACACTTACCATGAATAATTATACCTTAAAAATATATTTTGACATATATATATACAATTATATATTATAAATATCACAAGGTCTAATGTCAAATACTGGTCTTGTAGAAGCATCTTTTGACTTTAGTACACAGTCAATCTAAAACCAGACAAACCATTTTGGTTTCAATATTTCAACCTCTTACACTAAATATAAATTTATAAAAATAATTTATAGGAAAATAAAATTCATAAAAAAAATCATATGAATTATATACATCAACTCATTCAATAGTGTCTCAAACTCATTACTGTAGCTTGCTTACCTAGAGCTGCTAGTTTACCTTAAAGCACAATCATGGTGACATTAACCTTCAACACCTGTATGACCAATTTAAAGTAATCTAAATTCATGTGTATGATATTATATATTAATCATAAAATTATAAAATATAAATATAACATGTTCAAATGGAAAATTTTGGTCTTGTAAACCAATCTCATGACCATACATCTTATTGTCTCATTTGCACTAGACATGTAAACCTGTGAGAAACTTTTTAAATATAATCAATGACCTCAAAAAATTTAAAAAAAAAATTATAATGTATTAAAATTCCTTAAAAAAATCTCCATGAAATTTTTTTTATCACTTTTCTATGATAACACATACATAGTAATCTTCTCACTACTACCTAGGTTTCTCACTGTTTCCACCATTAGGCCTGTTAGCAATAAGCTATCTTGGATGAATATTTTAGAAAAAATGATGTATATAACCTAAAAAAAGCATAATTAACATTAAAAAAAAACTAAAAATTATCCATATAATTATATTCATACTTTTACTTGGTCATCTTTGAATGCTATGATAAATCTCCAAGAAACTAGCAGTTTCCTATATAGTTTTCTCACACACTTGATAACTCAATCATGCTTGGAGGTTACTATCAGAGTTTAATATAATATAAAATAGTTTTTATAGTAATTTTAGACTATTATGGGCCGTTTTTATCAAAATATTTAATGTCAGGTCTTTATTAGGGTTCTAGAAGGGTTTTAACCTATTTTCACTTCTAATGATCATTCATAAAGCATAGCCCCTTAATCCAAAAAATAATGAATAAAATTTTAATCTAAGACCCTCACCCATATAAAATTAATATATTATGTTCTAATTAATAGGTTAAATATTCCAATTAATACTTTAAATTCCTTCTTAGGTTGAGAACCCTTCATTCAGTGCACTCAAGAGACCTCAAAGCACTTTTGTTTGCCTTAACTTTCAAAATTTGACTTGAAATTCATGAGAAAACTTTATAAAACAAAAATTAACTCTAAAACTACTTATATGATCTCATACATCTTTAAATATGATCATGACCCCTCATTAGGCCATACACTCTCTCTTTGCTTGCTTAGATCTCAACCTGTAAATTAAATTAATCCTTGAAACTAACTTTCATGCCTTTTTCAATCCATTATACACCACCATAAAATAATAAATAAACATAATAAATTATTAAAAATTTTAATACATCCTCAATGTTTCTTGACAACATATCATGATGCCTCATTAGGCCAAGCAGGGTCTAGGAGTGGTCTAGGTCCTGACTTGATCTAAAAGTCTTACCACTGTAGGCTCACCCTAAGATTCTCATGAGTGATCAAACACCTAATATAAATTATAAATAAAGTTTTTAAAATAACTCATGCCTATGTGCATTCATATCAATAAGCCATCATACTCATACCTTCTCACAAGATCTCTAAATTCTATGACTAGTGTCATGTCTAGGCTTCTTAAACACTTGAAACCTAACAAATTACCTTGAAACAATTATGAAAGTATATACACTAATATTTAATGATAAATAAATTCCAAAAAACCTCTAATTAACTTTTTCTTACTTACTTAACTAAACTTCACTATGCAAACCTTCTCACAGGGTCTAGACTAGGCTTCTCAAGACACCTCGTACTCAAGAACTAGTACTCAAACATGATTTAATAATAATTTGACCTTAAAATTTATATAAACCAATAAAAGAATAATTAGGTTGCCTTCAAATTTTCTCTTGATGTAGAAACATTAGGTTTCCTTCAAATTATCTCATGTCACATGGCTTCCTTGTCACATTAAGCATGTAAGCTTATGCCCCAAAGACCACTCATCATGAATCTTTACCAGATGAATCTTGAAATCAATGTAATCAACCTATAAATCAATGATGACACTTCTCAAATCCATCTTTATCATTTATGGATAAAAATTCTTTAAAATAATCACTCTTATCTCCCCTTTTTTACTTTCTCCCCCTTTGACATTAATCCTAAAGGGTCATACATATTGTAACTTATGGAACCATTAATTATCCCTCTTTGTAAAAAACTCTCAAAAACTAAATAATATCTCAAAATTATCAATCTCCCCCTTTGATTTCACAACTTGATCTCATAATGAATCAATAGAATTCTCAAACAGAAGTCATGCTCAATTACCAACTACTAGAAACATAGAACACCTTAAATAGATCCCCCTAAAATCAAGCATCCATCAAGTTTAAAATTATAAAACTATTATATCCATGAAGCCTAATGGATTCAACCCTATCCATAGGGAATTAAAATGACACAAGCGCATGAGATTCTCAAATCTCCTTGTTCTCACAAGAATGAATATCCTTTAATATCCTTTTAGGCTTGATTTGTACTATATGTTTGCCTTCTTCATCAACCATTTAATAATCAATATGAGATAACAAAATACATTCATGACTTTATTTCTCATCTAAAGTATGCTCTACCATAGAAAATAGTCCATTTGAGCTTTTAGATCTATCATGACTAACCTTTACTATCTTTGGTTTCCACACATTCATTTGTCTTATCTCTTGCACTCTAGGGGCTTCAAACTTATTTTTTTGAATTTATGACATTATAACTCTATTATGGTAAATATGTATCACATTATGAAAACCATATCAAATAACCTCATACATATCAATTGACTAATGATTCTTTTCATGATCCCATGCATATTCATTTTAGAGGGTCTTCTACACTCTCTTTCTCTATGACCAAAATGATTACATGTATAACAATGACAATAACCATTGAATTAATTAGAAAACCTCATAGAATTAGGTTGCCTGATTAGTCTTTTCATCTTGACCTTATTTTTTTCATTAGTTTTTTCCTTAACTAGAGCTACCTCATTTTGGTCTTCTTTGAAACCAAGACTTGTATTATCACTTGTATATTTATGACTACTTAACATGTTATCTAGAACATAAATATTATTTTCAAACTTCAAAAAGGTCTTAAGCTTGATATATTCTTGATCCAACTCAAATTTTATGGATTTTACTTTAGTTTCATACCTAGTGCATTCTTCCTCTTTAGTTTTTAATCTTGTAATGACTATCTCCATCTATGCTTCAATTTTATTGATGATCTCATCATATTCCTTGGATGTGTTACTCAATATTTTTTAAAAAAAACCAATATGATCTTCATAGTCATTAACTAATGATATTATTTTATGATTCTTATTTATTTTTAACTTTAAATTCTCTAGATCACTCACTAATTCTACCACAAGTTTCATTTCAACTACTTCTTCATATGATTATTCATCAACCATAAGGCCTTTCCCATTTTAGAAACCCTCATTGTCTATTTATATGGCCATGAATAATGTTTCATTATTGTCATGTTTAGGTTTATTACTACCATCATCACTATAATATGTACTTATGTTACATCAAATGAGTTATTGTCTTCTTTGGTGTAGAAACTTCTCTTATTCTTGTATGACCATTTCTTACCTTCACACTTCCTAAATTCTTTCTTGTTCTTGTCAGGATTATAGACCTTCCTATCATATTCATGATGTTCATCATGTTCTTCATCATGATTAGTTTTATCTTTATTAGGACACTTAGATTCAAAGTGACTAATATTACCATAGTTGAAACATTTAAAAGGCAACTTACCCTTGTACTTACCATATCCAAACCTAAAATTACTATCAACCATGGATATTAGTTCATCATCATCAACATCTAAACATACCTCATCTTTGACCTTGAATTTTGACTTATTATTAGCATTAAATGTTTCTTCCTTATTGGGAGGTCTTCCTTTATTTGTTCTCATCTCATAGGCAGTCAAGATGACATGAATCCCATCTATTTCTAGTTTGTCTAAATCTTGCATCTATTCTACTATAGACACCTTAGAATCAAACTTAGGAGTTATTCATATCAATACATTTTAAACAACTATATACTATTTCACTTTTTCTCCCAATCCTATAATGACATTAAAAACTAAATTAACCTTCAATAGGTAGGATGCAATGGTTTCATCTTCATTCATCTTCAAACTTTTAAACTATCTCCAGTGGGTATATAACTTGTCCATCTTCACCTTGGTGTCTCTTTCATATATAGTCTTCAATTTTTTCCATATTAACTTGGCTGACTCATAATGCATCACCTCTATAAACTCTACTTTTGATAGGCCACATAAAATGACATTTATTTCCTTAGAATTTCTCTCATGTTCTTTCTTTCCTATTGCATTAGTTGGTAGTGTAGGATGTGGAGTGCATACATCCACAAATAATTATAATATGTCATGGCCCATTAACATTAGCTATTTTATCATTATTATTTTCCAAAATAATAATTATTCCAAATTAAAAAATAGACCCTTAATAGTAAAGAGACCACCTTGAGCTTGCTGACTACCCATCCTTGCTTCTAGGATCTCTTTTATTATATTATTCCTATTTCAAAGGACTTCATTTGATAGCAAATTTTGGAATAAAAATGAAATATTTGTGGGGGGGGGGGGGGGGGAGGGGGTTGAATCAATATTTAAAACCTTTCTTATTAATTTCACTTAAACAATCATGAACCATTCAAATAAGCACATATATCTATAAGTATAATCACCTATACAAAAAATCATGAAACACATGAACACATCACATATATGGGAAAATATCAAGGGGAAGAAAACCCATTGATATCTTTAAATGGATTATGCTAATATAAGATAAATACAAAATTTATTGAAGCACCAACTTTACATGGAGTGTAACAACCTTATCGAGGTCACTCTAGAAATATGTGATTTTTTTCAATTTAACACATACCAAAAATAAATTACACCATGGGAATATAAATATATATATATATATATATATTCCCATGGTGTAATTTATTTTTGGTATGTGTTAAATTGAAAAAAATCACATATTTCTAGAGTGACCTTGATATATATATATATATATATATATATATATATATACCATAATAAATACTCAAGGTGTGATAATAAAAACAAGCATAATACATCACATATCACTGATCTCTAATATCATGAGAGTACACATCATAATTTGAATATAGAAAGTAATCACATTAACTCAACTACAACTAAAACAAGTCTACATCCACCACTGTCAAAGTATGATAACAAGTAATTAAAAATCTTTATGATAATATTAAATAATAAGTACAATATACTATACATGACTCTCTAGTAACATAGTTCCTAAACTCAAGTATCTGTGGTAATCTCAAGTGTCATCTCAGTAAGTAGTACTACTATGGGGAAGGAGAGCATCATCTAAATACTTTTCCACACAAACCGTAGATAAATAATCCCTTGCACTAATCCTATTTGGAAATGGCACTCCCTTAATAGATGAGTATATAGTTATGGTGCAGAAATATAGAGAGATAATTCAGTACATGTGTGATGTATGATTTCTAAAATAAACATGTAGTGTATCATAAAAATTATTCTATTGCAAAATATCACACAAACATGTAAATAATACTAATGAACTAATAATGTATCAATAAACATACTTTGGCCCAAATTTATATAGATAATAAATAATAATGATCTATAGATCAATCAAATTCATATACACCACTTGGTCGGACTGCCTTCAACTAGCATTATAATGCTAGTAAGCCAGTGAAGTCCACCTCACTCCTTACTCCATATCAACAATGCAAATTGATCAAATAAAATTCAACCATTAGATTATTATAATTTACATCCTATTATAAAACACATCTTATAACATGCTAAGAATATAAGTAACCAAAGCATAATTTTACTTCATCAAATGTATGAATGAATCTCACATTATTTTCTATCCCATATTAGAAATAATGACTACATTTATACCACTTGGGTAAAGACACATTTAACTATATATTTTCAATATCACAATTAGTTTCCAAACATAATACACCCTATGATAATCCATATTACCATAGTCTAGTGTTCTAAGACATATCTACTAGTTTTCCATAATCAGTCATATAAAGTAGTCATAAATATATAGAAACATAAGCCTTTACTCAAGTAAATAGATATAACAAAAAAAGTCACAGTTTCCATGGAACACAATAATATACTATCATAGCATTCATTAAAATATCCAAGTTTATATGTACACATACATAAATTCCTATTAATTTTCACAAAACATACTATTCATAGTAATAACTAACACGCATACATGTAATCAGTCCAATGTAGGTGTAAGTCTAGAGATATCAATTATAGCATGTGCCATCCAAGTTTAACATACATTTATACTGTATTAATCTATGATATCCCATACTATAAAATTTATAAACTAAATAAATACACATAACCAAACTTATTATTTCAAGTATCAAATGACACATATACATAATAACAATCAATAAGTGTGGGATTATACCACCTGAGTATACCCTAAGTTTAAATTGCATACTAGCATTCAAAATAAATGACTTATAAGCACACATCATAATTATCCATTATATGTTAAATATGTCTACACTTGTACATATTAACACTCTCATGATATATACTTCACACAAATATTCAATACAAAATACATATAACTAAAAATAAATCAATCATTTGTAGAGAAACATAAAAATCATAAATATGTTATAACATTCATTTAACATCTTGTTCTATTTTTTAGAAGAATGTTTTAATATGGTTTTAGTTTTAGTTCCTCAGATATTTTATGATTCATTTTAACCATCCATTAACTACAAGTTTGGGCATATGACCCTATACACCTATTTATGTAATATTTTATATGGCCACCAAAGTCCATGTAAAGATATATCTTCAATATGAATAAACTCACACACTCACTCAATTATTTATAGTCATCCATGCACATTATCTTATGTATATTATTACAAGTTTGATTCCATCAAATTATTCTCATTAGCACTTGCACACACTTAAGTATTCTAAAGACATTACTATTTATATATCACTTTTTATAAATAGTATATACATTGTCTATATATACCCATATATCTATATACTATCTCCTTGGAAATCATCTATCAAATATTTAATTCTTTAACTCATTATCAAATAAGTCAATCCTTCATGTAAGAGTCACATGGCCATGTTTTAAGGGTTTAAACAAGGACCAACTCAATCATTGAGATTTATAAATAAAGCATACTCAAAGCCTATATGTTAAAGTTCACCTTAATTGATATATTGATCCAATCATTCATGTATTAGTATCAATATATCCTTAAATAATTTTAATAATACCATATTGCATTAATGCTCAATGTTTGAATTAATTTATTATTAACTATAGGTATATGACATGACATTCTCCCATATCTTATTGGTTATTTACTTTCAAGCAATACCTTAATTTATTTATATCTCATGTAAAAATTATTGAATACAATCTTATATGCAATAATAAACTACCACAAAATATAATACCCATATCAATTAACCAAAACTATCTAAGCCATATTTTCTATTATACCAACTTACTTGATTATCATGTCCAATAATCATATTTATTTTATCATATAAAATAAACATTGTGTGTATCTTTGAATCATGTTGGTTATAAATATAAATAACGCTTTGCTTACGTAATGGGGTATTAGTGATAATTAAAAATAACAAATAAAGACTTATATGGATTTATTAATTATGGATAATATTTTATAACCTAAATAATCACCATGTTGATTATGCAAGTCATTATAACTAATACTATGCACCAATAAATTACATTATGGAATACTTATACAATATTAAGTTGAATTAGCTTAGAATGGTATAAGCATAACATAGTTTATATATTCAGACATTCAATTAAATATAACTCAACCCTATAATTAAAATTCCAATTTAAATATGTCATAGGCTAGGAATACATGGTAAATAGATCCTAACAATAGATAAATTATTATAATGACTCAATTAAATTACACAGGCTAGAAAAAGCACAACGCCAACCAGAAAACATTTTTAACATTCTTATCTATGAAATACAGCGACCACTTATAGTTATAAAAATCAACCTTAATATATGTCAACACCCTTTTAGAAAAAAAACTATTATAACTAATCACTATGAGAAATTTAATTCCTATAGGCCAAAATTTTACTTTTCTACATATATCTCATTTCCTTCAGGCTGTGGTTACCTAGTTTACTCACTTAATTGTATCTTTTAATTAGAATTAAATTTATATTTAGAAATGGTATTGGAGTTGGTAAATATAATTAATAATTATATCAAATTTGGAATTCACTTTATATTTTTATTTAGGAAACATAGGAATAAGTTTGTGGAATAGGCTATAACAATTATATTTAACAATGTATTTCATAAACATGAATAAATATAAATATGTTGCACATTTATTATTAGAAATATTATTTAATAATATGGTTATAAATAATAAATATTTGGAACAGACTGAAGATATAAAAATATCTCAAAGTAATTATTTTCAATATTGTGTTAGAAACTATTTTTACTTGTTCAAGCATGCTAGCTCACCGACTAAATCCTCTAGTTTTATAAGGTCCTAAATACTTTGGTGGCATTCCTATTTATATTTTATCTTATTGAGCTTGATTAGGTTCTCATATCTAGAACATGGAAAATAGATAATTTATAAGGAAATTTTTTTTTATTAAATTTCATTATTGGAAAATGACATAACTAGAAAACAAACAAGTCTAGATAAACATTTGGAATACTATGACTAGTATCTACAGGGTTATTTTATATTCAAAACTCAAGTATTAACTATGAATCTTTCACTATTTATAATACATATTGAACAATTCAACATTTATATGGGAGTTTCCATATATATGCATTTGATGTTATATATAAGATAGGTATTGTTATGCCCTTAACCATTGGCATGTCTATGGAAATGTGTAGTTGATTTGTGGATTTCATAACACTTTTTCATATTATTGTACATTTATTTATGCATTCATATAATTATTAGGTCAGCTTGTGGGTGGCACATGGCCTTTTTAGAATCAATATAAGAGGTAGGGTTAGTTATTCATCATCATAATTGAGTATTCATTCTTATTGAAAGCATTTGGGAGGTTGCCTCCTTGATGTGGCTTATATATTATTCATATTTTATACTATAATTCCATATAATTATTATTTAATACTATATATCTTCTCATTTGGTGAATTAATATCATTCTAAGTGGTATTAGAGCATCGATTTGGGCCATAATCAAGTAAAAGACCCTAGATTTTGAAATTTCAATATATCTTGAAAATGGGTGTGAATTTCTCTACCATGTTTTAAATAAAGTTTATAAATAATTCAAGTAAGTTTACATTAAAATTTCATCTCATTTGGATCTATTTTTAAAAATGTATTTCTATTTTAGTGTTTTTCATAAATTTGGTCCATAGCTCATTATTTGTATAATTTTTTAGACTTTTTTATATTTTTGTAAACCTTGAAAAAAAATAGTTTGGGCTTATTATTTTTTATTTTTTATTTGAGGCTTACATATTCAAAAAACTTAGTCATCAAATTTAGGTCGATAGGGCACAATAAGGTTCACCATAAAGATTTTCTATGGCTGGTCCTAACACCCATGGATGGGGGAAAGGGAAAGAAACACCTAAAACCCCTTTAAGGGATGACATGTAATTTGAATCATTTGATGTAATTTATCAAATCCAATAAAACATACATAGCCTAATGTAGTAGGATATGAAATTCCAAACTTAAATATCAAAAATGTAAGGGGAGCTTAATGGTATGAATAATCAATTACATCAAATCATGACACACTTGGCTACCATTTCATCTAATTTACCACTCAAAAACCCTCCACTTTTTCCTTCTATTCCTCCTCCTCTTAATAGTAACACTCCTAATATGGGGATAAAACTAATGTTGCTAAAAGTAGACTTGTGCAAGTTTGATGGTAAGGATCCACTCACATGGATCACTCAAATTGAAAATCTATTTGATTTACACCCAAATCCTATCTCTCAAAAGGTCATTATGTCATCTCTATATCTAGAACCTAAGCCATTTAGTTTATATCATTGGTTTTATGCTCAAAAGAAGAAGACTGGTGGTCTTATTACATGGTTAGTATTCTTTGATGAATTTATGTCTCATTATCAAGATATTTTTTTTGAAAAATACTTTAACCAATTAGCCAACCTATGAAAAATAGGAACAATGAAGGATTATATTCATCAATTTCAAAATCTATTCTTACTTGTGGAGGATATCAATGAGGAAAATTTGACTGATATTTTTTTGGGTGGACTAAAAGATAGTATTCAATTAGGGGTTCATATCTTTAACCCCATAATTTTATTTAAACCTATACCAAGGGCACTCTTGGTAGAAGAAAAATAGATGATCAAACATCATCCTTTCACTAATATCTGGAATGCACCTTCCCAAATCTATCACCACCTCAACCTACAAAATTAACACCTTAACAAATTGAGGATAAGCATGTGAAAGGGTTGTGTTATGGTTTGATAATAAATGGAGAAAAGGTCATAGATGTGTTGAAAATAAGTTATTTTACATTGAAGGGGCTGATGAGGATGAAGAAGATGAAGAGGCATATGTTGAGGGTTTTAAAGGACCTAAGGATGAAGCTATAGATTATCAACCTACTATCTCTTGACATGATCTTGTAGGTATTTCTACTCCTTAGACTCTTAAAGTGGTGGGTTTTATTAAGAAAATAAAGGTCACAGTGTTGATTGATTCATGTAGTGCACACAATTTCATTAATAGTAAGTTGTCTATTCATTTGAATTATTTCATCTACCCAACCCTAGATTTTCAAGTCATGATTACTAATGGTGGTATAGTTAACTATTCTATAAAATGCCATAGTATTATGTTAGCAATGTGGGACTATTTGTTATATTCTCCTATGTTTTATATTCCTATGGGTAGGACTTATATTTTTTTAGGAATAATGAATCACCACATTGGGTACTATTGAGATGAATTTCCATGAAATGTTCATGTATTTTTATTTTGAAGGCAAGCCATTAGAACTATGAGGATTAAAATTTAAATCTCCACAAATGGTTAGTTCACATTAGATGACCAAGATGCTAAAAAAATGTGCTAAAGGATTTATGGCATGCTTGTTTTCCATTTGTGTCCAACAAACTAAGGAGTCTACCCATCATGAGTTACAACAAATATTGGATGAGCATTCCATTGTTTTTGGACCCATGCAAAAAGGTCTTCCTCCTAGTCATACTCATGATCATTCCATCAGACTCATTCTTAAAAGTATACCACCCAATATCGAACAATACATATATCTTTATGCCTAGAAGAGTGAAATTAAAAAAATGGTACAGGATTTATTAGAGGTAGGTACCATTCACCATAGCCAAAGTGAATATTATTATCCAGTAGTCATGGTATGAAATAAGGATGTTCATAGATTATAGACAACTCAACAAGTTCACTATCAAAGATAAGTTTCCTATTCCTATCATTGATGATTTTTTAGATAAATTACATGGTGTTGTTTATTTTATCAAATTAGATCTTCATTTTGGGTATCATCAAATCTGGATCCATGAGGAGAACATTCATAAAACAACCTTTTATACTCATAAAAGCCATTATGAATGTTTGGTCATGCCTTTTGGTCTCACCAATGCACCATCCACCTTCTAGAGTTTGATGAATATAGATTTTAAGGAATTTTTAAGAAAGTTTGTACTTGTGTCTTTTTATGACATCCTTATTTATAAAAAAAATTGGGAAGACCACTTGCATAATGTGAAATAGGTACTCTTAGTTCTTGAGAAATATCAGTTGTATGCTAAACCATCCAAATATGATTTTGGAGTCTTAGAAGTGGAATATTTGGGTCATATTGTATCACATGAGGGTGTAAAATTTGATCCTAAAAGAAACCAAACCATCATGGAGTGGTAGATTCCCAAGACACTTAAGAAACTAAGGGGAATTTTGGGGCTAACTAGTTATTATCATAGATTTGTCAAAAAATATGGTAGTATTACAACACCACTCATTTCTTTGTTGAAGGAAGACTCCTTCTAATGGATTGATATAGATACTAAGGCATTTGAACAACTAAAAATGGCTACGTACACCACCCCAATATTAGCTAATCTAAATTTTTATAAAATTTTTATGGTTGAATGTGATGCATTTGGATATGTTATGGGTAAAGTACTCATGAAAGAGGGTAGGCCCATTGCCTTTGAAAGTCATCAATTGAAGGGTAAAAATCAACTCAAAACCATCTATGAAAAATAGATGATGGATATTCTACATGCATTCAAACAATGGAAACCTTATCTATTAAGTCATCACTTTTAGGTAAAGATTGATCATGATAGCCTTAAATATTTATTATAATAATGGTTATCCTCTGAAGAAAAATAAAAATGGGTGATGAAAATGTTAGTTTTTTATTTTTAAATATTCTATAAGAAAGGTAAATAAAATGTGGTGGTTTATGCACTATCTAGGTGATATGAACTAATTGAGGCATTGTTATGTGCCATGACCATTTTTCAAGCAGACTGGATGAAGAAAGCAAGGGTAGAATGGGAGAATGATAGTATTACCCATTCATTGATTCAAAATATATAATAGGGTTTTGATGGGATTAAAAAGTTTACATGGAAGGGGAATGCATTATGGTACAAAGATAGATTATATCTATGTCAAAATTTTCTTCTCAAATAAAAAATCCTTCAAGAACTTCATGCATCTCCACTTGGTGGTCACTCAAGTTTTTTGAAAACCTATCATAGAGTCAAGAAGGATTTTTTTTTGGAAAGGAATCAAGGGGGATATATAGAAATATGTGGTTGAATGTATATTATATCATCAAAATAAAGGTGAAACCATTAAAATCCAAGGTCTTTACAACCCTTATCCATCCCTAGGCAATGATGGGAAGATGTATCTATGGATTTCATTATTGGGTTACCACAATATAAAGGTAGAAATGTTATCATGGTTGTTGTGGATAGACTCATAAAGTATGTTCATTTTTTTTATTTATCTCAGCCATTGGTGGCCAATACAATAACTTATACCTTCCTTAATATAGCTCAAAAATTGCATGGTACTCCCAAGATTTATTATTTGTGATCGAGATCCCATATTCACTAGTAATTTTTGGACAAAATTATTTGTATATTTGGGACCCTATTTATCTCATAGATCATCCTATCATCCTTAATATGATGTACAAATTGAGGTACTCAACAAGTGTTTGGAATGGTACCTTTATTATTTTGTTTTAGATAAACAAGATAAATGGATTCAATGGTTTCCCTTGGCTAAGTGGTGGTATAATACGTCAGTGCATAGCTCATCCAAAATGTATCCTTTTATGGAATTGTATGGATACCATCCTCCATATCTCACTTCACCCTTGAATAACCACCCCAAAGGTACATGTAGTGGAGGAACACCTTCAACATCAATAGGAAATCCTTGCTAGTTTGCATGAAATTTTAGCTTTATCCCAGGATTGCATGAAGTGACAAGAAAATCAACATAGGAATGAGAGACATTTTGAAATTAGTGATTGGGTGTTTATTCATATAAAAACATATAAGTATATTTCCTTGAAGTAATATAAAAAGGATAATAAGCTATCTCCCATGTATTATGGTCCTTACCAGATCTTGTAGAAAATTGGTAGTGTGGTCTACAAGTTGGAATTTCCTCCCTCAACTCGCATTCATCTAATATTTAATGTATATTTCCTTAAGAAGGTCATCATATAAATATTTACCACTCAAACTAAGTTACTAAAATTATATGAGGAAGGGAGGGTTATTATTGATCTTGAAGTGGTCCTTCAAACACATACTAAGTAGTTACGATCTAGACTAATTATTGAGTATCTGATCAAATGGAAGAATCTACCTTCTGAAGATACTACTTGGGAGGATGAATCATTCATACAAAAACATCCAAGATTTCTTAAATTTTGATGACAACATTATTTTGAAGGGGAGGGGCATGCTACACCCTTAACCATTAGCATGTTTATGGATGTGTGTAGTTAGCTTGTGGCTTGTATAACCCTTTTGTATATTATTTTACATTTATTTATGCATTTATATATTTATTAGGTCATCCTATGGGTAGAACATGTCCCTGTTAGACTATATATAAGAGGTAGGCTTAGTTATTCATCATCATAATTGAGTATTCATTCTTATTGAAGCATTTGGGAGGTTTCCCCCTTGAAGTGGCTTATTTATTATTCATATTTTTTTCTATAATTCCATATAATTATGATATACTACTGTATATCTTCTTATTTGGTGAATTAATTTCATTATAGTTATTATGTACTATATATATTCTAATAGATTAATACATATTTATATAGTTCATATAAATATACAGAATTTAAATACAATGCCTACCTAGCAAAAATGCTTTCTTGGTCTTCTCCTAAATTTCATGTTCCATATTCTTGTCAGAATTTTGATCCATCTCCTTTCCATTTTGAAACCTCGCTCCCCTTCTTATTTCCTTGCTTCACTTCTTTTTATAATATTTCCCATTCTATATTATGAAAAAGGGTGTAGGTTTTATATTTTTAAATCTAGCTTTCTTTATTAATTTCCCCTATAAGAAAATAGGCATGGTCTTTAACTGTAAATATTTTTCATTTATTTATTTATTTATTTATTTTTCTAATATATATGATTCTTGTTTATTTTCTAATTTTAGTCTTTACCTTTATTTTTTCTTTTTCTTTTCTATTTTTTTCCACCTAATTGGAATTCATTATATTTTATATCTTTTTAATTTTCTAGATTCCATCACTAATTATAAAATTAGCATCTTTAATCACCATGATAGATTAATGACACATAAATCAATAAATCTTAACTTAAATCTAGTTAGGAAAATATCTAAAAAATTAATGGACATAAATGTAATCACATAAGATAAAATCTCCCAAGCATAAACCTGAACCAATATGAAAGTCATGTAAGCTAAATTTAAAATAACCAAGTAAACTATGATAACAACTTTGGTTAAACTAGTTAATGCAAACAACATCAAAACATGATATGTTAATGATCATGATGTATCTAATCATGAGTTAATGATGTGGTGTGTGAAGGGTTCTAAAAATATTCTCTATCATCCTTCAAAATCTCTATCTATGTCACCCTCTCTGATGATGGCCTCCCTCCATCACATTCTGAGTGATGGCTTCTCTTGCAAAAAGATAGGTAGTTAGACCATAATAGTCATGATATACATACATTATAAAATATATCTAAAATGAAAAATCAACATGATCATAAAGTAAACATATATTTTTAGCTAACTCATATTAGTCAATCATGTAACCTAAGTAATATCCTACTTTCACATAATATCATATATCTCAAATATTTGTCAAAATATGCAATTCTAAATTTGTAAATTATAGATATCCTTAGATAATCTAGTAAGTTTTTTTGCTGAGGAATCAAGATGTAACATCCTTCCCCCCTAAATATGGTCATCATCTTAGATGACTCTTATCAAATATAAAATTTTAATTAAAAAATGTTATTTAGCAAAGCAATATCATGGTATACAATATCAAATTAAGAAAATAAATAGGAAAAATACCTGTATAACTCACCATAATTCCTTCAAGTTGCATTATTCTTAGAGTATCAGTCCCATTAAACCCTACTCTATGACATCTCCCTATTAAGAAAACATAGTTTGTGAGTATTACTCACTTTGATTGAATCTATCATGATCACCCTAGATTCCAAAACCATCTAGACAATCCTATATACTATATGAGTGAACACTTATATTACCTTAAAGGGTCCCACATATCTCAATGAAATTTTCACAGATTTTCAAAAAATATATAATATCATCATACAAAATAAAAATAAATGACCAAGGAGAGTTCCACAAGATTTTCCAACCCCTTTGCATATCTCCCTAACCTAGAGAGTGTATTTTTCATTCTAAAGAAAATATTTAGGAAATCTAGAAATAATAATGTGCATAAGTTAATATTATCACTAACCTACATAGCTCCTAATAAGTATAACATTTAAATATTGTCACTACTCTATAGATCTCCTAACAAGTATGATGATGAATAAGAACTTAAAATACTACATTTCTAATGTATACACATTTAAATAATAATCATTCCACTGTATACATGTGTATGGCTATATAAGTGAATTTGACAATTTCATTTGTTAGATCCTATATTTGACTATTCTGTCTATCAAATCTAAAGTCAATAACTATCAAGTCAATGTGAGGCTAAGTAGGATCCACTCTTATTGCTTAGTACTCATGTTCCTAATTCACCACTCTTCCCTTAGGTCTCCACAACATAATGATCTCCAAAATTCATACAAAGTTCAATGAACCATAAATAAATACTAATAGATCATAAAAATCAATACTATATGATAAATAATTTTATATTTACCACCATACATATGATAAAAATCATACAATCATTTTGTAATTGCATTAAGTTGCCACTAGCTAAACATGACTAGTATCATATTTCATAGCTTAACTTATAGAGTTATATTCATATTTAAAAGGATATAATGTTAAAATTAAAATATCATAAAAAGGCCAAGGATCACATCATCCTTTCAACCTTATAAAGGAGCAAGTGAGACAATGTCTCCCTACTTGCTCAGCTAGAATGTAATAAATTAAAAGTTTATCTCAACCCCTATATTGACAATATGTTCTGCACATCCTACACCCTACTTTCTTCTGGTGAAAGGTATAAAAATAACTCTTCAAAATAACATTTTTAATGACAAAAAAAGAATAATATTAATCTAATAAATGGTGAATAATAACATATTAATTATATTCAAATTATAATTTATAGTCTGGAATTAATATAAATTTAAGGTTTGCCATTCCACATGGTCTAAAATCACAAGTTAGTTAAAGTAGTGACCCTAAAGAGTCACAAGTGAAAATTAGAGAACTATAATATAAAAAAATCCTACATACCAACACAAGGTAAAAATAAAACAGCACAACCAAGTTGCAAAATCACCTAGTCATTTACCAATCTTGTATGAATAGTATTATAATCCACCTCCATAATCGAAAGGGAAAATTATGAACACATGGATGAATCAATATATTCTATTTGTACATCTTATTTATTAGTAATAAGTAGGAGACACAATTTCATAAAATCCAAGGGGAATATGGTCAAGTAACATTTTAGAAACAAGTTTCAACATCAAGAAAATATGAATTCTCTCAATAGCTTATAATGGTGTCAAAGGATAATGATATAATAATAACTCACCTCTGAGATAAATAAGAGATATGTCACTTCTTCCTAACCCACATAATTTAAGGGTGAAACCTCATGATCCAAATCCTAACACATCAAAGTCCTTAACAAAAATGAATATATACCCTCTACTACAAGAAAATTTCCATTGCACTAGGTGGTGCCAATATATGGTCTTATGAGATTAGTGAAAATAAGTTAAAAAAAACTAAAGCATGCATGCACACATGTGCACACGCATGCACGTGCGTGCACACACAAGTGAGAATCATCTTTTGATTATAACAATTTCACAACACAAATTACAAATGATGAAGGTGACTTGATTAGTAAAAAGGATGTAATAATACTCAAGGTGTTTGATCTAATTGATCAAACTAAAGTATAAATATCTTATTCATAAACCATGAACTATGTTATGTACTCACCTACCCAAACCTTATATACATCCATCACCATAGGGACACTCAATAAACCATCCTTCAAATAACCCAAAAGTGTACAAGTGATTCTAAGGGTACACACTCAATGTTCCATGAAACTTTTCATGAATGTCTCAAACTTACAAAAGTAACCAAGCCAAATAGGAAAATATACCATGTCTAAAAACTCCAATCATGGTGTAACATGGTTATACACTAAGGTACCATAAATCCAAAGTACTAGTGCAATAATTCATCTTATTAATTTCAAACTAGTGAATAGAAATTCATGGAAATGTTAATATACTCATTAGGCCCTAGATTTTGAGCCACATCACTGATACTATATGTAACAACCCCACTAAGGTCCAACTATAAATATGAGATTTATTGTTAATTAAACATATATATGAAAAATAAATTGCACCATGAGAATCTGCATAGACCATAGGAAACACTCAAGATGTGAGAATAGCAATAACCATAAAATATCACATATCACAGATCTCTAATATCATGAGAGTACATGTCATAATGCAAATATAAAAAGTAATCACATTAACTTAGTTATAATTGAAACAAGTCTATAGCCATTGTTGTCAAATTATAATAACAAGTAATTACAACTCTTCATGATAATATTGAGTAATAAGTACAATATAATTTACATATAAGATACATGGCTCTCTCAAATCATAGTTCCCAAACTCAGGTATCTGTGGCAATCTCAAGTGTCATGTTGATAAGTAATACTATTGTTGTGAGGGAGAGCATCATCCTGAGTGCTTTTCCATAACAAACATGGAACAACAAACCCCTGCACTAACTCATCAAGAAATTTCCCTCCCTTCATGGATGAGTAGATGGTGACAATGTAGGAATCTAGAGAAATAAGCAAGTACCGATGTGTTGTATGATTTCTAAACTAAAGATGAAATTTTTCATAGAAACCCATTATATTACAAGATATCACATAAACTTGTAAATCATACTCATGAAATGATAATGTCTCACTAAACATAATTTAGTCTAATTTTTTATAAATAATAAATAATAACGATCTATAAATCAATCAAATTTATACACACCACTTGATTAAATTACCTTCATCTAGCATTGTGATGCTAGTAAGCTAGTGAAGTCCATCTCACTCCTTACTCTATATCATTAATGTATATTGGTCAAATATAATTTAACCATAAGATTCATATAATTCATATCCTATTAACAAACACATCTTATAATATGTTAAACATAGGATTAACCAAATCATACTTTTATGCTGTCAAAAGTATGAATGAATCTCACATTATTTTTTATCCCATAATAGAAATAATGACTATAGTTTATACCACCTAGGAAAATAAACATTTAATTGTAGATTTTCACTACCATAATTAGTTTATAAACATACTAAAGCCTATGATAATCCATATTACCATAGTATAGTGTTCTAAGACATATCTACTAATTTTTCACAATCACTTATATAAAGTAGCCTTAAATACATAGAAACATAAGCTTTTATTCAAGTAACTAGATATAACAAAGTATATCATAGTTTCCATAGAACACAATAATATACTATCATATCATTCATTAAAATCTTCAAGGTTGTATGCATGCATAAATAAAGTCCTATTAATTATCACAAATCGTACTATTCAATCCAATGTAGGTGTGAGTCTATACATATCAATTAAAACATGTGTCATCTAGGTTTAACATAAATCTATACTATAATACTCTATGATATCTCATATTATCATAGTTATCAACTAAATAAATACACATAACCAAACTTATGATTTCAAGAATCAAACAACCCATGTACATAATAACAATATGAAAGCATGCAATTATACCACCTGGGAATACCTTAAATTTAAATTATGTACTAGCATTCAAAATAAATATAAATTATAAGCACACATCATGATTCACCATTATATGCTAAATATGTCTACACTTTTACATATTAACACTCTCATAATATATACTGCACATAAGTATTCAATACTGAATACATATAACTAACAATAAATCAATCATTCATAGAGAAATAGAAAACTCATAAATCCAATATAACATTCATTTAACACCTAGTTCCATTTTCTAGAAGATTGTTTTAATATGGTTTTAGTTTTGATCCCTCAGGCATTTTATGATTCATTTTAACCATCCATTAACTACAAGTTTGGGCATATGACCCTATACACTTGTATATGTAATATTTTATATGAACACCCAAGTCCATGTAGAGATATATCTTCTATATGAATACACTCAAACACTCACTTAATTCTTTATAGTCATCCATGCACATTATCCTATGTATCTTGTTACAAGTATGATTTTGTCAATTTATTATAAGTAGTCATTGCACACACTTAAGGACTCTAAATACATTACTATTTATAAATCACTTTTTATAAATAGTATATACATTATGTATATAGATACCCATATATCTATATACTATCTCCTTGGAAATCATCTATAAAATCTATAATTATTTAACTCATTATCAAATAAGTCAATCCTTCATGTAAGATTCATATGGACACACTTTAAGGGTTTAAACAAGGACCAACTTACTCATTGATATTTATAAATAAAGCATACTCACAACCTGTATGCTAAAATTCACCTTAATTGATATATTGATCCAATAAATCTTGTATTAATATCAATATATCCTTAAATAATTTTAATAATATCGTATTGCATTAATTATTGAAGTTTTAATTAACTTAGTATTAAATATAGGTATATGACATGGTGTTCACCCATATCTTATTTTTATACCTTAACATTGTTATATCTCATGTATAAATTGTTGCATACAATCCTAGATGCAACACAATACTACCATAAAATATAATACCCATTATCACTTAATTAGAACTATATAATCCATATTTTCCATTGTACCAACTTACTTGATTATCATGGCCAATAATCATATTTATTTTATCATATAAAATAAAATTTTTGTGTATTCCATAATCATGTTGGTTATAAATATAAATAATGATTTACTTACATAGTGGGATATTATAAATAATTAAAAATAACAAAAAAATACTTATAAGGATTTATTAATTAAGGATAATATCATATAAGCTACATAATCACCATGTTTATTATGCAAGTTGCTATAACTCATACTATGCTTTGCTATTAAATAGCCCAAGTTGGAATGCATGACACCAATCAAAAAATATTTTTAACATTCTTATCTATGAAATACATTGGCCACTTATAGTTATAATAATCATCCTTAAGATATGGTAAAACCCTTTTACAAAACAAACTAGTATAACTAATCACTACACCAAATGCAATTCCTACAGCCCAAAAGTTTAATTTTCTACATATGTCTCATTTCTTTTAGGCTGTGGCTACCTGGTTTACTCACACAATTATATCTTTCACTTAAAATTCATTTTATATTTATAAATTATATTGGAGAGGGTAAATATTATTAGCCATGATATAATGGTATTAGTGTTGGAATTCATTTTATATTCATATTTAGGCAACATATGAATAAATTGATTGAAAAGGTTGTAATAATTATATTTAGCAATGTATTTCATATACATGAATAAATATGAATATGAATAAATATGTTTCACATTTATTCATAGAAATTATATTTAATAATATGGCCATAATGAATAAATATTTGAAACAAGCCAAAAATGTGAAAAGAACTCAAAGCAATTATTTTCAATATTGCATTAGAAATTATTTTCCCTTGTTCAAGCATGCTAGCTCAATGGATAAATCCTCTAGTTTTATAAGGCCCTAAATACATTGGTGGCATTCCTATTCATATTTTCTCTCATTGAGTCTGATTAAATTCTCATAGCCAAAACATGGAAAATAGATAATTTGGAAGGAATTTTTGTATTATAATATTACCCATTTCATTCTTGAAAAATGTCATAACTAGAAAAGAAACAAGTCTATATGAATATTTGGAATACTATGACCATTCTCTGCAAGGTTATTTTCTATTCAAAAATCAACTATCAACTATGACTCTTACACTAGTTATAATACATACTAAACAATTCAACCATTATATGGGAGTCACCATATATATGCATTTGATTTTATATATAAGATAGGTATATATGTACTATATATTCCAATAGATTCATACATATTTATACATTTCATATAAATATACTAAATTAAAATACAATGCTTATATGGAAAATATGCTTTCTTGCTCTTCTCCTAAGTTCCACGCTCCATATTCTTTTTAGAATTGTGATCCATATCCTTTCCATTTCTAAGCCTCACTCCCAATTTTTTTTTCCATGCTTTCCCTCATTTTATAAATTTTCCCATTCTATATTATGAAAAAGGGTGTATCTTTTATATTTTTAAAGCTAGATTTATTTCTTAATTTTCCCTATATGAAAATAAGCATAGTCTTTAGCTTTAAATATTTTTCATTGATTTCTTTATTTTTTGTTATTTTTCTAATATAGATGATTCTTTTCTATTTTCTGATTTTAGTCTTACCTTTCTTTTTATTTTTATTTTTATTTTCTTTTTCTTTTCCTTGTTTTCCCACCTAATTGGAATTTATTATATTTTATTTCTTCTTAATTTTCCAGATGCTATCACTAATTATAAAATTAGTGTATTTACTAATAAAATTAGCATCTCTAATCACCATGATATATTAATTACAAATAAATCAATAAATCTTAACTTAAATCTAATTATAAAAATATCCAAAACATTAATGGATATAAATGGAATCACACAAGATAAAATCTTCCAAACATAAAATTGGACTAACATGCAAGTCATGCAATTTAAATATCAAATGACCAAGTAAACTATTCTAACAACTTTAGTTAAACTTTTTAATTAAAACAACATCAAAACATGATATATCATGATGCGTCTAATCATGAATTACTGATGTAGTGTGTGTAGTTTTTTAGTTGGCTTCTTTGTCATCCCTTGACATCTCCATGTATGTCACCTTCTCTGATGATGCTCTCCCTCCATCACATTTGAGGGATGGGTTATCCTATGTCAACCTCAAAAAAAGGTAGGTAGTAAGACCATAATAGTCATGATATACATACATTATAAAATATAACTGAAATGATAAATAAACATAATCACAAAGTAGACATATACTTACAACTAACTCATAGTAGTGCGATCATGTAACCTAAGAAATATCCTACTATCCTATAAAAACATATATCTCAAAGCATATTCAAAATATCCAATTCCAAATTTGTAAACTTCAAATATCCTCATATAATCTAGTAATTTTTCTTGGCAAGGAATTGAAATGTAACATGGAGCACCAACCCCAACTAGCTAAGCACTAACCCATCTAGGTTTTAGCAAATTCCAACTTGTAAGGAGGCACCAATCCCCTAGATAAATCATCACAAAATAATCCACTTAAAACTTTTGATCAGATTCAAAAAACCTTATTTCTCACACAATAGATGATGATCACCATCTTTAGCTCTTTTTACTTTTTTATCCCTCTCAAACTACCTTCTAGGCTCCTTCGCTTAATTTACCCTATTCTTGACTTGATTAGGTCATATAAATTATTTAAATATATATAACCTATATAAAATATTAATCATAGATCCTATACACTCATTTTATTGTCTAAAAAATCTTATTTAGCTAACCAATGTACTATTTTATTTGCCATTTTTCACACATAAATAGGCTAAAAACTATCTTGTATATATACAAGCCTCTTAATCATATACCTATTGGTCATATATACACTTAAATTCTTATAATATCATTAAAATAGGACTTATAACATTTTTCATACATGAATATATAATTTCAATAGGTTTTCCCCAACTTTAAAAGACTAAAACCTCTTTTAGGCCTTAAGGAGACCTAATTCAATTAGGCCTTCATTATCACACATTACCATTTGAACTCCTTGGAAAAATTTAAAAATCCACATATAGAAGGAAAACTTAATATACCACTCAAATATACCTCCAATCTTCTCATCTTATATCCATTATTCTTTTTATCTTCAACTACTACTTGAATCACACCATTTGTACTATTCACAATTAGGCCTTCTCAAACACAAAATTTGTATTGAACTACTGAAGATTAAAAAAATAGATATATAAAAATGGAATTAAATAACATATAAAAATATATATATGAACTCAAACTCATCATCATATGCTTTATATTTCACAAATCAGGGTAAAAGGACTCAAACACTCTTTTGTAAATAGCCTACTTATAACTACCAAAACACTCTAAAACCTAGTCATGAACAAATTAATAGTCAATACCTAAAAGAACACTTATCATGACCAATTATACCTTAAAAATATAATTATAAATCTATAAACAATTATAAATTACAAATATCATAATTTTTAATTCAAATACTGGTCTTGTAGACCCATCTTTTGACTTTAGTATGCACAATCAATCCAAAACTAGATAAACTATTTTGGTTTCAATATTCTAACCTATTACACTAACTTCCAAGATTATAAAAATAATGTATAGGAAAATAAATTAAAAAAAAACATCAGGTGAATTATATACATCAACTCATGGCATAGGGTCTCAAACACATTACTATAACTTACCCAAAACTACTAGTTTACCTTAAAGCACAATCATGGTAACATTGACCTTCAACACTTTTATGACCACTTTCAAGGAATATTGATTCATGTGGATGATCATATTTTTTCATTATACCATTATAAAATATAAATATTACATTTTCAAATGGAAAATATTGGTCTTGTAAACCAATCTCATGACCTTACATCTTACTATCTCATCTACACTAGAAAGGTCAACTTATGAGAATTTTTTTTTCTATAATCATTGACCTCAAAAAATTATACCAAACATGATCATGTATTAAAATTATTTAATAAAACCTAAATTCACTTGGTTCCATTAACATTACATGACAACACATCCCTAGTCATCTTCTCATTATTGCCCAAGTTTTTCACTATTTCCACCATTAGGCTTGTTAATGACAGGTTGTCTTGGATGACTAGTTTAAAACATATAATGGATATAAAATTTTGGAATACCATAATTAACATAAAACACAATTCAAAATATTATCCATTAAATTATTTTCATAGATTGTCTTGGTCAAATCTGACTACTAAAATAAATCTATGAGAAACTAGCACTTTTCTATAGGGTCTACTCATACACCTAACAACTCAATCACACCTGGAGGTTCTTGGGAGAGTTGAATATAATATCCAATATTTTTTATATTAACTTGAGACCAATTTTATCTATTTTGATCAACATCTTCAACATTAGGTCCTTATTAAGGTTTTAGAAGAGTTTAAGCATATTTCCACTCTTAACGATCATTCATAAAGCATAGCCCTTTATTACAAAAAATAATGCCTAAAATTTTGAGCTAAGACACTTAACCATATACCATTAATATATTAGTTTCTCATAAATAGGTTACACATGCTAATGAACACTTGAAAGTCCTTCTTAGGTTGAGAACCCTTCATTTTATGCACTTGGGACACCTCAAATCACTTTTTCTTTCCTTAAATTTACAAATTTGACATGAAAATTCATTATAAAACTTTAAAAAACATACCTTACCTCTTAAATTTCTTATATGATCTCATAAATCTTGAAATATGATCATGATTTCTCATTAGGCCACACTCTTTCTCTTTTCTTGCTTAGACCTCAACCTATAAATCACATTAGGCCTTGAAACTAATCTTCATGCCTCTTTCCATTCATTATCCACAAATATAACATAATAAAAAAACCTCATACATTCTCAAAAAAATTCATACATCCTTCATGTGTCTTGACAATAGATCATGATGCGTCATTAGGCTAGGCAGTGTCTAGGAGTGGTGTAGGTACAAATTTGATTTGGAGGTCCTACCATTATAGGCTCACCCTAATATTATCATGAGTACTCCAATGCCTCATATACATACTCAATAAAACTCATATAATCATTCATGCCTATGTGTATTCATCTCATCAAGCCATCATACTCATACCTTCTCACAAGATCTCTTCATGTTATGACTAGTGCCATGACTAGGCTTCTTAAGCACTTGAAACTTGACAAATGACCTTTAAAAACTTATGAAATTACCAAAAATTATCTTTCATAATTAAAAAATTCCAAATAACCTCTCATAATCTTGTTCTTACTTAACCAAACTTCACTATGCACACCTTCTTATAGGGTCTAGACTAGACTTCTCAAGACAACTTGTACTCAAGAACTAGTACTCAAACATGATTTAATTCTCACTTAAACTAAACCTTTATATCAACTAATATAATAATTATTAGGTTTCCTTAAAATTATCTCTTAATATAGATACATTAGGTTGCCTTCAAATTCTCTCTTGTCATATGGCTTCCTTATCACATTAAACACACAAGCTTATGCCTCAAAGACCACTCTTCATGCATCTTCACCAGATACATCTTAACATCAATGACATGAACCTTGAAATCAAGGAAATACTTATCAAAAATAAAAATCCAAGGTTCCAAGGAGAGAAGAAGCTAAGAAACCTCCATTGTCAAAGACTTCTTGATGCATAAGCTAAGCAAGTCATTCAACAAGCCATTTAGAGCTCTAACGAAGGTTAAAGACTTATTTATTTTATGTTTTTGTTGTACTTTAATTTATTTTTTGTTACATAAAATCTCCCTATCATATAGGATAGATGTTTTATTAGTTTAGTGTGTATATTTCATTTGAATTATGATACGAACACAAGACTAACCTCCCTTCTATTATAATTCTTGTTCACATGTTGTCATACCTGGTGGGACCCTTACCCCACAAAGTTTCTCCTAAGGCATTTTATAACATTATCATAATTATTTTCATGTAAAAATTTAATCTTGTTAATCAAAATAGGAGAAAATTAAAGGCTAAAGGATGTTTTTCTATAAGTCACGACGTTGCCTTGTGCAGTCATGATTTTGCTCTCTAAAATCATAATATTTCCAAAATATCGCCATTCACACATTCATGTTTTCATCTTATTTATTTATTTTTTGTGTCTAATGATCAAGGTTTTTTAATAACCATTTCATGTTTTTAGGGTAATCAATAATATTGTAATATCACAATTTTGACAATCATGGTATTGTCATAAAACAAGCAATGTTGTGACTTTAAAAATCATGATTTAATAATAAGTTTAGCAATATTACTTAAAGTTTAAATATATTAATTTTAAAAACTAATGGCATATGATAATCATTTTATGCTAAGTTTTAATATCACTTCTCTCATAATTGTGGTATTTCCCTTATTTCTATGTTATTGTGTTTAGAGTAGCAATATTACTTTAAACACCATGTTTTCATGCAAGTTGTGATATTACACTGACAGACATAGTTCTATAGATAGATTTATGGTATTAATTTCTATTTATATAATTTTACATTCAATATAAAAAACCATAAACATTAGATCAAGATTTGATAAGTCATCTATTCACTCATGATGTTCTTCTAAGCAAACGACTCCCTAATGTGTTTTGCAAGACCCAAAGGCCAAAAAGAAACATTTAAAATAATTCTAACTTGAAATTTTCACATTTCAAATTGGTATTTTAATAATCATTTTACTAAAATCATTTTCATTTTGTTTAAATCTTTAAAAAATAAATTCCAAGAGGATCAAATTTCACAATATACTTAGTTTTGGTGAAATAAAATGAACTCTCACATTAGTTACATACTCCTAAGATTTCTTCATTTTATAATTGTTTTTTGAAGTTTTTTGTTTTTATAAAAATGGATACATGTATGCTCTCCCCCCATCCCCTTTATGGAACTCAGGTGATCAAAATGCTCATTATTTGCCTTTGTTTCTTTAGTCCAAAAGCAAGAAAAGAAAGTTACTATGGCCCACCCCAAATTTGTATGGTTTGGGTGACCCCAAAATGACCATAAATTATTTTTACTTTTCTTTATTTTTATTCATTTTGGATTTTGAGTGGGATTTCATCACCTCCTCATGGGTTCTCTATGGAAACATTGAACTAGGAATTCATCTCCCATCATTATTTCAATCTCACTCCATGGTGGGGTATATAAATTGAGGGTTACTTTTTGGAATACTTGTTTTGAGTAGTTAAAACAAGCTCAATTAGTGGTACTCAACCTTATAATTTAGGGGAAACTTAGAAATTACACTAAACTAAACAATTAAGAGACGTAGTGGTTGTGAAAAAGACAAGACCTTTTCAAAAAAAGTCAGTTGATGTGGATCCAAATGATGTGATTTCATCTGTAGTTTTTGCCACACTTTGGACCATCTAAAAATGAGAAAAAATTGATATTTTAGAACAACCCCACTTACCACAGACATAATATTGATGCAGTTTGAGTATCCTAAAGTTCCATGTCATATTAAAAACTCTTAACAAAATATGGGACCTAAAAAATCCTACTTTTCATGCACTTTTACTTTGTGGATTAACAATTAAAATTCTCTTAAGAGAACATATATTGTCATAATTCAATAGTAATATACAACCTTACCAATTTTAGGATGTAAGACATTAAACTTAGGTGTTTATGTCATTTGGTAATTTTACTTGTTTGGTTTTGAATGTAACTATTTGTTTATCATACCACATATAAAAAAATGAGTCTTGTTTATACATCATTGCTTTGTTTGAAGAGGTGTTTTTTTGGCCATTTGACATCATACCTTTGCCTTAGTATTTTGATAGAATTTTATGTGTGTGTCACTTGATTGAAAAGGGTTTTGTTATGCTACTCAATTAATTCCAAGTTCTTGTTCCTTTGATTTTTTAAATAAAACATTTGTCATATATTTAGAGCATGATAATGTATTACACTACTCAAATCATTTTATAGACTTAATACATGGTGTCTAAATTCTAATTTCAAAATTTAAACCATGTGTGCCTTTTGGATCTCTACCTAGTGCTTTCATACCATCCATTCTTGTCTAGCTTGTTATTTATTTAAAATAAACCTAGTTTTCCAAAGTTGAGTTTAAAATTAATCTTTAGAAGAACAAATCCAAACATTGATTGATTTCTTCCTATGCCTTGTGTATTTTTGGCCTAGACATAGATATTTTTCTTTTGGGTTGTGTAAATTAGCCTAACTTCATATTGAAATTGAAAACAATTTTTTATGACTAGATTTAGGGAAGTGGTCAATCTTATACACGCCTAGAGTTTTTTGTCTTTTTCCAACTAACCAAGTTCATATTTAAATATGAATGCCTAGTTTATACTAAAGTGTTTCAATTTTTTAGATTAAATCTCTTGCATTTTTTTGTTTAAAAGTATAGATTTTGTGTTTTTTTCCAAAAGACCTAGCAATACCTATTTGAGCCTATCTTTTGTGCCTTTTCTAAAAGACCTAACAACATTTGTTTTATTTAAATTAGACTTTTTTGAAACACTTTATACCTAGATTTTGGCATTCTAATTATATTTAAACTAATTTACCTTTTTGTTTAAGACATTTGATGTTAGACTATTTTAAACCAAGTTTTAACATTGTCCTTTTGGAGATACAACTTCATTTTTAGACCAAGTAAAAATTGTTTATCTTTTTAGACATTATTTTTAATAGTTTGTAGAACTCTAGGCCTTTTCATTTGTGAAACATTTGTCATTTATTTTAATATGTCTCATTACATTCACAGTGGAGTCATGCATAATCCAAGATATGATAATGTGGTTACACAAGATGACTTTGTTCAAGACCCTTATGGTGACAATGTAGTTTGTGAGATAGATCCTTAACCTCCTTACACTACTCAATCTGGGGAATAAGGCCAAGATACCTTAGCACACTATTTTGTTAACACATCTCCATACTCAAAGTAGGACCAAGAACAAATAACATAATGCCTTGTTAGCATACCATAAGTTATAGACTAAGTTTAATAATAACTATAGTACATTATGATGTCATCAATATATGATACCTATATTTTTTTTATCATCATTTAATTTCAAACAAGGATGAAGTTTTAATTAGAGCCACAAAGGTAGGGGCCAAGTTTCCAGTAGACTTCCCCCACAAAAATTTGTCAAGTCTAGTTAGAGATCCTTAAAACATACCTTATAACTAGAACATTAAATATGCCTCTTCTAATAATCCTTAAGTGCTCATGTCAATATCATATCAAGACACACATATTCTTGTAATAGAAAAGGGCCTCATAGAGGACCACTTTATATAAATATATATAACATATAAAACCTATTTGAACTTAGTGAATAACTTTAATACCATGGCCATGTTGAACGCTCCTCTCATAGAGTTGGCTCCTTCAATAGGGGTGTTAATTGAATTGATAGGCCAAGATAATTTGGGTATAGACTCATTCATGTAAAGTAATTCAATTGTATATATGTTAAATATCACATCTATTAAATAAGTGTCTATTTCTTCTACATAAAAAAATGTGCCAAACATAGTGGATAACATGCAAGTGTCATCCTTGATGGTAGGAATAAAAGAGTTCACAAATTTCATTTTGTTTTTCTCAACCACTTTAGGCACAAGGATATAATTTCTTTCCCTTTCTATCTGCATTTTTTGTTGCTTCAAAGCTTGTATGCCCATAGGAATAAGGAGTCTCGTCCCATTTTACATGAAGGTATGATACTTCTCATAGAGGGTTTTTGTAAAAATAAATCCATAGCTTCAATTCCTTTTTCTGACAAACATAAGGGTTCCAAAAAGTGTAACAATATTGAGAATGTTAAAGGGATAGAAAAGGCAAAACCAAAATCCTCTAGTTCTTAAAAACAAATTGTAGAAGAGGATTTTGAGTTGGAGAGTACTGAAAGTTCTAAGAAGGATGTCTTGAAGGAAGATGAAGGGACGGATGTTGGGGAGTTTAGCTCCAATTTTGATGGATATCTAAAAACTAAAGTAAAATTTAAGAAAGGGAATGAAGAGGATACAATTGAGGGAAACTTAGAATAGAGCAATTCTATAAATGAGGGTAATCTGACTGTGTCTAGGGAAGGTGATAAAGTCAAAGATATCTTAACTAATGATCTAGTTTCTATGAGAGAGGAAGATCATATGGTTTTGGCTTCTACTCTTGCTATGGATACTGGGGGACAAGAAGAGGAGGAACTTGTTAAGCATGAAGACCCTGTTGAGACTAGAGAGGAGAAACTGATGGATAGGGAGGAACAAATTGAAAAGGTTGATTCCCCTCCACATGAGATTGAAAAGGACATTTGTGAATGTCTGCAGAGGGAAACCAAGCTTTCCTTGCATTCTACCAATTTCAAATCTAACTCTATTCTCCAAGTTGATTCTTGGATCTATAATGAAATAATGGGATTGAAGAAGAAAGTGGAAACAATGCAACATAATTAGGATGTTGATCGGACCAAAATTAACCACTTGGAGATGCAAATGAGAGATATCCCAGAAAAACATAAAGATTATGAGCATAATCTTAGAATGCTCATCAAGGAAAGTAGAACAAAGATGGAGCAGGTAACATCAAGCATTTGTGCTACTGCAGCTAACCTCAGTAAAAGAGCAAATGAAGAAATAATATCCTTGGAGGGTCCAAGTAAGAGGACAAGGCAGAGTTTGAGGAAAAAAGACTTGTAAGTTGCTGCTACTTCAACTACTAAATCCATTTAGGATACTGCTATGATAGGGAAGGAGGCTGTTAAGATGATCATGGATTTGTAATAGAAGACTAGGGTCTTCTTTGCTGGTTTTGTTTCTATTTTGGTCTTTTTTTCTAGTTGGTGCAACTGGTTTTTGTTTTTGGTCCTGTTTATTGGTTCTTGGTCAAAAACTTTATTTGAGGTTCTAGGTCCTTATAAAACCTGGGTACTTTTATTGAACTATGTTTGTGGTTTCAGGTCCTTGTAAAACTTGATTTTGATGCTGCTCTTTAGTAGGTTTCAGGAATGCTTTTTCTGGTGGTTGTTAATGTTTTATCCTTTTTGATACTATTAAAGGGTTTTGGGGTCCCTTCAAAACTTGCTTTTACCATAATCTAAAAAACATGCAAGTGTTATCTAATCTAGGCCAAAGTGGTTTAACTGCACAAACAACTAGTCCGCAATAAGTGCCTTTATTAAATACCATGAGTGGTTTTCAATATTAGAGGAAGGAATTCCTACATCCAATTAAAACAAGCTACCTTTAATCCTCAACTAGTTGCTTCTTCAAGCACATAACTACAAGGATTAATTACTCAAATGCCAACTAGTGTCTTGCCTTGACAAAACATGACAAATGTTACTCCACCTCAATAGGTGATGACTAACATTCCACAATAACAAGCATAGTCTAATATACCAATGTAGTAGAGGAAAAATATTCTACCACTTCAACAAGGGGGAACCAATGTTCCACCTCATCAGGTAGTGACAATTATACCTCAATAGTCATAGACAAACATGTCTTTAAAACCATAAATGTTTTCTAATAAAAAAATGTGTCCATTGGTCAGTGACAAGTACTAAACATCCAACAAGCATATACTTCACAACAAGTGTTCATGTAATAAAGAGGTAATATTATCCAACAAGTTTCAATTAGGAAACAATTACATTTATTTCCAAACATGCCTCAAATCCAATGACATGGCCTTGATCAATAAGTTCCCCTTATTTAGCTAGGTTTGAATAGTCAACATCAAGTCCCTACTTAGCCTCACCAAACATAGTACTTCACCCCAGGCCATATCCTTCCATCTCAACCATAATTACCCTAAAACTAGGCCTATATATCAAATCCAAACTAGAATATCACTCCATAAATGACAAGTTTTTTACATCCAATAATAATTTACTTCACAATAAATGTCCATGCAATAAAGAGGTATTGCTATCCAACAATTTCCAATTAAGTAGTAATTTCCTTTTATTCCAAATGTGCCTCAAATACAATGATAGGTTCTTGGTTTACAAGTTCCCCTTATTTGGCTAGGTTTGACTAATGAGTAACAAGTCCCTACTCAACCTCAGTAGGCATATTAATTCACCCTAAGCCATATCCTTCCATCTTGGACACAATTTCCCCAAAACTAGGCCTATATACCAGATCCCAACTAGAATATCACACCATATCTCATGGAATTTCAAAAATTGCATCCTAATCCATGAATGCATATTCCTAGTTAGTTCCCAAGCCAAACCAACATTCCATAGTAAACCATGCCTCCATTATACCTCAATAAAGGTAATCTTACTTTAAACTCCCAAACTCCACCTTAGGCCAATGTTCCATTTAGGTTTTTGTCATAAGAACTATAATAAATGAAGGATTTAATTACCACCATTTAAGTAGGGAAACATACCAATAAGTTTAAATTAGATGGCATGTGTTCCTATCCATTCAACATGGATTATCTACAAATACCATTTCCTTAAGGTACAAATGACTAAAATTTTACAAGTATAAAGGTAAAGGAGACCCTAATGCCCATTTAACTAAATTCTTTATTGCTTTCCATCCAATGGATTACATTGATATATACCTCTTACTTTTGTTTCCTTAGAGTCTAGTAAGACAAGCCTTGAAATGGTTTTTAAACTTGCCAAATAACTCAACATTTGATTTTGATGTCATTTTAGACAAGTTTGTGCAACATTTATCCTACAACATTGAACATGAGACTTCATTGGTAGATTTGACTTAGGCCAAGAAAAAAGTTGATGAAAGTTTCATAATCTATCTATAATTATGGATAGAATTTGCTAGCTGATTTAGCTTACCAGACAAATAATTAGCCACTGTGTTTACCAAAAATATGCACAGTGAGATATCTTATCATTTGTATCTACAATATGTACATACTTTCAAGGAGATCACTGATAAAGGTTTGCTAATAAAAAATTCCCTTGTTAACAAAGGCATCATTAATATTACCTTGTCCAACCTAAATAAGAACCAAAACTAAAGAAACAACCAAAACTATGTCCAAGCACAAGCATTAGCACAATCCTAGGCTAGTAATTATGAAAATTCTAAGCAATTAAATTAAAAAAGGAATGTTATTTGTAATGGATTAATTGAGTTGTATCATGTCCAAATGGTGCAAACACCATCTAGTCTATCAATTACATAAATACAAATTATTCCTCAACAATAACTTATTCATCAAGCACAATCATCACAAAAGCATAGAATAGCTCAAAAAATGCATCAACCATTGCCCTTGAAAACCCCTCATCCAAGGAGAAATGTGCCTACTCATTGAGTCTTTAGTGACCTTGGAGACCCAATTGAAGCCACATTTTTAAAACTAGCTACCGCTAATCTAATTAGCTAGCTAATACCGAAACACTATCCTGATGGCATTATTTATCTAGATTGGTAATAATAAAATGAGTTATATGAATACCATTAGGTTCATAGAGATAATTTATTCCATTATTTGTAGATCAAGCACTTGATTGAAAATATATTGGAAAATGTATAGATTACATTTAATAATAGGGCATCTACATCTAATCAGAACATGTATATCTATGAAAACTCATTTACACAACATAACAACAACCAAAAATAGAAATAAAAAATGCCAAAATAAAAACAATAGTATCAAAAATTGAGATAAAAACATTAATAATATCATCAACACAACAACATCAACTAAATAGATAGAACCAAGGCAATAATGATGCCAATAACCAATAGACTTACGACATAGTTATACATGACTACAAAAAAGTTATAGGCCATACTTTAGGAGGTATCATTTCCAACATCATCATTAATCTAAGGCATAGTGCTAATTGAATATGACCATTACTAAACAATTCTAATTAACCAACCTATGCTAGTGATCTTCCTTGACTTGGGAACACATAAAAGTACACCAATAAGGATTATTACTTTTAGACATGATATTGATAAATCATCATTACCTTATGACCATATATAAGTGCACTAACAATTGATACTTATCCTATCTATCCCCTCACCACCATCATTTTATATCAATAATGACCATGTATCTAATCCTGATTATGTAATCACAACTTGATGATCAAATATTACATTCTATTCCTACAATCGTCTACCACCAAACTAATCCAACCCACCATTATAGATAGGAATAATACATATACCATTTCAAAGGAAAAGACATTTGATATTATGAAACAAATTCATAAGACACCTGTATAAATATCCATTTTAGATTTTTCATGTACATCAACTATCCATAAGAACATCTTAATGAAGTTCCTATTGGCCATTTCTTGGCCCCCATATCAATTTTTGCATATGTATGAGAAGATAAACTTTCAAGCAGAAGATGGAAATACTTTGAAAGACTTTGGACTTTCAATAGCCCATGACTTAAGTGACTTCATAAGTTATAGAATGCCAAAGATTTAAAGTAGTAAGTAGAAAGGTGTTGAGGACCCAAAATGGTCTTGAGTAGAAGGGTTCATGTTTTCTCATTAGGAAGTCTTTAGGTTTTCTTAAGGGGACAACTTTGGGCTTCTGGGGTAGCATAATTTTTTCACTTCATGAGTAATCAGTAGTGAGAAACCTAAAGTAATAAGCTCTAAAATTATTGAATTGTTCTTGAGCAGTACAAGTTAGGTTTTTTAAGGTGAGTGACTTCCTGAGTTGTAAGTAATGAGACATCAAAAGTCTGATTTGGTCTTTAAAGGTTCTTCTCAGGTTTTCTAAATATTAAGTCTTCTCTAAATAATACTCTAAGGATCATTGAAAAATATGAATGGTAGGCTCCTTTTGGAAGGATCATTTATGGGAAGGACGAAGGGTCTCTTACCCTTTGGGAAAGACCATTTTTCAAATTTCAAAAGGATGAAGGAAAGAACATAGGGAAAACCAAGATAATTCCTTCAAAAAAATATTCTAAAGTAAAAATGAATGGGATGGAAGCTTCAAACAAAAATTCTAAAGGAATTCCTTCAGATAATTTGTCTAAAGGAATGCTTTTAGGAATTTTGCTTGAAGGAACAAAGCAAAAGGAAAGGGATGAAGTAATCCTTCCTAAGGTCTCAAAGAAAAGTATAAAGGGTATGTTACCCTTTAAAAGGTGCATTTTCTAAAGAGAGGGACCATTTTCAAAAGCTCAAAGGATATCTTACCCTTCGAGAAGGTCCTTAGAAAGATTATGAAAGGCAAGAAGTAAAGATAAATCCTTTAGAAAAAATTTTGAAAGAAAAAAGGAACAAGATGGAAACTTCACACAATTTGTCTAAAGGAATTCCTTCAAGAGATTTACCCAAAGGAAAAAGGCTAAAATAAATTTTAAGGAATAAGAATTTGATAGAGAAGGTCCAAATTAATTAAACTTGGATAACCTGAGTTAATCTGCATAGAGTAGATCAGGATTTTCCCATTAATCTACTTAGGAAGACTTCATAAGTAAAGGAGCAGACAAATACTAAAGTAGGAGAGATCCGAAAGCCCAAATTACTCTACATAGATTAAATAAGGATTATTCAATGGCTTAGCTTGAAAAGCTTCATAATTCAAGTAGCTTTGAAAACCCAAATTATGTAGTAAAGAGTAGATTAGGTTTCTAATGATGTTTGTCTAAATATTCTCAATCCAATGGCACATTATAAGGATCGATAATGAATAAGATTCATAGAAAGGAAAAATGAGAGGCTATCAAGTGGCACAAAGGGCATCCAATTGGTAGGGAGATTGATGATCCATAGGTGTCCACAATGGGAATATCCATGGTGTAGGTCAAGGATCTAAGGCAATGTCTAATGGCCAATCAGTGCAAAAGGGAGCCCAAATGATTGGCAAGAGATAGTAGCTAAGAATTTAATGAAGGTATTCATCCTTCAACATGGATCCCTATCCTAGAAAATGGCCATTAAAACATAAAGGTAGCATGGTTTGGCTAGATTATCAGCACATGGATACCTCATCTTCTTTAGCAAGACACATGAAAATGAAACTGACCGTGCCATTTTAAATGAAAATATCATTTCATCTGTGTAAGGAAGTGACATTTAGCTACTCATAACATGGCTCTATAGATACACCAAAGAGAGACATGAAGGTGAGAGAGACTCAAGAAGGTTATTTAGTGATCTTGAATGGCATATTTAGTGACACAAGGGAGGATGATAACATCAATCCTAGTCATCAATGACTTCTTCCCTCCTCCCATCTTCTCTTCCCCATTTATCTTATAAATAGAGGCCTTAGAGCCATGAAATTATCCCTAGATTGGTGATAAAATTACTCTACAAAAAATTTCTTCTTAATAGACCTTTTGAAGCAATAAAGATTATTTTTTACCTATCTCTTTATCTAAAAATCATGTTGAGTTAACTTGTGTATAATGGAATTGTGAAGAAGTGTCCTTCTAAACTCATTGTCAGTATTTTTGGCCTATTTTAGGTGTTTTTTAGTTAGTTGTAGGTCTGGACTTGAGTTCTTTCCACCATTAATGGATGCTTAGTGTGGATTTTTAAATCAATCTTTGCTTCATGTATGATTTAGTGAGCTTAGTTTACTAAATACTTATGCAAATTAACTACTTGTGAGGTTGTCTAAGAAAATTTATCTTATGCTAAATTAGTGCAATTTCCTAGACCAAGTAGATCATTTCTTTTGGTGCATCACCTCCCTTAGCTTAGATTTATTTTCATGTTATTCTCTTATCTCTTTTCTTTAGCCACTAGTAGATTTTAGTGTGGGAATCAAGAGCTGAAGTGAAGCTCCTCATTACCTAGCCTCATTAAAAATCCTAGAGGTTCAACCTCACCATAGGATACCCACATCTTGAGTTTATCCCCATACTTGTAGCTAGAAATGAGAAAGCCTAAATAACTCTCTCACAAGGGTGCAATTCCAAGCTAAAATAGTTCTAGAACACTAAGTGGGACCCACTACCATTTTTATTTCCATTTTTTGTGAAATATTAGTCAAGTTTGATGCTTTTCTATCAATTTTCAGTAGTGGTAGCTTTCATCTTCTAGCATCTGCTGACTTTGAGGAACACTCAGCTATCTAGTGGTAGAGCAGTAGCTATCTTTCATACCAAAAGTGACTACAAGATTAACTTCCATAGGTATTCCTTTTAAGTTTGCTAAATCACCTTTAAACTTAGAAATAAGGTTAAGGTTCACCCAAAATCACCCTTACATAATAAACTACATTCCTAAAATAGTCATAAATCATACCTATGTGAGAAGATCGTTGCTATCCCCTCTTGATACCATTATTCCCCAAAGAGATTTTTTGGGTTTCATTATCTAAAGTCTTTTAAACTTGCCATGATATGACCCTATGCCAGTAGTAACCCTCAAAAGTGTCCCATATTACATAGGATACCAAGTTATAAATCCTACTAAACATATAATAGACATAGCTAATTTTTGAAACATACATAATGTCATAATATAAAATGTATCTATTAGGATATTATCTATATCCTTTAAGGGAAAGGTGTTAGATTGGTATAGGGGTCTATCTCCTAACTCTATCTAATCATGGGACCAACTGGATATAACCTTGTGTAATAGATTTGCAAATAAGAGTGATCATTTGTCACTTGTAGAATAGTTGACCAAAATCAAGAGATCCCCCCATGAAGTCATGTAAGACTTCAACACAAGATTCTAGATGGTTGGGATAGAATTTTAGTATTAGACCATCCCCAAATTTTAATTTATTATATTATTTAAAGGCTCTAAACAATGATATAGCTACAATGATCCAATCCATGGGAGGGGACATACTGTCGGATGCATACGAGGTGGCTATTAAAGCAAAAAATTACCTAGTTTAGGTGAGCAAGCTTTCTCCCAAACCACCAATGCCTCTTTTCCCTGAGATAATACTAGTTCTTATAGTAATTTTCCCACTTGATTCTATACTTCCAACTCCAAAAATTATTGTTATACCTTCACCAAAGAAAGAGGGGGCCTCCACTAATGGCTCTATAAACTCCCAAGATAAAAAGAATTATTTGGAACTAAAAATAATGCTCCAATATTTATGGAATGATATGGTCAATTTCAAGAGGTATCGTGATTATAGGAAGCCATATCAAGCTCCATACCAGCCTCAGCAGTAACCTTATCAAGTAGATAGGCCACCCTATAAAGGAAATTTCCAAGGATAGGGGTAGCCTAATTATGCTAGATAACATAATTATAATACAAATGATACAATCCCATCTAATTCCTTAGTTCTAGTTTAGAATATGTATTAGGAGGTTGAAAGGAAAATGCCTTGGAATCATTATTTTGGGCAATCCATTATCCCAACTAAAGGCTCTAACTAGGCATTCAATGACCAATGGAAATAAATTGTTGCCTATGGATATAACCAATCTCTTATGGCCCAAGGAATAGAGGTTCCCATGATGACAAATTAGGAGCATCATCCATGAGAACAAGGTTTAAATAAGGGGTCAAACCAACTATAAGCCTCAATGGTCATCAGTGCACAATAAGAGTGTTATTTATCCAATCAATAGGCCACCCCCATTCTGGCTTATGTCCTAGTCTTAACAAACACAAGATTCAAGAGAAAAAATATGATTGAAAATTAAGAAGCTTTCAAATAACCTCTTTTCATGCTCCTTTATTGAAAAATCTAGTAGTAGTAGCTCCCAAAACCTAGGCAAAGGTTGGTGGTATACCAATCAACATTGTAGAGTAAATGAAGAAATATAATGTGAACATACCAGTGTAGGACATGCTTTCCATGCCCAACCAAGTGGACATCCTTAAAGAAGGTTTGTCTAAGATGAGTGTTATGATAGCTACAAGTAAAAAAATAGGCAATGAAGTTGAGGTCTTCACTAATGTAGCCAAGAGTCCTTTGGGAGAAAGGTCAAGTAATATGACCAAGCCCCCTCCATTATACAATTCATTAAGCATCAGCGATTCTTTAGTGCACAACTACTTGGTAGATAGTGGGTCTAGTACTTTAGTCATGCCAAAGTTTATAGTTGATCAAATAAACCTCAAATATGAGCTGCACACCAAAGGAGTCCTACATCTTGATGGTTCTTCCGCAAAGCCATCAAGTTTCATCAAGGATTTGAGTTTAACCCTGCATGCTTGTCTTAGTGTTTTGATGGTGCAGGACATGTTGATATTTGACATCACTCCTCACTTTGTGTTGTGTCTTTATAGATAATTCATATAAAAAATTGGGGGTTATCTTGTAATATATTGGTCTTACATGATGTTAAAAATAAGGTACAAGACTAAGGTCTCAATCAAGGTTAAACCCATGGTAAAATTCCAAATTAAACCCCATCATCCAAATAGAATAAATATCAATTATACTATCTTTGATAAGGATGAGTTTTCACTTGGATAGGAGTTGAAAAATCATCTTGAAGAGGTTCTAAAATTGTTCTTAGATGAGCTATGGGGAGATAAATAATTTTTAAATCCTTTGGAAGGTGTTGAGGAAAGAGACATGGGTGTATATTTATTACATGAAGAGAATCAACTCATGTATGCCCTCATTGGACCTAAAGAAGACCCTAATGGTATATGGAAGTTTTTCTTTGATGTCTCAAGGAGAAAAAATGGCAAAGGCATTGGGGCAATATTGGTTCCCCTTTAGGTAATAAACTTTTCTCCTCCTATAGGTTGCATTCCATTTAATCTTTAAATGTAGTAGAATATGAAGGCTTCATATGTGGTCTTTAATGACCCAATAAAAGAGAAATCAAAATGCTAAAACAATATGGGGAAAATGATCTCATTATAAACTAAGTTAGAGGATTAAATGTTACAAAAAATCCTTTGATGAGGTCTTATAAAAATAGAGTGTGGGACCTAATTAAATATTTTGAAGCCTTTGACATTTAAGCTATCTCAAAAAATTGGAACCAACATGATGATAGGTTGGTAGTTGTGGGAGCTTAGTTTGACACTCCAAGTGAGGTAAAAGAAGTCAAGGTTAAGCCACATGTCAAGGTGGTGGTAAGGCCATCATTACCAGATAATGAATCCCACTAGCAAGTTTTTGAAATTGAAAAACAAATTTCTTGTTTCTTATAGCATGAAGCCCAGTTCTACTCCATCAATCAAGGTAAATTTTAGCATTAATATGAGGATTATATTATTTAACTAAGGTCAAAAAATCTTCCTAAGGGGATGTTTACACTTGAAGGCCTTTTCCATGAAGGGGGACATGTGAAAAAGGAAAAGGAAGTAATGTCTACTAACAAAAAATACTATGAGAGAGTCTTCATCTTCAAGGATAAGCTTCTCAATCTTAGGAAGGTAAGCATCAAGGCTGAGAGGAATGCTTTCATATCACTTTTCTAAGAATATGTAGACATTTTTGCTTTAGAGTATAATTTCCTAAAAGGTTTTAATCTAAAGTTAGCCTAGCATACCATAGAATTGGAGGCCAATGATAAGCATGTAAGGAAAAATCAAAGGCCCATCAACCCCAAGATAGAAGAGTTGATTTGGTAAGAGTTAACCAAGTTGATCAAATCTAGGATCATATTTTCCATCAAGTAATCATCATGGGTAGCCAATTTGGTGCCTGTAAGGAAGAAGAGTGGGTAGATTAGGTTGTGTGTTGAATTCAGAGATTTGAATAAAGTCTCTTTGAATTATCACTGCCCTCTACCATCCATGGACAACTTCTCCAAGTAGTTGTAGGATTAGAACACTTTTCTCTATTGGATGAATATTTAGGCTACAAACAAGTATGGGTAAAAGATGAGGATCAGTATAAGACTACCTTCACCAACAAATGGGGCATGTATGCATACCAAAATATGTCCTTTGATTTTTTAAATGCTAGCACAACTTTTCAAAGAGCCATGGACATGGCTTTCCAAGGGATGCTAAATCAAATAGTGATGGTATACTTGGATAACATCATGGTTTTCTCCAAGAATACTAGTGAACACCTAGACCACCTAAGGAGAGATGCATAGAATATGGGATCTCATTGAATCCCAAGAAGTGCGTGTTTACCATTCATGAAGGTAAGATGTTAAGACACATGGTTTCAAAGGAACAAATGTCCATTGATCCTAATAGAATAAGTTCCATCTTGGCCTTATCTATACCCAAGCATAATAAGGGACTCCAAATTTTACTTGGGAAGATAAACTTCATGAGAAGATTTATCCATGGTTTTGCAAATTTGGTCAAGCCCATCACTACTATGTTGAAGAAGAACCAAGTGTTCACTTGGTCAAATTAAGGTAAGTTATCATTTGAGGCTATCAAGCAAGCCATTTATCAAGTACCCAAACTTATGAATCTTAATTTCTCAAGGGACTTCATATTGTATGATTTTTCTAATATTGATAATATATCATCTTCTTAATGTAATGGAATGGTGAAGGACTTGAGTAGATAATAGCATTTTTTAGTTAGGGGCTTGAGGGGTATGAGGTGAGGTATACATTTGTATAAAATCAAGTCCTTGTAGTAGTAATAATCCTCAAAAATCTTAGGCCAATGCTCTCCAATATAAAAATCTACCTTATGGTGTCTCATCCTAGAGTGAGGGACTTCCTTCTCAACAAAGACTTGAATGAAGAGAGAGCTGGTTCGATTACTAAGGTCATAAAGTATGATGTGGAGGTTAAGGTCACTATGATAGTAAGAGGTAAAGGCTTGTTTGAGTATATGGTCAATGAAATTATTGAAGACAAAGAGGTCATCTTGGTAGCACAAGATAACCCAAAAATAGATTTACTTCCATCTCACACTAGTTAGTTCCATGATATGATGCACTTTCTGCTAACAAGTGAGGGTCCTCAAGGTATGGATAAAGAAAAAATAAGGTATTTCAGACTTTATTCCATGCATTATGAATTATCTGATGGGATTTTATTCAAAAGGGACCTCAATGTAATGATCCTAAGGTACATACATGATGACCAAGTGGCCAAGCTTCTAGAGCATTTCCATGATGAACCTATAGGAGGTCATTTTGTACCCAATACTATAGTAGCAAAGATAATGAGTGTTGGATATTACTAGACTAAACTCTTCAAGGATGCTTATGAATTAGTGAGGAAGTGTTAGGATGTGATCTCTTTATAGGTAACAAAGGTTAGAAAATTTTCCTCTTAACCCAATTAAAGTAGAGAAACCATTCATGCAGTGGGGATTGGATTTCATTAGACTGATCAACCCCACATAGAGTTTTTGGCATAAGTGGGTGATTACCATAATTGATTACTTCACCATGTGGGTATAATCCATTACATTAAAGGAAGCTAATGAAAGTGTAGTTTTAGATTCTTGTGATAGCATTGTGACTAGGTTTAGTGTTCCATCCACTATCATATCTGATAATGCATTAGATTTATTTAGTTTGAAAAGATGTGAATGGGATCTTAAGATGGGAATCTACCTTAGAAATTCCTCAAATTACTATCCTCAAGTAAATAGGCTTGTTGAGTCCATAAATAAAAAATTTCTGAGGATCATCAAGAGGACTATGGAGGAAAACCAAAGGACATGGCACACCAAGTTGAAGATAGCCTTGTGGGCTGATAGGGTATCTCCTAAAGCTATTGTTAGAAATTATCCATATGTTATAGTATATGGAAGGGAAGCCAAGTTACACATTTCTCTTGAGCTACCTTCATTAGAACAAGCCCATCAACTAGAGGTATTGAAAGATTAACCCATGAATGTGAGATTGGCAGAACTCATGAAACTTGAGGAATCAAGAGACCTTGTAATGAATATGATAGAGTCACATCAAGATCAAGTCCATAAATTTTTTTACAAGAGATCCATGATAATCATTTTCAAGGAGGGAGACCTAGTTCTCAAATGGGATTCAAATAAGGCCAAACCAAACAACTATACTATGTTTGATAGCTTGTGAAGTGGTCCTTATTTGATCTACTATTTCAAACAACATAACACCTTCTAGCTCATCCAATTATATGGAGAGGTATTACCCATCCCATTCAATGGGATTCATCTAAAGCCTTCATATTGAGATTTTGAAAATGTTGTATATATTTTTATACATTTCATTTAGTTTTTCATGTTTTCTTCTAAGTGCCTTGTGCACATCCTTTCTAGTTGTGTGTTTCCCTTCCCTAAGTGCCTTGGGCACATTTTGTTTCATTTCAGTTGTTTTTGTTGATTTAATGGGAATTCTTAGATAGAACCAACCTTGTCTAAAATTAGTGACTCTATGACCAATGGATTAAATAAAGAAAAAGAGCTAGGTTCTTAAACCATAGTAGACATGCTTCCCTATGAGTCACAATAAATGTTGGCCATTTATTAGCCCCCATATCAATTTTTACCTAAGTATGAGAAGATAAAATTTTAAGAAAAAGATGACAAGTATTTGGGAGACTTCAAACTTTTGGCATCCCATGAATTAAGTAACTTCTTAAGTTGTAGAATGACAAACCTTAGAAGTAGTAAGTAGCAAGGTGTTAAGGACATGAAATGGTCTTGAGTAGAAGGGTTCATGTTTTCTCATTGGGAAGTCTTTAGGTTTTCCAAAGGGGACAACTTTGGGTTTATGGGGTAGCATAACTTTTTCACTTCATGAGTAATTAGTAGTGAGAAACTTGACGTAAGAATATCCAAAAGCCCCAAATTGGTCTTGGGTGGTACAAATTAGATTTTTAGAGGTGAGTTACTTCCTAAGTTGAAAGTAATGAGACATCAAAAGTTTGATTTGTTATTTAAAGGTGTTTCTCAAGTTTTCTAAAGATAAATTATTCTCCAAAAAATACTCCAAGGATCATTAACAAATCTGAAGGATAGGATCCTTCTAGAAGGATCATTTACGAGAAGCCCAAAGGGTCTCTTACCCTTCGAAAAAGTCCATTTTTCAAAGTCTACAAGGCCAAAGGAAAGAACAAAGGGAAAACCAAAAGAATTCATTAAAAAAAATATTTTGAATGAAAAATTAATGGGATGGAATCTTTGAAAAAAATGTCCAAAGGAATTCCTTTGAACAAGTTGCCTGAAGGAATTCCTTCAGGAATTTTTCCTGATTGAACAAAGCAGAACGAAAGGGCTGAAGGAATATTTCTGAAGGTCTCAAAATTTTTTTCCAAAGGATATATTACCCTTTCAAAGGTGTATTTTCCAAATAGAGGGACCATTTTCAAAAGCTTGAATGGTATCTTACCCTTCAGAAGGTCTTTAGCAAAATTCTAGAAGGCAAGAAGCAAAGAGAATTCCTTCATAAAATTTTCCAAAGGAAAAAAGGAGCAAGATGGAAAATTTAGACAAAAAGTGTGAAGGAATTACTTTAGATAATTTTTTTGAAGGAATTCCTTTGGGAGGTTTTCCCAAAGGAAAAAGGCTAAAATAATCTAAAGGAAGAATACTTGGATAGAGAAGGTCTAAAATAAGTAAACTTGTAGAACCCAAGTTACTCTGCATAAAGTAAATAAGGATTCTCCAAGTACTCTACTTAAGAAGACTTCATAAGTAAAGGAGCAGACAAAGTCTAAAGTAGGAGAGATTAGAAATCCCAAGTTATTTTTCATAGAATAAATTGATATTCTTCAATGTCTTAGCTTGAAAAGATTCATAAGTCAAGTAGCTTTGAAAACCCAAATTATGTAGTAAAGAGTAAATCAGGTTTCAATGCTACTTGACTAAATATGCTTAGTCCATTGGCATGTTCTAAGGATAGATAGTGCATAAGATTCATGGAAAGGATAGATGAGAGGATGCCAAGTGGCATAAAGGGAACCTAGCTAGTAGGGAGATTGACGATCCATAAGCATCCTTGATGGGAAGATCCATGGTGTAGGTCAAGGATTCAAAGAATTGTCTAATAACCAATCATTGCAAAATGGAGTCCAAATGACTAGCGAGAGATGGTAGCTAAGAATTTAATGAAGGCATTCATCCTTTAATATGGCTCCCTCTCTTGGAAAATGGATATTAAAACATAAAGGTAGTATGGTTTGGCTAGATTATCAACACATGGAGACCTCATCTTCTTTAGTAAGACACGTGAAAATGAAGTGACCATACCAATCTAATTATAAAGATCATTTCAGCCATGCAAGGAATTGACATTTAGTTTCTTATAACATGTCTCTTTATATATTATAAAGAGAGACTTGAAAGTAGGAGGGACTCAAGAAGGTTTTTAAATGATCTTGAGTGATGCATTTAGTGGCACAAGGGAGGATGATGATAGTGATCCCAATCATCAATGACTTTTTCCTTCTTACCATCTTCTCTTCCCCATTTTTTATTATAAATAGAGGCCTTAGAGCCAATAAATTATCCATAGACTAGTGATAAAATCTCTCTACAAAAAATTTATTTTTAATATACCTTTTGAAGTAATAAATATTACTTTTTACTTATCTCTTTGTCTAAAAATCATGTTGAGTTAGTTTATGTATAATGGCATTATTAATAAGTGTCCTTCTAAACTCATTGTCCTTATTTTTTTCCTATTTTTAGGTGCTTTTAAATTAGTTTTAGGTCTAGACTCAATTTTTTTCTACCATTAATGAATGCTTAGTGTGGATTGAGAAATCCATCTTTTCTTCATGTATGGTTCAGTGAGCCTAGTTTACAAAATACTTATGCAAATTAACTGCTTGTGAAGTTGTGTAAGAAAATTTATATTATGATAAATTAGTTTCATTTCTTATACCAAGTGGATCATATGTTTTATTGAATCACCTCCCTTAGCTTATATTTATTTTCATGTTATTCTCTTATCCCTTTTCCTTAGCCAATAATAGATTTTAGTGTGAGAATCAAGCGCTGAAGTGAAGCACCTGAGGAACTAACCTCATTAAAAAGGTTCAACCTCACATAGGATACCCACATCTTGAGGTTGTCCCCATGCTTTTAGCTAGAATTGAGAGATACTGAAGAACTCTCTCACAAGGGTGCAATTCCAAGATACAATAGTTTCTAGGTTAATCCCACATTCCAAATGACATATCCCTAGAAAAATTACATGGTTTGGTTAGACATCTATCCCTTGAATAAGAATTAACCTTTGACCAAAGCTATATGTCTTCCCTTGGCCCTCTCCATAACAATTTGTTGTACATCAAAGTTATCATAACATGGCACAAAATGAAATATATTATCATAAATAATGGATCAAGGTTGAATATTGTGTCTCTAAGGCTCATCAATTATATTGGATATACAAAGCCAATGTATAGCCAAAAATTATCACTATAAATTCCTATGATAATGAAGAGAGGGAATCACAAGGCACCATAAGTTTTCTAGTTATCATTGGGCCTTTAACCTATTATACAATATGCCATGTGTTAGACCTAGAATTGCCATATAACTTTCTTCTAGGTAAGCCTTGGATACATGAAATTCATGTAATCTTAAATTTTTTTTGCTAATGTCTCAAATTATCTCATTTAGGTATGGAGGTCACTATCCATAAGGATTTACAACCTTACGAACATTATAGACATTTGGAGGCTGAATATAAAATCTATAACCACTATTTTGGCCTAGATTTAATTACCAAAAAGGAAAATTGAAATTAAATACTTATTGACATACTAGATGCCAATTTCATTCACCTATATATCCTTGATTCATCTTCCCATATGCCACCTCCTAAACTATCCAATCATTTTACCATCATAGCTAATGGCCCATGAGATTATCTAACTCATGATACATTTCACATTGCCAAACTTCTATAGAAACCCAAGTCATATGAAATACCTAATGCCAAGCCACCTTGCCTGTAATTTAAATTAAATGGAAAAGTAAAACTTCATAATCTATCTCTTATCATTTTCACACTAGTTACTAACAAAGAATAAGACCTACTTGCTAATGATGAAACCTAGTTATACAATGACAAACTAGGTGACTGTTAAAAAAATTTCAAGTACACCATTACTAAAAAGATCATGGAGAAACAAGCCTATGAAGGATGATTTGGGATAAATCAATAGGGAATGATGGAACCAATATTTATAACTTAGTACAAAATAACCTATGGCCTCAGATTTAAACTACTTGGGGGTGACCCCACATATTTTATTCATGTTTTAATGCTAATGACTAGTGATGATGATGCCAATATCAAAGTAGATTCTAATCACAAACTTTATGAAGACCTAGGTAATACCAATATATTTGACACCCATTCTATTTTTACTCTTACCCCACTTATCCAACACAATCTAGTTCTTCTATATCACCCTCAACTTATATCCTGGTACCAACAAAAATCCTTAATGCCTATAGACAATTTTGAGAATGATGAGGCATTTTTCAATTTCCTAAGCCTAAGATATAATGTTCCATTGAGATACCACAAACAAGTATCAAATTTGATCTTGCAACTTATTTTGGAGAACAACTGAACACCCTTAGCCATAAACAAATAAATAAAACATTGAGGTCCCAAAGTGAAAACCTCTATGAGAGTAATTTTGGACTAGGTTAAAATTAAAGAGAAAGGCCATTCTAGTGGTTAAAACTTGTTTTAGGTGACATTAGATGGGGGTGTTCACCTTTATCACAGTGAAGCTCTAAATAAAACAAATGAATAACTTGCCTATGGATATGAGTTCATTTGTAAAGAACAACATGCCTTTGAAAAATTCATCCAAGAGTTTCTAAAAGTGTTTATAACAAATCCATCCCTAATATTGGGAGATTTCAATTCATCTTGCCTAGGAAAACTTGAATAATTAGTCCAAAGAGAGGACTTTGCCATTACAGGCTACTTCAAATCATTACCAACCATTCTGGAAGATGGTTCGACTCTCTTCATGAAATACACTACATAAGTCAACATCAAGATTCTAAATGACCTAAAATGGATAAAACTAGGTACATACCTCATTGATGAGGAACACGACATATTTACATCCCTTTTGAGGGAATTTGTTGATATCTTTATTTAGACCTATTCTAACATGCTAGATTTAGACCCTACATGGTTTTACACCACCTTATTGTACATCCTAATGCCAAACCTATGATGAAAAAATTATAACAAAAACATCCTCACTTTATTTTATTAGTAATGAAAGAGTTGGAAAAACTCTTAGAATCAAGATGTATTTGATTTATCAACTACTAAGAGTGGGTCTCAAATGTTGTGTCAATCAGCAAAAAGCTAGAAAGAATCAAAATCTGCATTGATTTTTGAGATAATAACAACGCCTACCCTAAGGATGAATTTCCTCTACCAAAAATTGACATGATATTTGACTCTATAATAGGGTATGAAATGCTTTCCCTGATAGATGGATTTTTAAGGATATAACTAAATACAAATTATGCCAAAATACCAACATAAGATAAAATTCACCACTCTATGGGGAACATTTTGCTATTAGGTTATGCCATTTGGTCTCAATAATTCTTGCACCACATACCAAAGAGCCATGACCATCATATTCCATGATATGATGCATGACATTGTTGAAGACTACATCGATGATATATTGGGTAAATCAAAGACCCATGTCAATTGTATGAAATCATAAATGCATCATGTCTATAAATCAATCCTAACTCAAAGAAAATAAATCATACAATACACTTCCAATTGGGGACACATTTGTTAAATGGGACCATGACTAATATGTGGATCTATCAAATCTAATTAAGGTCTCTCTTATCACAATAAATAGTGTTAGTGAGGGTTCTAAAGCCTTTAGTCTAACACAATGATGTAATAACCCTTAGGGGTCCTAAATTTTAATATTTCACTTATAATAATAATAAGTAAAGTGAATCTAATCTATTGATCACTAAATCTTATGGCACAAAGTGGGGGTTAGAAATAATAAAATTAAACATGCATATAAGACATATACTCGCCTTAATGTATACAAAATCCTAACGCATAGAAGAGAAGCACAAATAAATATCTATCTACTCTTATAAAGGATAAATAAATTTAGGAATACCTACCTTTGAATATAAATCTACTGATCCTCAATCTCTCCCTTAGCCAAGATGATTTTCAAGAGGTTTTTATTTTATGTAAGGATGATAAAAACAAATCATCTCTAGGCTACACTACCTATCAATATATCCAAAATACTTTTCAACAAGACAAGATTTGTATCTCCAAAAAATGTACAAAACCCTAAGCTTTACTTCTCAAGTAGAATGGTCGATAAGTAGATGTTCATTCACTCTTACTTATTCTTTCACTTCTCCTTGATAAATAATGGAAATGATCTTATATATATAGGAATATTTGACCCTTGAAACTTCTAAAAATCCTAGATGATAGGGTTGACCTAGTTGACCTAGCATAGTTTTGAACAATAATTCACTAGGTCCCAAGTTAGGTCAGCCAAAGTCTAACCTAATTACTAAGTGAAAATTTATCCTAAAACTGTACAAGGTCAACCTAGTTGACCTAGCATAGATGACTAAAAAAAAGGATTTAGCTGAGGAATAGGAGGATAAAATGTATTAAATGCCTAAAGGGTAAAAAAATAAAATTAAAGCTAAGGGATAATGGTTTTAGGAGATATGTGTGTAGATAACAAGTGGTAAAAGAGACAATAATCATGCAAAGCACCAATGGTCTACCCACCCCTTTATTGATGTACCCTTTAAAGTATGCACTTAGAGATATTGTTTCTCGATGGGTTATTACAAGATAAAAAGTATTAGTAATCAATAAAAGTTTGAAAATATTATGTGTATACACATTCCCCACTTGAATCTCATCATGTGTCACATGAGTGCAACATGGGATGGTGATTCATGAAATAAAACATGATAACACATAATGTTAATGCTAAGTAAGATGAAATAAGTAGAAAATAAGATATATCAAATGCACAAAATTGAAAAACACATACCTTTACTTACCTTAGTGTTGTAGATAAAGAAGTAGATTGCAAGACAAGTGAAGGTGTCTAATGTGAAGAACATTAGGTAAACCTATAGAAGTTATCACAAAAATAAGCCAAATATTTAAAAAAAATGGAAAAGAGGGATATATTAGTGTAAAATATTCTCTATGTCATCACAATTCTATAACATTTTAAAGTTCATAAAATAGATGAGTAAAAACAAAGATAAAGGCAAATAAGGAATATGATGGAAAATATTTCAAAGATTAAGATTTTTGAAAAGTGATTTTAAATAGGTTAAAATGAAAGTCATTTGGTATTTTTGACTTGTTAAGGAGAGAAAAAGAGCTATAAGAAACCAAATGAGAGGGACCCCTAGAGGTGGCATCAGGTGTAGGATAGGCAAACAACTAAGAATCTCAAGCCAATTTTTCAATATTTGAGTCATTTAAGTGTATTTTTAGAAATTTGTGTTTTTAAGCATTTATAGACATTAAAATGAAACTAGATTAGATGTTATGAGTAGGAGAATCCACTTAGGGAAATTATTTTGAAGGTTTTGGGGAAATAACTATTGGAAAGTATTTATTTCACAAAATGTAAGGGGTTGATAGGGAAAAATAACTAAGATGACCCAATCAACCTAATAGGCTGAAAAGTGACAAAATCCATATTGTCAACCTAGTAGGTCTATGCCAAAATAGTTGGTTTTTCAAAATACCAACCTATTACATTTTTAACAACCTAGAATAAAATTCTAGTTTGACAACATAGTACTAAAGGGGGCAATAAGAGGGTTGACATAGATTTTTAAGTCAACTAGTTCAAAATAGGTAAATTTTGATCAAACTAGTGTTTGACCAAATGACCAAAATAGTATGAAAATGCATGTATGTGGGTAAATGAGTGTTATAATGGCCTAAAATTATTGATTGAATGCTAAAAGGGTTGACTAGGTGAAAAATAGGTCAAATTGATTAAAAATTAATAGATTAAAGTAATTAATATTTTTTTGTATTTGAAAGAATGTATTTTATTTATACATGACATGGAAGATCTAATACATCTTTTATTATTTATTGGTTGTAGGGACATCAAATATTTTGGTGTTTGGTGGATGCATCATGGCTCTTAAACTTATTGGAGAACCTGTCAATAGAGGATATAGCTAGATTGATTTCTTTGGGTCTAGGTAGCATAACATATATGTGTAGGATACCCCTTTTTTTATATATGTTAGTCATGTTCCTAGGATGATGGGAATGATTGACTAACACCTTCAAGGGGGATTTGGAGGGGGATAATATAAATGTGGTTATCACATTAGAGGATGTGTATGCCATCCTAGGATTTCCCATAGTAGGGATACACATAGTTATAGGAGTACCTGATAGTGAGGAAGAGAGGAGAGCCTTAGCCATATGGGTAATGGGATCAAAGATGATACACCTTGGATTAAGGGTGAATATGTTTGATGTGTATAAAATATAAATTTTATAAATTTATAAGGTTGTGATAAGGTTTATGATAGCATGAGTGATGTGCCATAAGTTAGATGGCAAGGTACCATTCTTTGTGATAGCCTTGAGCTAGATGATATTAGAGGAAACAGTGTTATATGACCTTGGATCTTTCATCTAGGTACAACTCATGCATGACACGTATTTAATGTTGTTCATAGGGTAGAATTTAGTGGGACTGATCATATTATTGATGGCATGGATCTATGAGAGGTTTTCCCATGTATTAGCCAAATGTATCACCCAATGGGGTCAATGATAGGTTACCTTAGATACAAAGATGGATATATGACCAGGTAGTGTAAGTTTTGCCTCACATGTTGATGATATAGATAGTAAGATGAGAAGATATAGTATGGTATCCATATGGCCACATCACTATAGAATGGTTTACTTGAGACATAGTGGCACCAAATTTTGCATGGATAAAGGTGATAGGGCACTACACCTAGTGGATGGAGCTACATCTGGTGGTAGGAGTACTAGGGTAGATGGGCTTATCTTACCCAGTGACATTGATATTGGTACCCACATTTTAGGCCTAGTATGTAAGAGAGCCATAAGGGAGAGGAAGACTAGGGCCACTAGTTATGAGGCTAATGCTCATGCCACATCATGAGATATCATGGACTAGTCAATCACGATAGGTAATAGAGTAAGAGGAGATGGATGTAGAGGTATGATTATCAAAGATACCACCATTATCTCTATAGAAGGAAAAATAATGAGCACTATAGACATGGTGTTGATGGAGGTATTAGGAGTAGGAGAGAGAGCAGAGACTATCACCATGTCAGATGACCCAGTATGTTGGATAAAGTATAGTTGGATGATAGAGAAACCATCCAAGTGTAGCTTGAGATGGGCATAGGTGATGAATCCAAGGTTTATTTTTAGAATGTGACTAATAAAAGAGGTACTTGAAGGTTGCATGGTTGGGGAGACTATGCTTAGTGGTTATGCAGATGGAAAGATAGTAGTGGTTAACACACATACATGTAATACAATCTGATTATATTTTGCTTAAGTTTACTTGAAATAGACTAGAGATAAATAGATTTTAGGATATATTAGTGATCTAATATCTATTTGGTTTACTTTTTGAAGGAATGGTAAAGGAAGATGAGATTATATGTGGGTTCCTAGTGAGGGGAGTACTCCATGATGTCCTAAATGAGGCATTGATGCCATATGACATGACTACACTAGAGGATCATAGGGTACCATCTACCCTAACTCAAGTGAGCTAGTTAGACTAGCTTGAGAGGTCAAAGGTAGTTATGAGTGCATATAGAGGAGACATAGCTAATGAAAAAGTTGAGTGTAGGAGAGACATAAGCATGGAAATATTTGGTTAAGGAGAGAAATGTGTATCTAGATAAGATGACATAGGCACATGCTTAGGAGAGAGAGACACATGCAATGACCTTGACCCATATTACATAGGTATAGGAGTAGGAGAGAGTGACACATTTGGTGAGCCTAGATTAGTTGGTATAGGTGTAGGATTAGGTATCTCATACAAGGGTAGGTGTTAGGATTGAGATCTCAGACAACCTCTTTACAACATTCTATTTAGAGGGTTTAGATTGTGACATATATAGGTAGTGTGGCTAGGCCATGAGATAGGTCGAATGGAGCCCAGCCATAGATCTAGAGTATTGTATATGGCTATATTGGTGGATTAAAACTCATGATGTATATATATATATATATATATATATATATATATATATATATATATATATATATATATATCGTTCATTTTAGTAGTTGGATGCTGATTGCATGTGTTTATTATTATGGTTGTGGTTGTTGATGCTTTGATATATTTCTTTCGAGCACATTTATTTAGTTTTTTGTTGTATATTCTATGGTAAATATATGAGTTTTGGTTTCTTTTATATCATTATGTAGGACACATGCATGGTTAAAAAGAAATATGTAAAAAGGACTTGATAAAATATAAGCAATCAAAAATAAATTTACCATTCACTTTTTCGAGTTGGGAAATGTGTAATAACAATAAAATGACTAAGTATAAAGAACCAAAGAGGTGGTAAAAACTATGGTAAAAATTTTGTTTTTAAACTAAGCAAAAAATTGGCACCAAACTAAAATTAATAAAATCACACTAAATCACATTGGGAAGTATGAAAATAATGTAATAAAATAGAAGTCATGTAAAAGGACAAATGGTATAAATAATAAATCAATTAAGTAAATCAATCATACTAAATCACATTGGGAAGTATAAGAGAAAAAAAATTGGTCTTAAATTTATCACACTAATTCAAGCTAGGAAGTATGAGAAAGTTAAGAAATGGTTGGATTCTTACATGTAATCAAAAAATAAGAAGATAAAAATGAAATAGAAATTAAGTAAGAATAAAACATACTTAATCAATCTCAGAATCATGTCAATGACATGTAGCTTCATAATCAATCACATCTTATCTCATATTTGACACATGTAATTTTGATTGTGACTTGGATTATTAGAAAATTTTGTAAGGAGGGCTAGGTCTTATCCATGTTCTTACATTGAAACTCATAAGGGGAACACCAATGAGGTGGAATAAATTTAAAAATCAAGAAATAAATGATCTTGGTAATAGGAATGTGAAATTATGGTAATTTATGAGTAAGGCTAGGTCTTATCCATGGTCTTACAATGCAACTCACAAATGGAATCCCAAGGGGAGTGATCATTGAACAAAATAATATTTCTCAAAAGGAAATATGAGGAAAATAGGAAGTGAAAAATGGAATACAAATAAATCAAAACATAGGCATCTTATGAGAAGACCTTAGGAGATAGAAGGAATATGAAGGAAATGAGAAGACATTAAGAGACTAGTGACCATCAATGTACAAAATAAACTTGTTCACTATAGACACAAATATTTGTAAGCAAATAAGTGTGATACTAATATCAAATCATGAAGTTATATTAGTACAATAAAATTAAAATAGACCTACCTTCCCATGATGTGTTCACCATTCCTTAGGATTCCTTACAAATCCATCAGTCTACTATAAATATTGGGTACTTGTATGAGAAAGTAGATAACACTAAAAGATTTTTGTATTCTCATTCTCTAATCTACTAGCCTACCACACCCAAATTGATCTCATCTCTACAATGAGTCCAACTATGTAGTTTAATCTTTGACTAGAATAAGAAGATGTGATTTAAATCACATCTTTTAGTGTCATTTGACTTTTAGTAATTTTGAATTTTTTTGCCTTTTAGTATTATTGACTTTTGTTAAATGATTTGGATTTTAAAATATTTTAAGGATTTTTGAGATTCCTCCTCCATATGGACTTGGAATGACCAAACATGAGAGATAGAGTGATACACACAAATGAGCTATATTCTTAGGATAAAGGAACCTAAGTAAATAAAGACAAGATTGAATAAGACACTTAGGATTAACAATTAATCAACATGTTATCTCAAATCTCAATCATGTATATGTTTAGTTTACAAAAAGGGATAATGGTAAAAAAGAGATCCAAAGTGGACGAATGAAATGAGATTATAATGAAATTAATTATTTGATAATTGATCACATAGTAATAAGGAAATGATTAAAGGCAACCAAGTTTGTATAACCAAGTCATAATGATAATTATCCATGAAAAATAGAGATAAGAAAGCAAACAATCATGAAGAATCAAGAAGACAATTTGTAAGAAAGAAAGAGAAATAAATGATAGAGAAGAGATTCATAAGTAAACATAAATGACAATATAAGTAATATATAATGCAGAAGTAAAGTCACCATGTAAGATAAATAAGAATTTGATACAATGTCAAATGATATAACAAATAAATAAAGATAGGATTAGAGCACATGTGCAATCCAAAATGAAAATGTAAAAGTACCATACATGTGATCATAAATACTGATATATTTTCCCACACACATTATCCATAATGTCAAATAAGTCTATATGAAGCTAGACATTAACTATTGCTAAAGTCTTTTCTATCTTTAGCAAAAATTGGGAAAATACTTCTTGTCTAATTTCCATAATAGAAAATTTAAGAATGTTAGATGGATCATTCATAAGAGTGATATCATGCAAGATATGCTTAGAATAATGTATGGGAGTGGACTCTAATGGAGATGCAAGAATCACTGGTACAAAAGTATCCATATGTAAGGAAATCATAGGTGGAGAAAGATTCATAGGTGAGTGAAGGTCCATAGGTGAAGGAATCATGGGTGGAGACACAAAAGGTGATGAAGAGACCATATGAGGGGATGGAACCACTAGATGTGTAACCATGGTAGAATAAGGGGGATCCTTCTTATGGGAATGACCTATGGAAGGAATGGTATAAGGTCCAATAATAGCTATAAGATGATCCTTAAAGTGGTGATAAAGGATGTGGTAATGATTGGTGTGATGGGTTCCACATTGGTGCCGAAGATAATACACCTCTCCATAATTAGGAATATACTCAAGTATTACCTTTTGAAGGAGGTATGGACTTGTATAAGGATTGAGTGGAATAAATATGCAAAGTATCAATATATTTTCACAACTTACGATACTGCATGGAGGAATGATTATTCATTCCATAGAAGCAAGATATATGACTATGAGTAGGCTTAGTATAATTATTCATAGGAGGAGGTATAACAATAATATAAGGGGATTGGGAAGGCTCTTTAGCCAATTTGGTATGAAATAGAGCCATTTGAGGTAAAATAAGCAAACCATCACCCAAAAAAGGTGATGGTGGGGACAGAATGGGACTAGGCTCAATAGAAGGAGTAATGGGATAAAAAAAGGGATACACTCAATAATAGAAGGAGTGAAAACATGCTCAAATATAGTGAAATAAAGAGTGGGATCAACTATAATAGAATCAAGAATGTGCTCTAATGTGAGATCTACTAAGGGAGGGGCAGGGTCTACATAAGGCTACATAAGGGTTGCATATATCCCAAGGATAATCAAGCTATAGGGTTAGGGTACCTAAAAAAGTGATAAGGCCCAATCATAACATAATCCATGAGCATAATCCTATGAGGTTCCTAATAAATTAGAGGTGTTACTACCATCTCTACCCTATGATAAAGAGGAAAAATACTATAATTAAGAACTATGAATGATGGAACATGGGAAGAATCACTAAAAGACTAAATCAAAGAAGAATGATAATGGATAATCTTAGCATCATAGGCTTAAACAAGACTACCTAGGAATAGATCATCTACAATGTAACCATCATCATAGTCAGGGGTGTGAAGATTAATGATGCAATTAGGGATGACCTTGTCATCTAATGAAGTGTGATGAGTATAATGTTGAGTCTTACTGAAGATAATGGGAATATCACCACAAGGAGGTTTTCAATAATGAGGCTATAAAAAATTAGGAAGTTGAGAGATGAGATGAGCTGATAGATTATAAGTTTAATCTTTAGGTTGATCTCATCAAGCTTATCATCGTTAGAATCTAAGATGTTAGGAGGAATATTTATGAGTTTGGGATGCCTATTGTAACCTTGAGTTTAATTAATGGAAAAGTTAAATCATTGAGACTCATGAAATGGAACAGTTGGCAAAGGTTCAAGAATAAGAATCTTAAAGACACCACAAACTTGGAATTTTTTGAAATTATAAGGGTTAGTGTCACCCTAAATCCTATAAATGGATACATTATGATGGAATTTAACACATTTTTAGGTGTAAGAAGTAACTAATCTCATACGGTGATTCCAAATCCTACAAATAAATTTTCTATAAGAAATAGGAAATTTAAATATCATCACATTTACATGAATGGTGACAGGTGGCATGGTAATCAAAAGCCACACACAACATAAAGGATCCATTTTATTTCAATGATATCCTTGGAATGTGATGAATGTGGATTTTAGATTGCATTCAAAATATCTAATAGTTTTGATAAAATTGAGAGAGACAACATAAGCTCCTGAACCCTCATCAACAATCAATGCATGCTTGACTTGGATATCACCTATTTATACACTAATGAATAGAGGAGACTAATTTGCATGAAGAAAAATATTATCAAGAATCATATAACTGATAATAAATTTTAACGAAAGAGACATGTCCATTATTTGATCAACATGGATGAACATCTCTTCACATGGTTGTAATATGTTATCCTCAGATCTGGATAAGGTTACTTCATGTCCTACTAGGGGAGTATGAGGGATGTTCATTTCAAATAATAGCTACATAAGATGGATTATATGACATGGAGAGGTCCTCATAATCTCAATAAATGGAATTTTGGATGGAATATTAGTGAGTTCCATGATGGGATCTCACACATCATAACCCATGAACACATTGTTCGAAATAGGTGCATAGTGTTGAATGAGGTCCTCAAAATGAGGAGCCAAAATTAATTGAAATTTATGTTGATAAAAAGGAGAAGGTTTAGAAAAAGGTTTTAAATTATGTTAAAAAGCTAAAGTAGTTGGTTTAAGTTGGTTTTGAGAATTGATAGAAGAAGTGTTAATAGAAGCTTGATTATCATGAGTGTTAAGTAAAGAAGATGAAGGGAGAGTAGAAATAGAATGGGAAGTGTTATCCAAGGGAAGAGTTAGGATTGGTTCATCAAAGGTTATAAGGTTATCTTGCCCCAACTCATTTAAGTGAGTTGGAGAATAATCCTAAATAACATGAAATGCATGAGATAATGGAGAAGTGTAGATAATTTGAGGATAAATAAAAGCAGTTGGTGGCCATTTTTGGCCCACATATAAATATCTTTCATGATTTGATGAAGTAGTTGATCAAAATCTTATAAATGGATCCAACATTTACAAATAGAGAGGATATAATCAAGGTTTTCTAAGGATACAATAGCAGTGTTGAAGGATAAGCCTAGAAGCTAGAAGCTAAGTACAAAATCTTTTATTAAGCTAAGTCTTTGCTTGTTCATTATTTCAAACATTGTGGGGACTAAGTGTTTCTTTTATTTTGGGACAATTTTTGGCTAAGTGTTAAGTGTTGAATTATTTCAAAAAAATTGTCTAAGATAAAGTTTTTGAAGGGATAAAATCAAAAGTTCTAAGAGATATCTTTTTCAAAGAAAAGTGGCCAAGACAATTTTTTTGAAGGGATTTTCTTAGGGAAATGGTCTAATATAAAAAATTTGAAGGGCATTTTCAATTCTTCTGAAGGGCACTTTTTTGAAGTCAAAAGGCCAAAGGAATTTTATAAGGGACACATTTCCTTTAGGATATTTTTCCAAGACAATTTTTTTGAAGGAAGGTTTCTTTCAGAACTTTTCTCTGAAAGCAAAGGGTTCATTTTCAAGAAAGCTGAAGGAAAAAAATATGAAGGAATTCCTTCATAGGGAAGTGCCAAAACAAAAATATGAAGGGAATTTTCAAGTTTCTCGAAGGGAATGTTACTTTTAGGAAGGTTCATTTTTAAAAAATGTAAAGGGTCATTTCCCTTCAAAAAGGTGCATTCACAAGATTTCTAAAGAGGCATTTTTTAAATGCCAAAGGGCACTTTTGTCAGTAAAAGGTAACACTTGAAAAGTTGATAGTTCATTTCAAATAAATAAAGAACATTTAAAATTTTTTTGAAGGGTATATTCCCTTTGGAAAGGAGCATTTTTAAAGTGGCCAAAAGATACTTTTCCTTCATAAAAGTCATTTCTTCAAAGGACTTTTAAAACTTTAAAGGGTCCTTCTCAAAAAGTCTAAAGTTTAATTCCTTCAAAAAAAAGTCTGAAAAAATTATTCAAGTAAATTATCTGAAAGAAAAGGCCTAAAAGAAAAAGGCCTATAGGAAATTATCTAAAAGAAACATGAAATTCATGCCAGTGTCAAAGTTCAAGATCATAAAATAGCTATTGAGATTCAAATATCCCGTGATGGGCCCACAAACATCAAAATCTGAACCCTTATAAGTAGTTGTTTGGATTTATATGGACTTATATTGACATATATGGGTACACTAAAACCAATGTCCTTAGATCAATTTTCCATCTATAGGAAAGATTTCATCTAGGTTTCAAGGTAGGATATAGTAGGTGCAATTAGTGGAGGGGCCCTCATCTTTCAACATGGCCATCATTAATGACAAATAACTACTCAACATAGAAGTAGCATGGTTCGATCGAGATTCAGAGTTATGGGGATTTTGTCCTTATACATGAAATACATGTGAGAGATGATAGATGAAAATCAAGTGATTATAAAAGGTATCTATCATTAAATATTTTCTTAGAGAAGTTCTTATCTTCTATCATGTTTTCTAATCAATGAGGGGCTCAAGGAGATTTGTGGTGATCTTAGATGGTTCATTTCATGTTTAAGTTAGTTTCATGCTATCAATTCAAAATATTTCAAGGAAATAGTGGTTGTTACATCCATTTATTACCCCTCTCTCCATTTTATCACAAAATTCCCCACTGTCATCCCTTTTTGCTATATATATAGGCTTTTGAGCCTAAAAAGAGATCCCACGACTAGTGATAGAGTTACTCTATCAAAATTACCTTATAACACTCTCTTGAAGTAATGAGATGCATTTTTTAATTCTAGTTTGAAGTAAAGTATACATTATTAGAGTTTAACTTATAGATGTATGTCCCTTTTCATCATTTTTATATTCTATACATATCTTGATTTAATTTTGTTGGTTCCTTGTAGGCTATGTGAAGTGTTAGATGTTGGTCCCTTTCTTGAAGTGTCATAATTTTATAGTGTCTCATATAGACCTATTTATTTCTATCCTTCAAATTTTAAGGTTTCCCTTCAAACTCCACAAAAAAATACTTATGCCTGTGGCCTTGAGATAGGATCAAATTAGTCTATCTTAGTTAGGTTCATTATTATTTGTTAAGGTTTGTAGGTTGAAAGTGGATCATTTCATATTTTGTTGCATCACCATCCTTAACTTAGATTTCCCTTTCAAGTTATCTTTCTCTCCCTTTTCCTTAGTCAGTAGTAGATTTTAGTATGGGAAACAAGTTGAAGTGAAGAATCTAAGGAGCTAACCTCATTAAAAATATTAGAGGTTCAACTTCATTACAGGATACCTACAGCCTAAGGTTGTTCCAATATTATAGCTAAGAGTGAGAGAACTTGAAAAAATCTCCCATAAGGGTATAATTATAGCCTATAATAGTTTTTGGAATGCCTGGTGGGACCAATTTTGAGGAATATTATTCAATTTTGATGTTAGTTTGATAAATTTATAGTAGTTATAGCTTTCATCTTTCAATATTTGGTGACTCTAAAGAACACTTAGCAATCTAGTGACATAATAGTAATTATCTTTCATGCGAAAAATGACTACAAGATCAGCTTCTAGAGTTATTCCTTTTGATTTTGTCAAACTCCCCTTAAATTTATCCAAAAGGTTAAGGTTCACCCATACTCACCCATACGTAAGAAACCATTTTCCTAAACTAGTCATGAGGTGTACCTATGCAAGAAGACCTTTTTTATCCCCTTTTGTTACCATGATTCCCCAAAGAGATTTTGTAGGCTTCAGTGGCTAAAGTCCTTTCAATCTACCACAATATGATCCTATGCTATTAGTATCTCTAAAAATCATCCAACATTTTATAGGAGACCAAGCCATAACCCCTATTGAACACATCAATGACAACCAATTTTTTTAATATCCATAATGTCATTGTAGAAAATATAGCTATTAGACTGTTAGTTGTATCCCTTAAGGGAAAAGATTTAGATTGGTACAAAGGCTTAGCTATTATTTATATTTAATCATGGAATCAGATAGGAGAGGCCTTATGTAAAAGATTTTTAGGCAAGAGTGACCAATTTTCACTAGTAGAATAGATTACCACAATAAAGAGAGCCCCTTATGAAGTCATGCAAGACTTCAACATAAGATTCCAAAAAGCTTGGGATAAAATTCCAGCCTTTGTTAGACCATCCCCTAACTTTGCATTCTTATACTACTTTAAGGCTCTAAATAATGATATAGCTGTAATGATCCAATTCATGGGAGGGGACATTTTATCAGATGCTTATGAGGTGGCTATTAAAGCATAAAATTACCTAGTTCAGATTGGTAAGCTTGCTCCTAGACCCCCAATGCCTCTTTTTCCTAAAATTAGACCACCCCTTGTAATTATTTCTCCACTTGATGTTATTCTTCCAACTCCAATAATTAATACTATACCTTCACCTAAGTAGGAAAAGGCCTCCAGTAGCAAATCAAGTGATTCCCAAGAGTAGAAAAACTACCTAGAACTAAAGAACATACTCAAATCCTTGGGAAATGATGTGATAAATGTTAAAAGGTTGTAAGAGTAGTTTAATAAAACTTATCAAGCTCTATATCAACCTCATCAGTAATCTTATCAAGAGAATAGACCACCCTTCAAGGGAAATTTCCAAAACTAGAACTGTGAGCAAGGGCAAGGACAACTTAGCTACAATAAGCAGGGCAACTATAACCCAAATGTTTTAGGCTCTTCCAACTCCTTATTTCCTATTAAAAATATTATGGATCAAGAAGTTTAAGGGACCATACCTTGGGATCAATATTTTGGGCAATCCATTGTCCCAACTAATAGTTTTAACTAGGCCTGTAATGACCAATGGTAGCAGGTTATTTCTTATGGATACTATCAAGCCTTAATGGATCAAAACATAGAGACCCCCATGATGATAAAAATAGGATAATCTCCACAAGACCAAGGATCTGATCAAGTACCAAAACAATTGGATGCCACAATGGTCATTAGTGAGCAAAAAGAGTGATATACACTCAATCAGCAGGCTAGTTCTATCCAAGCATACATTCTAGTGGTAGTTAATACAAGGTTCAAAATAAGGAATATGGATGGTAATCAAGAGGTGTTAAAAGAACCTCCTATCATTAATCCTTCATTATCTAATACTAATGAGCTTGCTATCACTCCAAAGGTCCTGACACCTCCTGAAAAATTAGAATCAAGGGACCCATTTTGATCCACTAAACTCATAAATTCAAAAAACAATAGTAGTGGTTCCCAAATCTTAGGAAAAGGTTGGTGGTCCACCAGTAAACATTATTGAAAAAATGAAAATTTCCAATGTGAGTGTGCCAATGTGGGAAATTCTTTCCATGCCCATTCACATGGATATCCTTCAAGAAGGTTTGTTCAAGATAGGTAATACAACAACTATAGGTAGACAACCAAGTAAAGAAATTAATGTCCTCACCAATGCAACCCAATGTCATATGGGAGAAGGATTGAATAAGGTGGTCAAACCTCCTCCATTCTACATTTCATTAATCATTGGTGATTCTTTATAATATAACTACATGGTAGATAGTGGAGCAAGTACTTTGATGATGCCAAAGTCTATAGATAATTAGTTGAACCTCAAATATGAGCCACATACTAAAGGATTTTTATAGCTTGATGGTTCTTACACAAAGCTATTTAGTATCATCAAGGAATTGAGCTTGACCTTGCATAATTGTCCTAATGTTTTAGTGGTTTAGGATGTGTTGATCCCTAATGTAACTCCTCACTTTAAATTATGCCTTTCTAGAGAATTCATAGCCAAAATTAGGGGTTAACTAGCAGTAGATTGGTCCTGCATGACTTACATAATAAGGTATGGGACCAAGGTATCAATCAAGGTTGAGCCCATGACACAATTTCACATTAAAATCCATCAACCAAATAGAATAAACCTCAATTTTACTATCCTTGATGAGGATGAATTTGAAATTGGTCAAGAATTGAATATTATCCTAAGGAGATTCCAAACTTGTTCTTGTATGTGTTATGGAGGGATAATCAATTTCTCAACCCTTTGGAAGGTGTTGAAGAAAGAGAAAAGGGTGTCTATTTTATAATGAATAAAATCAATTCATGCCTTCCCTCATTGGACCTAAAGAAGACCTCAATGGTATGTGGAAGTTGTTAATTGAAGGTTCAAGGAGAAAAAATGGGGTAGGTTTAGGGGAAATGTTGGTTTTCCCTTCATATGATAAGTATTTCTCTTCTTATAGGTTCCATTTTAGTTGCTCCTCTAATGTAGTAGAATATGAAGGCCTAATCCATGGCTTCTAATGGGTCATTAAGAGGGGAATCAAGTAGTTGAAAGCATATGGAGATAGTGAGCTTATAGTGAAATAAGTTAAGGGCCTAAACATTATGAAGAATCCTTTGATGAGGTCCTGTAAGGGACCTAATTGAAGATTTTGAATCCTTTAACATTCAAGTTATACCAAGGAACCAAAATTAGCATGCTACTAGGTTGGTAGTTGTGGGAGCATAGTTTGATATTCTAAGTAATATAAAAGAGGCCAAGGTTCATCCACATGTCAAGGTGGTGGTGAGGTATTAGTATTAGATAATTAAGCCCACTAGTAGGTCTTAGAAAATAACAAAGAAATTGATTGTTTCTTATAGTAGGAAGCAAAGTTTTCCTTAATAAACTAAGAGAAGTTTCAACATCAATATTAGGATCAAATTGTTCAAATGAAGTCTGAAAAACTTCCTAAAGGGCTTGTCACCCTTGAAAGTATTTTCTATGAGGGAGACTATATAAAGAAAGATAAGGTAGTGATGTCAACTAATGAGAATAACTATGAAAGAGTCCTTATTTTCAAGGGAAATCTCATCAAGCTTGGGAAGGTAAATAATGAGTAAGAAAGGCATGCTTTCATTGAACTTTGTAAGGAATATTTAGACATCTTCACTTGGAAATATAGTGACCTGAAAGGTTTTGATCCAAAGTTAGCCAAGCATATTATAGAACTAGAGGCCAATGTTAAGCTTGTGAGGTAAAAATAGAGGCCCATTAAGCCCAAAATTGAAGAGATAATGAGGAAAGCATTGACCAAATTGATTGAATCCAAGATCATATTTCCCATCAAGCACTCATCATTGGTAGCCAATTTGGTGCCTATAAGGAAAAAGAGTGGGGAGATTAGGTTATGTGTTAACTTTAGAGATCTAAATAGGGTCTACTTGAAGGACCATTACCCTCTATCATCCATGGAGTAGGTTCTTCAAATAGTCGTAGGTTCATAACATTTTTCTCTTTTGGATGGATATTCAGGTTTTAACCAAGTATTAGTAAAGAAATAAGATCAATAAAAGACTACTTTCACCACCAAATGGGGCATGCATGCATACCAAAAGATGCTTTCTACCTTATACAATGCTAGAGAAACTTTCTAAAGAACTATGAACATGGATTTCTAAGGGATAATAAATCAAATGGTGCTAGTCTACTTGGATGACATCATAGTTTTCTCTAAGAGTGCCAACAAACACATGAACCACCTAAGGTTGATCTTTGAGAGATACAAAGAGTATGGATCTCTTTGAATCTCAAGAAGTGTGTGTTTTCTATCCATGAGGGCAAACTCTTGGGACATATTATCTCAAAATAGGCATTAGCTATTGATCTTGATAGAATAAGTGCCATCTTAGCCTTATCATTACCCAAACATAAGAAGGGAATCCAAAGTTTAATTGGGAAAATAAAGTTTGTGAGAAGGTTTATACCTAGTTTTGAAAACTTGTTCAAGCCCATCATTTCCATGCTTAAGAGGAATCAAGTGTTCAATTAGTCAAATGAAGTTAAATCAACATTTGAGGTTATCAAGCAAGCCATTACCTAAGCACCCACACTTATGAATCCTATTTTCTCAAGAGATTTAATATTGTATGCCTTTGCCAATATTGACACTATATTAGCTATGTTGATGCAAAAGAATGGTGAAGGACATGAGTAGGCAATAAAAAATTTTAGTCACTAGCTTGAGGGGTATGAGGTTAGGTATACTTTCATAGATAAGCAAGTCTTTTTAGTGTCAAGAAGCCTTAAAAGGTTTAGGCCAATGCTCTGCAATAGAAAATCTATCTTATAGTGTCTCATCTTAGAGTGAGAGACTTCCTTCTTAACAAAGACTTGAATGAAAAAAGGGATGGTTGGATTACCAAGGTCATGGAGTATGACATGGAGATCAAGATCACTAAGATATTAAGAGGTAAATTCTTGTGTGATAATATGTTTGATGGCCTTCATGAACACAAAGAGGATATCTTGGTAACAAAAGATAAATCAAAAACATATGCACCTCCACCTCACACTAGTTGGCTCTAGGATATGACCCATTTCTTGATAATAGGTGAATGCCCACAAGTTATGAATAGGGAAAAAATAAGGTATTTTAGACTTCAGTCCATACCTTATGCATTAGTTGATGGTGTTTTATTAAAAAATGACCTCAATGGAGTGCTCCTAAGATGCATAGATGATGACTAAGTCACAAAGCTCTTAGAGTAATTCCATTATAAGCCTATACGAGGCTATTTTTCTCTAAGGACCACATTAGCCATGATAATAAGGGTTGGTTATTACTGGCCCAACATCTTCAAAGATGTATATACGTGGATAAGAAAGTATCAAAAGTGTTCTTTCTTTGTGGGTAATAAAATATTGGCATCCCTTCCTCTCAATCAAATTCAAGTAGAACAACCCTTCATTTAATCAGGGCTAGATTTCATAGGAATGATCAACCCTCCATAAAGTGTAGTACATAAATGGGTACTTATTACAATTGACTACTTCACTAGGTGGGTGGAAGCCATTATGTTGAAATAAGATAATGAAAGTGTAGTCCTAGACTTCTATGATAGCATTGTGATAGGTTTGGTGTTCCATCCACTATCATTTTTGATAAGGAATTAACATTCCTCAGTCTAAAATGAGTGAATGGGCTCTTAAAATGGGCATATACCTCAATGCCTCTTCCAAATATTATCCATAAGTAAATGGACTAGCTAAGTCCACAAATAAAAATTTGCTAGGAATCATCAGGAGAAATATGGAATAGAATCAGAGGACATGGCACACTAAATTAAAGACAACCTTGTGGGATAATAAGGTGACTCCTAAAGCTACCATTAGAAATTATCAATATGTTTTAGAATATATAAGGGAGGCCAAGTTACCCATTTCTCTTGAGCTACTTGCATTAGAACTAGCCCATCAACTATAACTGATGGAAGATGAGCCCTTGCATGTGAGACTTGCATAACTCATAAAACTTGAAGAAATGAGAGACCTTGCAATGAAAATACTAGAATCACATCAATCTAAAGTTAATAAAACCTATAATAAAATATCCATAGCAAGGGAATTCAAAGATTGGGATCTAGTCCTCAAGTGGGATTCAAATAAGGCCAAGCTAGGAAACTATACAAAATTTGATAGCTTGTGGAGTGGTCCTTATTTGATTCACATATGAAATAAACATAATGTTTTTTAGCTTGCCCAAATAAATGGAGAGGTATTGCCCATCCCAATCAATGGTATTCATCTAAAGCCTTAATATTAAAAGATTTTATATCCATTGTATATATTGTACATTTTATATAGTTTTCATGTTTTCTTCCAAGTGCCTTGTGCACTTTCCTTTTTAGTTGTGTGTTTCCCTTACCTAAGTGCCTTGGGCATAGTGTTTATTTTTTTTATTGTTATCTATGTTGTTTCAAAAATAGGTTGTTCCATTTCAATGAAAAAGTGACTTGAATTCATGCCCAATGGATGGATTTGATGAGGCAACATGTTCTAAGTTCTCTTACATTGACAGGCATGCAACCCCTATGAGCTACTAAAGATGTTGGCCGTTTTTGGGTCACATATAAGATCTTGCCTGGTTTGATGAAGCAGTGGATAAAAGTATTAAAATGAATCCAAAATTTGTAAATAAAGAGGATCCAAACAAGGTTTTCTAAGGATCTAATAGTAGCATTTAGGGATAAGCTTGCAAGCTAGAAGCTAAGTGAAAAATATTTTATTCAGATAAGTCTTTACTTGTTCATTCTTTCAGACTTTATAGGGACTAAGTGTTTCTTTTCTTTTGGGACAATTTTTGGCTAAGTGTTAAGTGTTGAATTATTTTAGATAAATTATCCAAGATAAAGTTTTTGAAGGGTTAAAATCAAAAGTTTTAAAAGATATCTTTTTCAAAGCGAAGTGGCCAAGACAATTTTTTTGAAGGGATTTTTTCAGGGAAATGGTCTGATACAAAAAATCTGAAGGGAATTTTAAATTCTTCTGAAGGGAAAATTTTTGAATTCAAAAGGCCAAAGGAATTTTCCATGGGACACATTTCCTTCAAGAAAATTATCTAAGATAATTTTTTCAAAGGAAGATTTCTTTCATAACTTTTATCCTAAAGAAAAGGGTTCATTTTCATCAAATCCAAAGGAAAAAATTCCAAAGAAATTCCTTCAAAAGGAATTTCTTTAGAGGGAAGTGATAGAACAAAAATCCAAAGGGACTTTTCATGTTTCTTGAAGGGGATGTTCCTTTTTGGAAGGTTCATTTTCAAAAAAGGAAAAGGGTCCTTTCCCTTCAAAAAGGTGCATTCACAAGATTTATAAAGGGACATTTTTTAAATGCCAAAGGACACTTTTCTTGGTAACATGGAGGACTTGCAAAGCTGACTATTCATTTCAAATAAACAAAGGACATTTTAAAAAGTTTAAAGTGTACTTTCCCTTTGGAAAGGGGTATTTTCAAAATGGTAAAAACATACTTTTCCTTTAGAAAATACACTTCTCTAAAGGACTTTTCAAACTCTGAAAGGTCTTTCTCAAAAGTCCAAAGTTTAATTCCTTTAGAAAAAATATACAAAAATTGTTCAATCAAATTATCTAAAATAAAAGGCCTCATAGAAAAAGGCATGCAAGAAAGTATCTAAAGGAAAAATGATGTTCACACTAGTGTCAAGTTCAAGCTCATAAAATAGCTGTTAGGATTCAAATATCCCATGACGGGCCCATAAATGTCAAAATATGAACCCTTACAAGTAACCATTTAGATTTGTGTGGACTTACATCAACATAAATGGGTATAGGAAAACCAATGTCCTTAGATTGGTTTTCCATCTATAGGAAAGATCTAGTCTAGGTTTCAAGGTAATAACTAGTAGGTACAATTAATGGAGAGGTCCTCATGCTTCAAAATGGCTATCATTTTTGACAAATAGCCACTCAACATAAAAGCAACATGGCTCAATCTATATTTAGATTTATGGGTATTTTGTCCTTATACATGCAAGATAAGTTAGAGATGACATGGGGATGATATATGAAAATTAAGTGATTAGAAAAGGTATCTTGAGCATTAAATACATTCTTGGAGAAGTTCTTGTCTTCTAGCATGTTTGTTAATCAATGAGGGGATCAAGGAGATTTGCAGTGATCTTAGATGATTCATTCCATGGTCAAGGTAATTGCAAGCTCTAAATGCAAAAGAGTTCAAGGACATAGTGGTGGTTACAACCATTTATTACCCCTCTCTCTATTTTCTCAAAAAATCCTCCTCTTCTCTCATCCCTTTTTTCTATATATATAAGATTTTGAGCCTAAAAAGAGATCCCTTGAATGGTGATAGAGTTACTCTATCAAAATTGTCTTGTAACACTCTCTTAAAACAATGAAATGAATTTTTTGATTCTAGTTTGAAGTTAATTATACATTATTGGAGTTTAACTTAAAAATTTATGTCCCTTTTCATCATCTATAGATTATCTACATATATTGCTTTAATTCTTTTGGTTCCTTGTAGGTTTTGTGAAGTGTTAGACAGTGGTCCCTTTCTTGAAGTGTCACAAGTTTATAGTGTCTCATACAGACTTATTTTTTTCTATCCTTAAAATTGTAGGGTTTCCCTTCAACCTCTACAAAAAATACTTATGCTTGTGCCTTGAGATAGGATCAGATTAGTTTGTGTCTTGGTTAGGTTCATTATTACTTGTTAAGGTTTCTACATTGAAAGTGGATCATTTCATATTTTGGTGCATCGCCATCCTTATCTTAGATTTCCATTTCATGTTATCTTTCTCTCTCTTTTCCTTAGTCAAAAATATATTCTAGTATGGGAAATAAGTTAAAGTGAAGCCTTTGAGGAGCTATCCTCATTAAAAAACCTAGAGGTTCAACTTCATTAAAGGATACCCATAGCTTAAGGTTGTTCCAATATTGTAGCTAGGAGTGAGAGAGCTTAAAAAACTCTCTCACAAGGGTGAAATTCTAGCCTACAACAACACCCACCCTTCACGTATTAGTCATGTTAACCATAGTATCTTTAGAAATGGGTTCAATAATACTTTCTATATTGTTGGTGGAAGGGGTGGGATTATCTTGGGTACCTTGATTAGTTTGATGTTTAGGAAGAGGGTCTTTATAGATATCCAAATGAGAATTATATGGATTCAATGCTTGATATTTAGTATGAGTCTCATGAGCCTTAAAATCAATGTCATAAGCTTGTTGACATTTTCTAATGATAGAATCATGATCAAAATAAGGAATAAGAGGAAAATACATAGCTAAATTATGAAAATACCTACATGTCTCATGATAATGACCCCAACTAGCATGAAACCAACAAAACTTGTTAGGATCACACTAGGATTTCATATGACAAGTAAGATCAAGTGCTCATAAAAAAGGCCTAGGTAGGAATTTTAGTAATTCAGTTGAGGATAAGGGTTTGTGAATATTAATGGTATTAGGTGAAGATAAATGAGGATTGGTAAATTATTGAGAAAGGGAAGCTAGTTTTGAATATTAGATAGGAATAATAGTTTGAATAGTGTGAATGGTGTCATAAGAGTCTATGACACCATCATTTGTAGCATTATGATTTTTGTTCTTGATTAAGATGTGAGGACCTATAGAAGGTTAGGGTGGCTTGAATTAATGTATAAGTACATATTGACATTTAGCTTGGTCAATATCCTCCTCCAAAGCACATGGGAAGAGAGTGCATACCCAATATTATAACTTTGGAAAAAGAACATTGGTAAAGAGATGGAAAAGGTTATCATCAGCCATGTTATGTTCACGTTTGTTGGATAATGTTTTCCACCTTTTAACAAAGGCTTGGGTAGTTTAATTTTTAAGTTGTTTACAATTTATAAAGTGGGCCAAAGTGTTTTCAAGAAGATCACTAGTTTGGAACTATTGGACTAAAGAATTCACTAAATTTTCCAAAATAGTAATAGAATGAGTTTTAAGTTGGTTGTAGCAATCTAAAGTATCACCCATGAGGGTTTTGGCTAATATATTGGTAGCACCAAAGGTGTTTAGTTTGACCCAATCCTTGTAAATATTTATAAAAAAAATTTTATGAAGGGTAGGATAAGTTGATCCATTATAAAAAATGGTAGGGGTGATACCTCTTATATCAATATTAGCAATTTGAGTGGTCATAGGTTCATTTTGAATATGATTAATGGTATTGTTAACCAAATGAGGTTGAGGGATGAGATTACCTTTAGAATCTATAAGAGGAGGAGGGGGAATATTTTGATTATGTGTGACCCAAGTCATTGGTTGAGGATGAGTTTGAAGATGGAGAAGGTGATTTTGCATTCTCATCATTTGATTTGTATTATGAGCTTGAAAAGTATTCATTTGATTAAGTGTTTGTAACAAGATTTGGTGGGTTTGATTGGTATTTTTATCATTATTTGAAGAATTTGAGTTGGAAGGAGTGGCTTGGGTACCATTAGTTGTATTAGTATGATCTTGAGAGGAAATATAAAAATGTGAGGCACTAGTGGAAAAATTTAGTTGTGTTGAAAAATATAGATTAGTGAAGGGATGAGAAGAGGAAGAACTAGGAGCATGATTATTTTGGGTAGAAAATGATGTAGTAGTAGAAGGATTAAGGATAGTGGATCTTATAAGAGACCTAACAGATGTAGAACCTACCATATTAGTGGAGATACTAAGCGTGAAGGTAGAATAATTCAAATAAGAAGAGGTCATGGTATGAAAAGGGGTCATAATTGAGGGAAAAGGCTAAGAATAAAAAAAAGTGGTACCCCTAAATCCATTTAAGAACATGGGTGTAGGTGAATGAGGCTCTTTATATTGACCACTAATCATGAGATGGTAAATGGTAGAGGGATCTTTTCCTTGATGTTTAAAGAATTCAAAAATAAATAAAATCATTTCAAGGGTATCATCTAATTCAAGTTAATCTTCTAGGGAGAAGAGAGGATTAAAATATGAAGCGAAATGAGGAGGGGTCTCATAGTTCATTGTGTGAGTGGATATGTGAACATTACTCTCATCTAAGATAGAAACCCTACTCTATATATGGGATACCCTATGAGGTTTGGTAAAACTCATCATGTTTTTTGAATTTAACTTAACTTTGTCTTCAAAAAAAATTCATGATGAAGGAGAAAGAATAAACTAGGTAAAAGAGATGACAAATTAAGGAAATAGGAAGTCAAACAAAATATATAGAGTCAATTGATCTATTTAAGGCACACAACATAAAACCTTGCATGAATACTATCTAATGCAAGTTTTTGTAAAATAACATACAATTGAGTAAAGAAAAAGCAATCAACTTGGAAAGTAAAAAGATAACTAAGTGGTTAACTTGAATGTTGTTAGACTATTATAGTATAATTTTAGATGTGATAGGAAGTTGGCTATGATCAAGGAACTAAAAAGCAATCTAAGGATGGCTTTAGGACATTTGAGATGAAAGGGATCTGTATTATAAATGGTACAAGCTTGGTATTAGTGCCAACCCCCTCACTTCACATATTGCAATGATAAGGGTATCAGGTGCTTATCTAAAATATACCTTTAACCATGTGTTTATACTTTGCTAGAAAACCAAGTTATCTTCCCCCTTGGTTGTTAAATATATGTAGGTAGGCCATGGATAGAAAATTTTTTAAATGCTTGTTAAGATTTTGTGATTTGGTCATGTGTGCATAAAAGAGAAAATAGTGAAACTAAATGGTATATTGAAAACTACCTAATTAGACTATGTGATCTATTCTAAGCATAAAAATAAGAAGAAATTAAATTGTGGGCTAATTACTAGCATGATGTTAATTCCAACTTTAAAACATAGTAAAATATTGATTTAGTCAATAGTATATACAAAGAATATAGAACATGGTCAATAGGGTCAGCCATGTATTGTATAAGTAAAAAGTTTGAAAGTGAACTAGGTCGATAGAGTTGACCTAGCTTTTTAGATAGAATACAAAATATAGAATTACATCGATAGGGTTGACCTAGTTGGATCTATAAGAGTAGTTTTAAACACTATAAACTATGAAAAATAAGACTGTAAAGAAAGAGAGAGAAAGATAGAAAGGGGCCTTGGTGGGTTAGAGGATGTAGATAAGTGAGATTGTTGTTGAAGAACCTTGATAAATGCTTATAAATCCTACTAATTGTGTTGATTAGGTCAACCAATCTTTTTAGAAACCTATTATTGAGTACCTAAAATCTACAGGGTTGACTAGGTCACCCTAGTAGTATGAATCTAATGCTTGAAAGTGTACAAGGTCAACTAGGTCATCCTAGTAGTCTAGACTAGATGTCTGAAAGTATAAAAAACTTGTACTATGTTAGCTAAGTCAACTTAGTAGCCTGAACCTAAAAAAGAACCTACCTAGATAGAACAAAGTCATTTTGATGTAAATATGTGTCAAACCTACACATAGAAGTTAGTACTATATCAAATATAGTTGACCTTGCATCACAAATATATGAAAAATAAAATGATAAAATGATGAAATAAGTGAAACAAATCCTGTAAGGGTTAGATCACATCAGGTTCAGCAAAGTGTATGAAATAAAAGTGCATCATGTTTATAAATCAATCCTAACTCTAAGATGATAAATCATACTATGCACTTCTGATTGGGGACACATTTATTAAGTGGGATCATGACCAATATGGGGATCTTCTAGACTTGATTAGGGGATCTCTTATTGTAATACATGATGCTATGGAGGGTTCTAAAGTCTCTAATCTAAAAAAATCATGTAATAACCCTAAGGGGGTCCTAAATTTTAATATTTCACCTATACTAATAACAAGTAAATTAAATCTAATCTAGTTCTCACCAAATTTTATGGCACAAAGTGAGGGTTAGAAATAATAAAACCAAACATGTATAGAAGACATATACTCACATCAATCTATATGAAATCATAATGCATGTAAGAGAATAAAAAATGCATATCTATCTACTCTTATAAAGGAGAAATAAAGTTAAGAATACCTAGCTTTGAATATAAACCCACAAAGCCTCAATATCTCCCTTGGCCAAGGTGCTTTGTTAGAGGTTGTTTTGGTATGTAAGGATGAAAAAGACAAATCAACACTAGGGTAGACAACCTATTAATGCATCCAAAAGAGTTCCCCATAACACAAGATTGATATCTCCAAAGAAAGTATGGAACCCTAACATTTTCTTATCAATTATAATGGTCAATAAGTAGATGTTCATTCACTCTTACATCTTCTTTCGCTTCTCCTTGACTAATTATGGAATTGAACTTGTATATATAGGTGGATTTGAACCTTAACCCTTCCAAAATTCCTAGCCAATATGGTCAACCCAACCAACCTAGCACAATTTTGGATAATAATTCACTAGGTCCCAAGCTAGGTAGACCGAATTCTAACCTAATTCTTAAGTGAAAAATATCCCAAAATTATACAGGGTTGACCTAGTCGACCTAACATAACTAACTAAAAAAAAGGTATTTAGGTGAGGAATAGGATGATAAATGTAGAAAATGCCTATAATGGGTACAATAGAGAAGAACAAGCTTAGGGATAATGGTTTCAAGAGACAAATGTGTAGATAACAAGTGGAACAAGGGACAACAATCCTATGAAGCACCCATGATCTACCCACCCCTTTCCCAATGCACCCTTTAAGGCATGAACATAGAAATGTTGAGACCTGATGGGTTCCTGTAAGATACAAAGTGTCAGTAATTGATAAAAGTTTGAAAATATTATGTTTATACATATGTCCCACTTGAATCTCATCATGTGTCACGTGAGTGCAACACAAGATGGTGCTCCGAGAAATAGAACATGATAACACATAATGTTGATGATAATTAAGATGCAATAAGAAAAAAATAAGATAAATGAAAAGACATAATTGAAAAATACATATATTTACTTACATTAGTGTTGAAGATAAATAAGTAGACTATAAGAGAAGTGAAGGTGTCCAAAGTGAAAAACATTAGGCAAACCTATAGAAGTTATTACAAAAAATAGCTAAAAATCAATTTTTTTGGAAAAGAGGAATATAGTAGTGGAAACTATTATCTACAACATCATGATTTTAGAACATTTTATGGTTTGGAAAATGGATGAATAAAAACAAAGATAGAGGGAAAACAAGAAATAAAATGATAAAGATTTGAAAAATTAAGATTTTTAAAAAGTGATTTTAAATAGGTTAAAATGAAAGTCATTTGGTATTTTTGACTTGTAAACGAGATAAAAAGAGCTCTAAGAGACCAAATGAGCTAGAATGGTGAGGAGATGATATTCTAGGTGAGAAGGACCCCTAGATAAAGTAACAAGTGCAGGACAAGTAGGCAACTAAGAATCTCAAGCCAATTTTTCCATATTTGAGTGATTTAAGTGTATTTTTAGAAATTTGTGTTTTTAAGCATTTATAAACATCAAAATGAAACTAAATTAGATAATATGGATAGGAAAAAATAATTAGGGAAATGGGGTGAAGGGTTTGGGGAAATAAATATTGGAAGGCATTTATTTCACAAAATGTAAGGGGTTGGTAGTGAAAAGCAACTAGTTTGACCCAATTGACCTAATAGGCTGAAAAGTGACAAAACCCATATTGTTGACCTAGTAGGTCTATCCCAATTTAGTTGGTTATTCAAACTATTGACCTAGTATATAATTATCGACCTAGCAAAATAATTTAGTTTGATAATGTAATACTAAGGGGGGAAATAAGAGGGTTGGCATAGATTTTTAAGTCAACTAGGTCAAAATAAGGGAATTTTGGTCAAACTAGTGTTTAACCAAAGGACCACAATAGTATGGAAATACATGCAAGTGGCTGAATGAGTGCTAGAATGTCCCAAAATGACTGATTGAAGGATAAGAGGTCTGAGTAGGATAAAAATAGGTCCAATTGATTAAAAATGAATAGATTAAAATTATTAGGTTTGTTTTTGTATTTAAAATGAATGTATTATTATTATACATGAAATGGAGGATACAATACATCTTTTGTTATTTATTGGTTGTAAGGATGTTAGAGATTTTGGCATTTAGTGGATGCATCATGGCTCTGAGACTTATTAAATTACATGTCGATAGAGGATAGAGCTAGATCAATTTATTTAGGTCTAGGTGGCATATCAGATATGTGTAGGATACTCCTTAACTTAGATATGTTAGTCATGTTCTTGGGATGTTGGTAATCATTAAATAACACCTTCAAGTGTGGGGGGAGGGTGATACTATAAATGTGGGTATCACCTTAGAGGATGTACATGCCATCTTCAAATTGTCCATAGCAAGGATACCCATAGTTATAAGAGTACCTGATAGTGAGGAAAAGAGGAGAACCTTAACCAAATGGATGATGGGCTTAGAGAAAATACACCCTAGATTGAGGGTGAATATTTTCTATGTATACAACATAAATTATAGACATCTAGAAGGTTATGATAGCATGAGTGTTGTACCATAAGTTAGATGGTAAGGTACCACTCATTGTGATAGCCTTGAGCCGAATAATATTAGATGAGAGGGTATTATATGAATTGGGATTTGTCATCTAGGTGTAGCTTTTGCATGACATGTATGGAGTGTTATCTATAGGGTAGAATTAAGTGAGACCAATCATATTATTGATGGCATGGATCTATGATAGGTTCCACATCTATTGGTAAAAGGATTACCCCATGTAGTCGATGATAGGTTACCTTGAGTACATGGATGGAAATAGGACCAGTTAGCATAGGCCATACTTCATGTGTCAATACTATAGATAATGAGATGAGTGGATATAATATGGTATCCATATGGGTACATCATTATGATATTTCCTAACTAAGACATAGTGGCACCATCTTTGGCATGGATAAAGGTAATAGGGCACTAAACCTAGTGGATGAAGCCACATTTGATGGCATGAATACCAGGATAGATGTGTTTACCTCAATTAGTATCATCGATAGTGGTGCCCAAATTTTAGGCCCAACATGTAAGAGAGATATAGGGGAGAGGAAGATGAAGGGCACTAGTTGTGAGGCAAATTCTTAGGCCATGTTGTGAGAGATCATGGATTGGTCAAGCATGATAGGTGGTAAAGTGAGAAGATATGGATGAGGAAGTAGGAACACTAAAGGTACCACCATGAAATATATAGTAAGAGGACCATCTACCACTATAGACATTATGTTGATAGAGGAATCAAGAATAGGAGAGAGTAGAGACTATCACCATCTCACATGACCCAGTAGGCTGGCTAGATCATAGTTGGATGATAGAGAGACCATCATAGCATAGCCTAAGATGGGCATCAATGATAACTCTAGGATTTGTTTTTGGGAGGTGATCAAAAAAATATGTTCTTGAAGGTTACATAGATGGGGAGAGTGTGCTTGGTGGTTGTGTAGATGGTGAGATAGTAGTGGCTGACACATAGACAAGTAATAAAATGTGATAAAATTTTGCTAAATTTTACTTGAAATAAACTAGAGATAGATATATTTTAAGATATATAAATGATCTAATATCTATTTGGTTTTATTTTTGTAGGTATGGTAGAGGATGATGAGACCTTATGTGGGTCCTTAATGAGGGGATTATTCCATGATGTCCTAGATGAGGCATTTATGTCATACAACCCCACTACACTAGAGGATACCAAGGTACCATCTTCCCCAACTTAGGTGAACTAGTTTAGACTAGATGGAGAGGCCATAAGGTAGCTATGAGCACACCTAGAGGAGACATGGCCATTGGTAGAGGTGAGTGTAAGAGAGACATGAGCATGGTAAGCTTTGGTTGAGGAAAGAGCCAGTAATCAATAAACATTTGAAAATATTATGTGTATACATCAAACATATAACCACACTAAGAAAAATATTTGAGAGGATGCATGAATACAAGGTCAAACTCAGTCCTACAAAGTATGTTTTTGGTGTTACTTCAGGTAAATTTCTAGTCTTCATTATGTCTTACTAAGGCATTGAAGTCAATCCAACCAAAGTACAAGCCATTATAGAGATGCTACCACCATCTACTTTGAATAATATATGTATTTTTTAGGGCAAGATTCATTCTATAAAATGCTTTGTTTCTTAGTTATCCAACAAATTTCATTTATTTACACACTTACTAAATAAGGGTGTCATATTTCATTAAGATGATGAATGACAATAATCTATTTGTCACTTCAAATTCTATCTTGCTAATCTACAAGTCTTATTTCCACCTATGTTAGGAAATCCATTCTTAATGTATATATCTACCAAAGATAAATCCTTAGGGACACTTTTAGCTCAACATGATGATATTGTAAAAGAACATGTTGTGTTCTATATAATCCATAAACTGATAGCGTATGAGCAAAACTATATGCTTATTCAAAAAGTAGGTTTTGGTATGGTCTTTGTAACCTAGAAACTATGACATTACATGTGAAACAACAAGATCTAGGTTATTTCTAAATTATATCCACTCAAGTATCTACTATCAAAAACAACTTTACAAGGTTGTATGGATAAATTAATCATGATTCTAAGGGAGTTAGAGATAGAATACATCAACTATAAATCTATAGAGGGACAAGTTCTTACAAATTAGATTGTTAAATATCCCCTTGTAGATACCAAACCTCTAACATTAGAAATCCCAAATGAATCCATTATGACTATCATTTAAATTCCTCTTGAGGAGTATAACTAGAGGTTATATTTCTATAGATCATTCAAAACACATGGATTGTGGGTAGGCCTATTATATATTACACCACAAGGAGATATTATCCTTAAATCATTATGTATTAGATTTACTTATACTAACAACATGGATTAATATGAATCACTTGTTTCATGGCTTCATCAAGTAATGCAATGGAATATTCAACATCTCAAGGTTTATGGTGATTTTTAATTAATCATCAATCATGTTATAGACCACTTTCAAACTAAAGATGACAAGTTGGTGCCATAAAAGACCATGATTAGCACTCTTAAATAGTATATTTATGATATAAAATTTGAACACATATCAAGGGATAGTAACTAGATAATGGATGTCATGGCCATCATTGGGTCTTTGATTCATCCTCCAAAAAAGGCAAAAGAATATTAATTCCTCATTGAAAACATTTTAGTGTCTACTCATGAACCTTCAATTGTCTTAATGATATAAGATATTATTGGTCATATATATATGATATTTAGACCTTTTACCTACTTACATGAGCATATCATGCCACTTGACCTATCATGCAAATAATAAAATACCTTTACCCACTAAGCCTCATGATATAACTTACTTTGATTAATATTTTACTGTAATAGCTTTTATGTAACTATGATTCATTATTTGAATTTGGTAGAATAAACATTATCATTATGGAAAGTTCATGAAGGATTATGTGGAGCCCACAAAAATAGGGTCATCTTTGCCAAAAAGTTTCTAAGTATTGGGTATTATTAGCTGACTATGGATGTATATGTAGTTGCATATGTTAAAAGATCCAATAAATGTCAAAAGCATTCTAATTTGATTCATGCCCTAGCAAAATCACTAAAACCAATTCTCACTCCATGTTCATTTTCTACTTGGGGCCTAAATCACATTGGGAAAATCAATCCAACCTCATATGATGGCCATAGACACATCCTTACCACTACTAAATATTTCACTAAGTGGGTTGAGGCTACAACCCTCATTTACATGATTGGAAAATATATTTCCAAATTCATTTTCAATAATCTCATTTTCTATTATGGTATCCCATCTAACATTATATTTGATAATGGAGGATCATTCAACAACAAGGATGTCAAATTGCTCTATTCCAAGTATAACATTATCAATATTTTTCTACTACCTATTACCCATAAGGTAATATGCAAGATTAGTAATCCAAAAAATTTATTGTCAACATCTTTAAAAATATTGTCAATGATATTGGCCGTGATTATGACCTCTAAATCTTCTACACCCTCTAGGCATACTACACTAATTATCATACCCCAATCAGAGCCACTACATATTCCCTAGTTTATGGTATTAAGGTCATTCTTACCATTAAGTTTGAGTTAATTTATCTATTAATCTTGTTGAAGCATGTCTTGGATGATAAAGATTATTGAGTTTCTCATCCATAGGAGTTAGTGTTACTTGATGAAAAACACATAGCTATTATCAATAACCTTCAACAATACCATAATAGACTCTGTGGCCACTATAACTGGTGGGTCAAACACATATAATTTAAGCTTGGGGATTTTGCTCTCAAATAAAACCAATAAAATACCATGGCCAATGATGGGTGTTTTTGGTACCCTTTCATTGAACCAAACTATGTTAGTGTCAGTTCTTACCAAGGCCAGTGTCCAAGGATTTTTTTAGAAAAGGTACTTATTGGTTTCAGGTAAAAATGTTGTTTTGGGGTTTTTGGTGTTTTACTAACCTATGTGTCTACTCCTAAAGTCTAAACTAATAATGAACATAAACACACTTTCTTGAAATGTAAACATAAAAAAATACTGAACTAAATACTCTGAAAATAATCACATAATGTTATATAGTAAACATAATGAAATCAAATCTTAAAAATACACTTTTAAACTAAATTAAAGAATAAATGTTGTTAGAATTAAAGGAATGATAAATGTTTATCCAAATCTAAAAGTAAACACACTAATGTCTATTTATCCTATAGGTTATTAATCTAATCACATAGAGCATTTATATTAATTCTAATTGAAACCTATAATAAATAAACTTATAAATACCAAAATTAACATCTCTTATCTCTTTGGAGAGTGGGACCTTGCTCACCCTTAGATTTAGAGTTAAATCAATTTAGTATTTAAAACTGTATATTAACACATAAAATGAAAGAGTAATCTACTAAGAAGTCTTCTTGTATTTGAAATTAAAAAACTTACAATATTTTTGTCTCTTACATATCGAGCATGGATCTACCTTTTATTGGATGTAAAATAAACTATCCTAGAAACCAAGTAACAACTCAAGCATCTTAGAACAAGAAGATATTTAGAGAGATTTTTTTGTATAGCCAAAATAGAGAAAAGCATTGCAATAAGATCCACAATGGATTAGAAATATCCTCATGGGATTACAACTATGATGTCTATCCATATCCGATCACCAAATATTTACATATAATATATCCATATCTTTTGATTCTAGAGTTGAAACCTACATCAAAAAACTTCCATAAATGGAAAGTTATATAAGAGATTTTGAAATGTTTTGGGACATGCCATGGCCAAGTATATAGTGATTTTTGAGAATATAAAGCATAATTTTCATAATTCATAGGTGACTATTGTAATCCATAGCTAACTATTATAATCTATAACTATTTGACAAAATCCATAGTTGCATTCAAATGATCAATTCTTGGTCATGGTACTTCCTTATCTTCATGAGATCCTGTCAAAACTCATATTTATATGATATCATACCTATACATATTAAAATATGAAATATTAATTATGAAAATGGTTAGAACATCATGCAAAGAATGCTAACTTAGACTCACATGAGCTTATAGAGATAAAATCATCCATTTTCTACCTTAGGCTAGTGATAAATCCTAAGACTAAATGCAATGCTCAACTCAAATGGAATGTTTATGGATATGAAGGATGATATATCATAGTAATAATGATTCATAGTGTAGAATCATAATTTATCCCACACTTTAAATTTTACAAGTCCCAGTACAAAGTAACTCCTCTTATACTCATAAGTGTGAATCCTCTACTCTAGCTTGATATTGAGATCATATATGGAGTACAAATCTTGAAATATCCTTTCATGGGAAGGATTAAATTCCATATCCCTATTAATAAAATTAATCCAAATGGTAAATTATTCATCAAATTATGGCCTTGTATTTTTCCATGGAGATATAAGAGAGAGAAATAGAGAAGGCCTAAATCTCATCCCTATCCATAGTTTTTTTCCTCCTTGAATTAAATAATTAATTATTTGGGTGATTGCCTCAATCCTTATAAGGTTCCATATGATAGTGGTATGGGAAAAAACTTCTCTTCACTTTAAAGGCATTGGTAACAAATTCCAACATTATCTACAGGTAATCACTACTTGGTCAAATAAATGATGGACAAACAATTCAAAATTGATGATTCCATTTTATAGAGAGTAAAGATAATGATTATAGATTTTAAGCCATTTATAATAAAAACTTTGGAATTTTTCCAATATATATTATGCATTACTGAACTAGAGTCTAATGCATATACCAACTTCCCTTGCAATGTTTATATTATCATCATATCTTTCCTACCATACTATTTTATTCTTATATGTAGAAAGGAGATCCCTCAATTACAATTCTCTAACAAAAAAATTAACCAAGAAAGTATTTGTGTTACCTAGAATTATATCACATAGATATAATTCACATAAAAAATCCTATCTATTATGGGTACTATTCTAATAGATTATCCATAATTCCTCACTTTTATTAATCTCATGATGAAAATTAGAAGAAATTTGGAGTAACTACCATATGAAAAATTGTTAATGCAAGAATAAAATGTATGAAAGAGAAGGAATACTATAATCTGAAAACTTTTCACCAATTTTATAGGTGAACTATATGGTTTGTCTAGCTTGTTCTTCCTTCTGTTATGCATGTGTTAAGTATTCTTACAATATTTGTTTTTCTTTCCCAAGAATGTTTTTTCCTCTTTAATTCTCTGATCTCAGGATAAACTTTCTCCCAATGGATTCTAACATCAAGGTAGGATAGATTGGTTTGGTATCCCTATTATATCATGGTTTTAGGAGGCACATTGTAAGAAATAGAGGCTATTTGGGTTTTCAATGTGGCATTCTCTTATTTAGACTTAAGAAGATTTCTTCTCAAATATATATTATCTTATTCAAGTGTCTTAGTATAACTCCATAGATCAATAATGTCATTCTCAAATTCATCTAATTTCTCAAAGGACTAAGTTTGAATGATTTATATTTGTTTTAACAAAAGTGAGATGACAAAATCCTTACTCTGGGATAAAGACATTAACTCAGCAATATCTTCTACATTTTTCTTGAATGTGGCCTCCAACTAGGATAATACCAAGGCATGTTCCAATTTTACATCATTTGATTATTTTAAATGTTTATCTTCTTCATCAATAATTGGAGATTTACCTTTATAAATATATTTCTATGTGGAGGTAGTAGAAACAATCTCATAAAAATTATCTACAAAATCATTGTGTGAAAAAAGAGTTTCCACTTCCTCTTTGTACTATGATTCACTAATAGTGGCATTGTTTTCCTTCCATAGAATATCAAGATTTTTTGTATCCATTGCTTTTCATCGTCATTAGATAATATCAATTTTATCCTTCTCTTCATAGGGATAGGAAGAATTTATTTGTGTGAGTTTGGATATGAAATAGCATTTGCTAATGGTTCATCTTATATAATTTGAATGGGTTATTATGAAAAATTAATTTGGGAAGTTTGCTTAGGGTTTCTTATGGAAGAAATAAGTCTTAATTTTTTTCTTTGCTTTGAAGGTGAAATTACATTAAGGGGACTTGGAGATCTAGGTGTATCAGCCCTAACTATTGATCATGTACTTTGAATTGGCTCAAGAATATTTATTTTGGATAAATAAATCTTTGGTAGAGCTTTTGAGATTGGGGCAAGATGATCTCATGGTATTTTCTTAGCAAGTTTTGGGTATTTCCTCTTTTCCCCTTCATGGAAAGAAATTTAGGATTTTGTGTCCTATTCTTACTAGAAAAAATGATGTTGAATTATCAATTGAATGAGTCCATGATGGCGAATAGTATATGAGTTATTAGGGTATCTCATATCCATGACATGAATGAATCCTAACAAAAATGAGGGTAAGTTGATTTAGTGTTGGGTTTGTTCCATGCCATACCTCAGATGAATCAACATTCTCATCACAATGAAATTTAAAACACTACACTAACCCTTAAAAGTTAGGTAATTGATAATATAAAAGGATATAGACCTCCAAGTTTTAGATAAGGAAACTCTATTGATACTATTGATTCTACCTTTGACATCTTGAACATACACTGGCACTAGTTTTCCTTCACCATTGAAGATACATATGTGGTCATTAAAGGAGGACCTTCTTGTAATTTTGGCCCCTTCATTTGGAATTATATATAACTCACTAATAACCTAGCTAGAGAATGGAATTTTCATGCCTCTAATAGTGGAAAAGTTTGTCTTCAAATGGAGGATGAAATATATAACAAGGGTTTCATATAAACCTTATAATTTCATGAGAAACTTGAGCCACCCTACTACTAAAAACACTTACTTTTCTTGTTCATCTCTTAAGAGGCCATCTACAAATTGAAGTTCAGATTTTTTCTTCTAAATCATTCTAAATTCCTTTTAGTTTTGCACAAAACATATTCAATCTATATCTCTAGTCAAGAAGGAAATGATACTTTGTTATAAATCAATGGACTAGGATAACAATGGTATCCATTTTGTTTTATTGTTGTAGATGAAAATTGAAGCTTGAAAGCATGTTGAATGATGATGACAATGCCAACTAATCATGTCACAAAGTGATAATGATCATTTAATTTTTCCTTTTCATTTATTCATAATCATTATGTCCCTAATTATCTATCATTTGATTATTGACATAAATTGTGATATGATGACAAAGATATTTCATCATAAAGTGTTTTATAACTTGATAGGACAATGTCTATAGCATGTAATTAAATTTTCAAAAGGTGAATTTTTGAAAAGATTCCTTGTTGAAGTGGTGGTAATATCCTTCATGCAAAACTTATGGGAACATTTTCCAAAGATTTGAGCATATGCATGTAGACTTAGAAATTCAAAAACTAACCTTTAGTAAAATAATAAACACAATACCTTTAAAAAACCATGATGTTGTACTTGATTGACCCTCTTCACCTATTCTAAGAAAATAAATTGCATGAATTAGTTTAATGAATGCTCCAAAATAATTCAACATCAATGTTTATTACTTTATAACAAGGAGAATAAATCATTACTCCTAAATTTTTGAGCTCACTTTTCCTAATTTACTTTTTTACTTTGTGTCCTTAACTATCCATTTACTAGTTTTCTAATCAAGGCTCATCTTGCACTACATGATTAACCAACAATCTAGTTTTATGGTCATTACTATCGATAATGTCCCTAAAGATTTTCATTTTTGAATTTTTTTACCTTTTTCTCTTTTTTTAATTATTAGAGAGTTAGATCCTATTGATTTATTAAGGATTTCTTGTCTTCACTGATTAGATTCATGAAAGATTGGAGTTATTCGATGGGGCCAAACTCATTTTGTACTAATTAGATGATTTCTTCTTTACTAGAAGGCTTCTGGTATAACTTCTACTGATGTCCTTTAACTGTCTTATGATTACCATCTATATGAAGTAATTGTGCTAGACCATTATAAAAAATCCTTTTTATTTGAAATTGTCCTAGACATCTAGTTCCTAGCTTACCTTTGAAGTGATGATAGTTAAAATCATACACAAGTGCCCAATCTCCTTATTTGACCTATCTTTCCTTGATGTGAAAATCATGCCATTGTTTCCTTTGTTACTACATCATCTTTTTTTGATAAAAATCTTATGTTCTCATTTCATCCATCTCATTCAATTGTAAAATTTTCTCTATAAACTTCATCCAAGTCAATCCCTAATTCTAGTGTAGTCCTTAAAGTTTGCATACGAAATTCAATTAAAATGAGAGGTTTCTTACCAAATACCAATTAATATGGTGAAAAAATAGTAGTGGTCTTCTACATGGTGTATGCCCATAGATCTTATTTAAGTTTTGTTTCCGAATTATTTATATTGCTACTAACTATTTTAGTAAGGATATTATCTAATTCTCTATTGAAAACCTCTACCTATCTATTTGTTTGAGGGTCGTATGGATAAGAATTTGAATGGTTGACTTGGTAGATCTTTATGAATGCTTAAATCATTTTGGTCTTGAACTGAGGTCCTTGATCAAACACTATCTCCTTAGGTGATAAAAAATGTTACATGATCATAGAATATAAGAAATCTTCTACAACCTCTTCTCTTACAAATGAAAGAGTTTGTACTCCATCCCATTTGGTCACATAATCTATATGTACCAATAAATACTCCTTACCTTGATAAGGTAGATCTATGGGCTCAAAAATGTATGTTCCCCACTATAAAAAAGTTTCTATAAATACTTAAGGATATAGGGGCATCTCAGAATATAGTATAGGTTTACCCATTCTTTGACATGGATCACATTGAAAAATGTATCTCTTGACCTATGTATGAATAGTTAGGTGATAGTAACTAACTCCAAGGATCTTGTGTATTGTCCTTTTAACTAAGTAGTGTCATCCACTAGGTTCATCATGACAAGTAAAAATGATGTCATAAATTTCATTCTCCTTTACACACCTAGGGTAAACATGATCAAGTCTAAGTTTAAATAATATACCATTAATCCATTTATAACAAGAACTATATTTAATCAAACATTTATTATTCCTTTTAGGTAAACTAAAAAATAAACTTCCTTGTAACCAAAAAAATTGTTATATTAACAAATCAAGGTGATTGTGCTACAACAATAAATAGTTTAGGTTTTTCATCATTTTAATTATTCAATCTATAAATAAAATTAGAAACCACTTTGAATTTAATTAGTTTATCAAAAATTGTTATATCAAATTCATATAATAGTAATAGCCATCTGATAATTCTTCCTCATACCACTAGTTTGTTTATCAAATATCTAATAGTTGCATGATATATATATATATATATATATATATATATATATATATATATATATCTCTTTTACAATGTTTTTAGGCACCAACCTACTAGATATACCAGTCCCCAAACCAAACACCAACTTGGTCAACTTTGTGAGAACTCACCCACTATAGACACTGATCCCTTTCACCAAGCACGAAGTCATCCAATTCATGAGCATCAACCCATCGAAGCACCAACCCCTAAACTATGAGGAATCAACCCCAAGACAAATAAATTCTACCATCTTTTATTTCTTCTTCAATTGAATGATGGATTTGTTTTTCTTACACTTTCTCTCTTACTAATTTTCTTATATACTTTCTTCTCTCCTCTCTTTCATAATTCTAAAATGATATTCTTCATTAAACTAAATCTACCCTTCACATTTATTTTCTTAAAAAATATTCTATTTCATTTTATAATATTATCTTCTTCTTTTCTCAAATGATATGTATAAACAAAATTATACTCTTTCTCTCTTCCTTCTCTCTCAAAATTATATTAGCTTCAATCAAATTGAATTATTATAATACTTCCACATCTATTCTCCCTTATATAGCTTTTAAAGGATGCGTCCCATCCAAGAGGCACCTCTTCACCAAAAGATGTGACCATTGACATTTTTGTCAACATTTCCATTGGCATTTCTATTGATAATTCCATTAACATTTTCATCAACATTTCTATTCACTTCTTGTAATAATTCTATTCACTTCTAGTGACAATTCCATTTGACACTTTCATTCACTTTCAAAAATAATTCCATTTTACATTTCCATTCATATTCACTATAATTCCTTTGACATCAATGACAATTAATCCAAAAATACATTTTTCCATATTCATCCTTTTGTCCCAAAATAAATCCCATAACATGATTGTATACGTCAATTTAAATATAAAAGGACTGTGAGTAATTGGGTCCTCTTAGGACTGGAGAAGAACTTAGTTTTTTCTTAATGGTTTCAAAGGCTTGTTGGAAATCTAAACTCCAAACAAACTTGCTCTCTTTTGTTATCAAAGTAAACATTGGAGAAACAATTTTGATAAAATTTTCTATAAACCTTCTATAATATATTACATGTCCTAAGAAGCTTTTGATGTTAGTCTCATAATGAGGGATAATTAAGTTGGAAATGAATTCAGTTTTCTTTGGATATACTTGGATTCTTTTTGCATAAATATTATGTCCTAAAACTATTCCTTCCTCTACCATGATCAAACATTTTTCGTGACTTAAATATATATGTTGTTCCTTATATATTTTTAATGCTTTTATTATATTGTTCAAACTTTCATCAAAGGACTCTCCATGAATAGTAAAATCATCCATGTAAACTTCCACACAACCATTGGTTAAATCTAAAAATCTAGCTAAGACTCCTCATTAAAAGGTAGCAGGTGTATTTCATAAACCAAAGGGAAATACCCTATAGGAAAATGTCCACCAAGGATAAGTGAAGGTTGTTTTATCTTGGTCTTTAAGTTTCACTTGTATCTAGATGTATCCACTGAATCCATCTTAAAAAGAAAAGTATCTTTTCCCTTCTAAGTTATTAAGTACATGGTCAATAAAGGGTAAAGGAAAGTGATCTATCATCATTGCTTTGGTCAATTCCATATAGTATACAAATAATCTCCATTTACAATTTTTATTAGTAATAATAACCAAAGGAGAGACCCATTGGCTTTCAAAAATAAGATAAATGAATCTTACTTCTAGGAACTTTTCTATTTCAGTTTTCACAATGTCTATTAAAGTAGGATTAATTCTTCCCTAAGGTTGCTTTACTTGTTAAATATTATCTATATAGATATGGTGGGTTCATATAATTGGATGGATTCCCTTCATGTATTGATATTCCTAATAAAAATATTGAGTATATTTTCTAAGTACATCAAAGACTTTCACTTCTTGATCATCTATCAACCAACTATTTATGTTGAGTGACTTTTCTGGTGCTAATGTGATTTTCATAGTGTCTAGATGGGAATATATATTTGTTTGAATTTAGTCACCATAGAGTTGAGAGGAAAGTGGAAATAACATATGTATTGTAGCAATATCTTTGACAAATTTATCTCTTATATAAATCATTTCAACTAAAGGATAATGAAGGGCTGTTAAGAATGAATTTCGACCTTCATATTCCCATTACATAACACTATGTTGAATTTATTTATGTTCATACAACGTGCCAAAATATGTGGGCAAGTATGGGCATTAATAATCATAGGAAATTTTATCATGATAGGATAATCTATCAAATTTTTTAGCTGGATTGACAAGATCCATAGCTAGACTGTCAAGATCTATAACTAGACTGTCAAGATATGTAGATGGACTATTAATAACTAGAACAGTTATGATACTTATTGATAAATCATCCTCTACTTCTTCTCATTATTATTTATTATGACCATAACTATAGAGGAGGTACTATCACATTTTTATTTAGGTTGATCTACCCATAACTATTTAACAAGATTGATTTATGGTTGTGTACATGGATATAAATAAATGTATTTTTATTTAAGACCATTCAAGATGGTCATATCCCATTATCTACAATCAATAAATGCTACCAATATTGCTAACCAAGACCTTCATAAAATCAATACGTATCCAATTTGATTGTTTTTAGGTTGGAGAACATTAAAATCAATGGGGTATTCCCATGACTCTATAGTCAACATTATATCTTCAAAGACACCTTCTAGTTTAGTAGTAGAATGATATACCATCTATAATATTATGGTAGTGGGTTACATATCTATTAGAAAAAGATTTTTCATGGTGTTCATATTTATTAAATTAATAGTAGCTCCCAATTCTAATAATACATTTGGTATCTCCTTCTTTTCAATCTTTATAGAAATGATAGGACTCCTTGGATCTCCATATTTGGGTAAAAATAGCTTCCCCACTATTAAATCAATAAGCTTGTCATCTACCTGTATAGTCTTGGGATATTATTATTTCCTACTAGGTATCTTAATACATATATTTTTTATCACCTAATTGAGTTATAGAATGTCCCTAATGGATTTTAATAATGGAATTTCTATATTGAGTTTTTCGAGTCCCTAAATCAACTCAAATACCTTTTTCTCTTCCACTTCCTTCAATCATTCTAGAAAAGGAATATATGGAGGAGTTGTGGTGAATTCCTCTATTTTTTTAGGTTTCTTTTCTAAATCTCTTTCTATCTCTATTTGAGTCTATTGACTTAATTTTTCATGAGGCATTTTTGTGATGATGATTTGAGGTTCTTATTATATTTTTATTGACTTGAGATGTATGTATGAACATTTAATAACACATACCCCTATGGTTTTACCTTGTTCATTCACATATAACTATATATTATTTGGATTTTATACTAGTTTAGAAGGTATCTAAGGTTGGTTTAATTACTCTATAGGGGGTGCTTGATTTCCTTAAGAGGCCACCAATGCTTGTTGCTTTGGAAACCATCTTTGTTATTATTGGTTATAGTTTGTACTAGGATTCTAATGTTGATTCATCCATGGTTGTTGATGTCCTCGGGGTATACATGTTTTTTGAAAAGGTTGGGACATCATAAATTTTTATGGCATAAATTATTGGGTGCTCCACTATGGTGGTACTTCCCACACTTGTTGATGTGCATTCCATTGTGGAAAAGGAATCCTTGAGCCAAACTATTATGGTTGATTTTGTTGAAAGGTATTTCCTTATCTTTAAACATAGTTTATTTATTATATGGTATATATATTATATTTGAATTGGTTATTAAGAGTAGGAAGGTTACTAAATTTTTTTGTGTCATGATCTTGAGCATCACATATTCCATAGATTTCTATTTTGTCTAGAGGACAGTCTCTAAGTGCATGTTTTAATCTACACTTTGGACAATATATTTCCAAGTTATTAGTGTTAGATACATCCTTATCTTGAAATATATCTAATTTTGTGTTTATTTGAACCAATATATCTATTTTTAAATTTTATATTTCCTTTATGAGTTGGCTTACATCACTATATTTCTATAGTTTCCCTCTCCTACTACTAGATTTTGTCCTAGAGTAGTTGGTACATAAATGTGTAATCTCTTGGAAGTATAGTTTGGTAATATCTCCCTTTCCCATGAGATTCAAAGAATCCTTGGAAGAATCATCCAATCCTTAAAGGAAAAAAATATTTATCACTTCCTCAGATAGCTCATATCCACACCTATTATGGGAAAAAGCAAACCAGTCTAGGTAATCTTCAAGGTTTTCATCTTCATTTTGATTTATTTTGAAAAATTCTTCTTGCATATCCTTGAACCTATAATAATCTTGGTATTAGTTCAGGAATACTATTCTTATTTCTCTCATAGTGTTGAAAGAGTTTATTTATAGTCCCATAAACCACCTCATTTATCCTTCCTTCAAATTAGAAGGAAATAACTTCAAATTTTGATTGGATGAAGTGTAATCATTGGTTTGGCAGAGAACTTTGAACTCAAAACAAATTATCTGGGTCTTAAATAGATAGACCTCTAAAGTTAGGTAGATTGGATGGGGAAATAATTTTCATTGTTGTTTGGTCATCATTATCAAAGATAACAGGATAAGATAAAGTCCTCTTGGGAGGATTCCTACAAGGGTTTTCTACATGGCCTATATTTTATCCCATTATAAATAGAGTTCTATTTAGAGGAGTAGATACTTCAATGTCTTCTAGTTATTCAATGTCTAAAAGTTCAACTTTTATAGAGGAAGATTCCTTTACATCCTAGGAGGTACTTTTAAAAGACTCATTTATTTCTATAGACTTTCTATCCTTTTTTTAAAAGTACTTTGATTTTCTCTCCTAAAGGATAAGGATATTTTGGAACAAACTTTCTTTATGAATCCCTTTGCCTACTTATGTACCTATATTTGACAAGATAGTATTTTTTTATATTTTTCATGTTTCTATTATTAGCTTGAGTATTTACCTTACTAACTCTTTTTAATAATTCCTTGACAATGGTGCCAAAAATTATGGGTGTCATCATTACCCCTTCATTTAACCAAACTATGTTGGTGTCATTTATTACTAGGTCTAGTGTCCAAGGTTGTCTATACTAAGGTACTTATTGGTTTCATATAATAGTGTTATTTGGAGATTTTTGGTGTTGTACTAACCTAGGTGTCTACTACTAAAGTCTAAATTAATGCTAAGGAAAACACACTTGATTGAAATGTAAACACACCAAAATTTTGAATTGAATACTCTGAAATCAATCACATAATGTTGTAAAGTAAACACACTAAAATCAAATCTCAAAGCCACACTTCTAAACTATGTTTTAATATAAAATTTGTTGGAATTAAAGGAATGATAAATGCTTATTAAAATATGAAAGTAAACACACTAATTACTATCTATCCTACAGGTTATTAATCTAATCACACATAGAATTTATATTAATTCTAATTGAAACAAATGATAAATAAAATTATAAATACCAAAAATAACATTTTCTATCTCCTTGGGGTGTGGGCCCTTGCTTACCCTTGGATTCAAGGTTAAATCAACTAAGTCTTTAAACTGGTAACTTAACACATAAAATGAAAGAGTAATATACTATGAAGTCTTCTTGTATTCAAAATAACAAAACTTACAATATTTTTTTCTCTTACAGATCGAGCATAGATTTACCTTTTATTGTATGCAAAATAAATTATACTAGAAAATAGATTACAACTCAACTATATTATAACAAGAATATATTCAGAGAGATTGTTTGGTATAACCAAAATAGATCAGTGTTGCAAAAATATCTACACAAGATTATAAAAAACCTCATGGGATTACAACTACTATGTCTAGCCATATTTGATCACCAAATATTTACATATAATATATCCATATCTTATGATTCTAGATTTTTAGCCTATATCAACAAACTTTCATAAATGGAAAGATATACAATAATAGGAATATATATATATATATATATATATATATATATATATATATATATATATATATATATATATATATGTATATGTATGTATATATATATATATGTATGTATGTATATATATATATATTAGCCTATATCAACAAACTTTCATAAATGGAAAGATATACAATAATATATATATATATATATATATATATATATATATATATATATATATATATATATATATATATAAACATGTATAAAAATAAAAAGTATCAAGAGAGGTCTTAGATAATCACTGAATAGTTGGAAGAACTTCTAGATTGTTTTGGGACTTGATGTGGCCAAGTCTGTAGTGAGCTATGAGAATCTAAAGTACAAATGTAATAATCCATAACTGACTATTGTAATCCCTAGATGACTTTTGTAATCCATAGCTATCTGACAGAATCCATAGTTGTGCTCAAATAATTAGTTTTTGGTCATGGTATTTTTTTATCTTTAGGCGATCTTAGAAAAACTCTTATTTAGATGTTATCATACCTATACATATCAAAATATGGAAGAATAAACATGAAAATGGTTAGAACATCATGTAAATAATGCTAAATTAAACTCACATGAGCTTATAGAGATAAAAGCATCCATTTTATAACTTAGGCTAGTTATAAATCCTAATACTACATGTAATGCTCAACTCAAATGACATTTTTATGATTATAAATGATGATATATCATGGTAATAATGAGTCATAGTGTGGACTCATCAACTGAGAAGAAGCACAAGGGTAAGTTTCAACCCAACTAGGTAGGCCCCTATATCATTGTTACAAACTATGGTTCTAGAGCATATAAGATTACTACACTAGATGGGGATGAACTTGTTGAGTCAATGAACATTATACACATCAAGAATTACTTTACTTGAGATAATTTAAGTGTTGTCCATGAGGCCCATTTCCAATATACCATATTATGTGTTCCTTGTACCATATCATTATACAATCCTACCATACCTTTCCTATCAACCAATTTGTTTCTACCCACCCTACCCAACTCCTTTAACCTTGGTTCCACTCCATTAGTTCTCATGTAACCTTAAAAAAGAGGATTCAAATCAAATATTAGTATTTGATTTAATATTATAGATAGATTCCATATTTTAGAGTAGTATGATAGTGGTTTGGCATTTACATCCTTCATTTCTTATTTCATTTCATTTCATGTGCTACTTATTATAACTACATTTGGTAAAATTAGAGTTCCATTATCTTGCTACTAATTATAACCACCTTTGGGAAAATTAATATCATTAACTTATGCCATTGTTTCTTAATTATAATTGCCTATGGGCAAATTTTGAACAACGCCTTTATCATACCTTGAAATACCACCTTGCCATTCTTATGTTGTACTTTGGGCAAATAATTATCTTTATTTTTTCCCACCTATGCTGATGATTATAAAAACCTTTGGTAAAATCCTCCTATTTATCTACTCAATTGGGGTAGCTCACCATGCCACTGATTATAATTGATTGTGGGTAAATCTATCTTTTCTACCCCATTTTTACTTATTGGTCCCATCATTTTCATTTTTTTAGGGACTGATAGCTGACCATATTTTCCAATCACTCTCTCAAAGGGCATCCAAAGTTAATCCATTGGAATTATATTAGTAGGCATACATGACCTTTTCATTTTTTGAGAAGATATTACTGTGCCTATAACTTGCAGTGCCTTCCTAAATAGGGGGAAACTATAGACACCTAAAATTGGCCACAACTTGCTTTTAATCAAACTTCATATTGATTCCTACAAACCATTGAAAATTAAGCATAATAAACACTAAACATCCCAAATTTTATTGTGCATAATTCATAAAATGCTCAAAATCATGTTGACACATCCCTATTTGGGGTATTCAATCATATGAAATAATAACCTCTCATAGATTCATCTCTAAACACCTTACAACATCATAACTATTAATTTATCCTATAGACCTATTAAGTAGGGAACTTAAACAAATATCAAATCTTAAAAGAGTTAAAATTCTAATCAAAATAAATTAAAAAAAATAAACAATATTGAATACTTGGTTGAATTATCCATTTTAAATAAACAAATATCTATAAAAGGAAATTCCAAAATTCAAAATATCCAAGCCCTTCATCATTTCCTTTATGAGTTGTCAAGATCTTAAAAAATACCCTACAATATCTAATTTTAAATCCATGCCTAGTAATTACAAATCATAATTATATGACAACTATTAAATTAACTAGAGTTAGTTTTAACTTACCTAATTTTAGTTTGAACCTATTCCAATCCTAAACTCAACCTTAACTCACCTTGGGTGAGAGTTAATTCCTAAGTCTATAAATATAAGGCCATATCTATTCATTACTAAGCTTATATATTGTAGAGTTATTATGTATGATTTATTCCATAAGACTCATGCAAGTAGTGCTACCATGCCCAAATATTAAGCAAAATAATCATAAGACAAGGTGCCAAGGAAAGAAGGAGCCAATTAACCTTCATTGTCAAATACTTCTTGATACACAAGTCAAGCAAGCCATTCAACAAGACATTTTGAGATCCAACAAAGGAAAAATAATTATTTATTTTATTTTTTTGTTGTGATTTAATTTAATATTTATTACATAATATATCCCTAGTGTCTAGGCTAGAGGTGTTAGGATTTTAGTCTATTTATTTTATTTGTTTTATGAGACTAACACATGACTAACCTCCCTTCTATTTCAATCCTTGTTCACAGAGTTTAGTATGAAATATCTTAGGTATACTATTAAGTAAGATCCAAATAAAATTAAGTGGTTTTGATTCTTTTTATGAAATCCTCTACACTTGAGATATGTTTATTTAATATTTTCTTTGGTGTATCCAATTTTTTGTATTAACAAAAAAGAGGTAACAATACTATCTGATCCTTAATCTAATAATAATTTTATAATAAGGGTATTATTTATCACAATTTTAATAAATAGGTGTGGATCACCATCTTGAAAAATAATTTCATCATTAATCATATCCTATTCAATAAATTTTATGTATGAGTTAGAAGATGTGGAAATGGTTGTATTGGTATACACTTATGTATGTGAAGGATCATTAGAAAAGTTTTATTAATCAAGTGATGGTGGTTATTCAATATTTTTTATTTGTTGTATAATGAATTTTTGATGATATGGATAAGTATTAACTAACTCAATAAGGGGAATTTTACAAGGAATTAATTTAAGTTATTCTAAAAAATTCCAATGCAATTTAGAGAAAGGAAAAACATGTAGTTTATGAGGTACAATGTTTGTTTAAGAATAAGAGGAATATGTTTGATTTTTAGTCATGGAAGTGTTTCCTCATTTTATTCATAGGATTTTGGTGAAATATTTATAGTATCTTGAAATAAATTCTCCTCGATAGAGGGTTTCTTAGCTTTAATGGCAAGGTCTTTGTGAATAGGTGTTCATCTATAATTGAATTTCACTATGTTCACATATTGAAAACTATTATAATACTAATCATAATCAATATCAATTGAACAAATATTTTTAATTGAATTTTTTATGTTAGGGGTAGAAGAATATTTTTAAGGTTTAGAAGATATGGTTTTGGTAACCTATTTTTTGGGGGAAGATTTAACATAATCATGATGACATAATTTGATCATAGAATCATGGTAAAATGTGTCTCATAACATGAAAGAAATGATATATTTTATAATCACATGACATTTTTTCATGATAATTACCCACATCAACATTAAACCAACAAAATTTATTAGGGTCATACCATGAAGGTATGGCATTATTATAGGTGAAGGGTTTAGATGGAGATAATAATTTCTTTATTTTTTGGACCATTAATGGTGGATGGGAAACAAGTTTATTATACACTTTGACTAATCTTACTTTAATTTGATAAGTAATATTTATAATTGCATTAGTTAAGGTCTGGAAAAAATTGTTTTTTGATCTATGAATTGGCTCAAATTTTTTCATAAGGAAATCTTGACTTTTGGATTTATCTAATGCTTCATTCAAAGTTTGTGGAGAAAAACTTTGGACCTTATAGTAAAGTGAAGGTATTAAATTATTGATAAATAATTTTAAGAGATTATCATCAGTCATGTTATCATAAGCTTTATGATAAAATGGTTTCCCTCATTTGATGAAATGATGAGTTGATTATGAGGTTGATTGCTTAGCATTCATAAAATAACTAAGACAATTTTATAGAAAATCATTTTTTTTAAATTTCATGACTAGAAAATTAACTAAATATTATAATTACATGATGAAATTTTTAATTAATTGATTACACCATTCTAAAACATCACTTGTAAATGTTTAGCTAAAATTTTACTAGTAACAAAGATATTTGTTTGGATCCATTCCTTGTAGAGATTACCAAATGACTAAATAAAATATGTAGGGTATTTAGTTTCATCATATTTAGTATTTGGAAAAATGTTTCTAATATCAATGGAGATAATGAAAAGAGCTAAAGGTTAATTTTGGATATTTTGAATCATCTTATTATGCATAAGGGGTTGAAGAATGATATTCCCATTTACATCTCTAAGAGGAGGAAGAATAATTTTTTTGTTATTTTGAGGTAATATAAGAGAATATTGATTAGTCATTTGTAATAAATGATGTTAAATTTTCATCATTTGAGAGGTGTTTTGTGTTTTCATAATGCCCATTTGTTAGACTATTTGTGAAATAATTTGAGTAGTGTCAATTTGTGTATTTTGATTATTAGTATTTAAAGGTGGGATATTAGGATTGTTAAGATGAGGAATGTTAATTTTTGTAGGAAGATCATTCCGATTTTTATGGTTATGGATTTTACCTATTAAAAGATTCCATATAGGATTATTCACTAAGGGTGTATTAATTTCCAAAATAATGTGTTGATGTAGTTTACATATTGTAATATCCTGATAAGTGTGAAATGGATTAGAACCATCCACACTATCACTTTGGATGATTTGAACCATGTTGTAATCAATAGATGAAGGACATGAAAAAGTACATTGTGAGTGATTATCCTCTTGGGTAGCTATAATAGGTAAAAAAGAACAACCCATGTATCATCTAAATGGGTTAAGGTTATCAATAAATATTTGTATAGGTAATTTAATTATTTTTAAACAAGGTAATAAGAAAGCTAAAAAAGTACATATTGTGTTTTAAGGAGGAAAATTATGGGAATAAGACGAAGTTAACTATATATTATATGAGATTAGCCATTTTAAATTCAATAATACAAATAACTATTTCAACCAAGTGCTACATAGTTGGATATGTCAAGGCCTTAATAATGGGATAACAATTAAACTAGATCAACTAGGTAGTACAAAATAAAACATGACCTTGTAATATAATGAGATGTGGACAATTAATCAATATAAGACAAAACTAAATAAATAAATAAATAAATAGGAAACTAACTAAAAAAGTAAATTGATTTTAGTTTTTGGAAAGTAAATAAATAGGAAACTAACTAAAAAGTAAATTGATTTTAGTTATTGTCAATGTAGGTTAATTCCATTTTAAAAAATAAATAGAACAAAGCTGATTTGGTTGACTTAGTATACAAATAGAACATATCAGAGTCAAGTTGATCGATTTAGTCTATTGAAAGATAGTCCAAAACTAATATAGTTGAGCAAGTTGACTTAGTTTTATAAACATAAATTATTTATAGAAATAAGTTGATCTAGTCAACTTAGTTGATTATAAAGGTACAAATTTATATAACTAAAAAATTGGTAAAAATAATACTAAAATTTAAATTACAAAAAATAGAAAGAAAATTAATTTACTTAAAATTTTGACATAATAGAAATTACTGATCTAGTTAGAGTGAATATAGAAAATAATATAGATTTAATCAGGTTGAAGTGGTAGTTTTCCTAAAGATGTGTAGTTGTTTTTATTTTGTATGTTGTCTTGATGTAAATTTTATCCTATAGGTAAGAGATAATATATTTAGACAAAATCAAGTGAATCAACTTAGTATAAATATAATTTATGAATGATATAATAAATAAAAATATGTCGATTAGATCAATCTAGTTGTTTAAATGGAAAATGCAAAACATAATAGAATTGATCATATCAATTCAATTAAATGTTTAAAAGTGGGAAAAAAAAACTATATCAATTGGGTCAATCTAGTTTTTTTTTACTAAAAATTCCAACACACACACCTTAGTTCAAAAACCTTCAAAAATATTCCCTAACTAGGTCTATTAGGTCTATAGAGCTGTAAAAACTAGTATATAGAGTTGAGGTAAGTTTATAAGGTCAACTTAAAATGAAAAATTATGCATAGAGTGTTAAACTAGGTCATGAGGGTTAATCCAATTATCTATAATAAAAACTAAACTATGTAAGGGATAGATTCATGTTGGGTTCACTAAAATGTATGCAAGTGAAAGTAGACAAATATATAACTTATCTTAATAAATAATATTCAAGCTCAAAGAAGGTAATAAACTAACAAGTACACTTGGTAATACATTTATATCAGGGTCATGACCAATAATGGATCAGTTAAACCTACATTGAGGGACCTCTTATCATATAATGGCAAAGGAGAGGTTACTAAGATGTCTATTCAAATGCCATTTTATGATATCACTAGTTAGGTTTTATGATTGTAAATAATATTAAACAAAGCTAATCTACTAAACAAACTATGCAAACTAATCTAATAAATGCATATCCAAACTAATCTAGTACTCACCAAATTTTTTGGTAAAAACGTGAAAGATAATAAACATCATAAGATAATCATATAACATATAAATAATCTAAGTAAGGAGAGATGCAATTCAATTTATTATCTCTACACTATCTATTTATCTAAAAATGAATGGTTAGGAATATACTTACCTTGTCGAAGTGAACCCATCATGCCTAAATTTTTCCCTTGGAAAATGGCAATTTATAATAGGTTGTTTTGGCATGTAAAGATCAAACATATAAATTTTCTCTAGGCTAAAATACTTCTTTTATTCATCAAATACATCCACAAGATAAGTGATATTTCTCCAAGGTAAAAACCTAAGTAATGAAATATCTTATTAATTGTATAAATATATTTTTGAGTAGTAGTGATGCATAATTGAATGATCCTTTATTTAGAAATTAAATGAAAGAGTGTATATATATCCATGGATTAACCTTACACCTTCACAAGAATTTAGCTAGTGCAGGTGGCCTGGTCAAACATTTTAGGTAGAAAGTAGATGTATTAGGTCTCAAACTATGTCATCTTGGGATGACAAAGTTCTATAACATGCAATAAACTTTATAAAAGTGTCAACCTAGTTGACATAGTAGGAAAAGTGATAAAAAGAGTTTTTTGCTTAGGTAGGGGATATTTTGGGTAATGAGATACTCAAGGAAGTGTATAAGTAGGGTTTAAATTCTTAAAGAAATGTATAAGAGTAACTTGTTTTGGTTTTAGGTGTTAGTATAGGGGCCAAAAATTCTATAAAACACCAAATTTTTTCTAACCCTTTTCCTAATACACCCTTTAAGGCATACTCTTAAAGAGATTAAGATTTTATGGGTTACTGCAAGAGAGAAAGCATCAATAATTGATAAAGTTAAAAATATTGTGTGTATACACTAGCCACTATGCATCCCATCTCAACTACATTAATCGGATTGATGGAATTTTGAATGTTTAGGTACACACTTCACAACTAAGTTGGCTTGACTAACCTAGTTCAACACTGGTATGTTTATTTAGGACTAAATCAAGTTGGCCAATATTATTGGATAAATCTCTATAAGGGATTAAGGTCAGTCATCACTATAGATAAAATCCACCATTTCAATCCAATAAAGAGGGACATTCATTTTTAATTTCAATTACTTGCACTTTTAACCTATGTCTACATTTGGAGGATTTATTGATTAGATCTTTTCTTGGAGGGGAAGTTTATCTTTTCAAATATTGGGTGCAATAGGATCATTAATTTTATCCTAGATCTTGATTTAACCATTGATATCCTTATAACCAAAAAAATATCTTACAAAAAACCATTGACAAATGGAGAGATTGAGGCTTGAGAGGTCTTGTTCAAGGTAAGTATTTTATAACCCTAAATCTTTCCCTTTGGTAGATATAAGTTACATATAAGCTTAGTTAATGAATGTATGTCTTCTTATTTGAATTATATCTACACTTAAACTTAGTCTGGACATAAGATTTTTCAAACTTGCCATTTATACACCTTAGGTAGCCTAGGACCCTACATGATTATCATAGATCCTTACCTATTTTAAATATGTTTATAACCCATCCCATTAATTGCATTTATTGGTTTTGATATTTGATTACTTTCTAATTAGAAACCTAGTTATGGTTATTTCATTATGCTAATTTCCTAGAGGTTTTGGAACCCTTTCTCTTGACATTGTGTTGTAGGTATTCTTATTTCTATATTTATCATATCTATTTTTCATATCCTAATTTAATTAATTATCAATGTAATCTATTTGATTTACCTTTTTTGAGTCTAGATATTATATATGATAGTTATAGTTCAAATCCTAACTTATTCAATACACTATCCACACACCCATCACTCATGAGGTAGATATTATAAGGTTTTACACCTCTTTAGACTTCCTAAATAATATAGTATCCATAATTAACTTATTCCCATACTATTATTATTGTTCAAGCTCCTCTTTTTAATGATATTTGATTATCTATTCATTCATCTACTATGGAAGACATTATTTCTCAAAGGTCTTACTTAGCAAATATTATCATTAAATCCAAAGTCCTTCAATTTGTGACTCTACCCCATTCATCTTTTATGCCCCTATATAAGAAGTGAAAAATAAAACACCATATCTTGTATTGTAAACTATAATTTATTAGGTGTAATTAAGAGAATGTATTATTATATATATCATAAAAAATATCATGATGTAGCGTAATCAAATTTTTGATACATTTGTATGAATTGAATCTAGATTGAGTTAATGAGAAATAATAGTGTTGGTTTTAAAAAAATTATAAGTCTGATAATAAATAATCATAAATCAAATAAAAAGAGGTAAGGTATGGATAAATACCATTTGTATAAGGTAGTTTATGATAAAATAAAATAAATATAGCATCATTCTCGAAAAAGAATAGATTTCATGAAAGACAGTTAATGTTCATAAGATGAAAGAGTGGGGAAATGAATGACAGCACATCACATCATCAAAATAAAATAAATAATCATAAAATATAACCATAAAATATCCAAGGGTCAAATAAAAATGACTATTTGAATTTAAGGCGAGCATGTGGATGTGTAAAAGGTAAATTTGCTAGATAGATGCAAGCAAGAGAAAATATGTGGGTTGGAATGCCATAAAATATAGGGTAATGGTGTAATTCACATTTTGTATACTCAAATGACAAATAAAATTATTTTTATCTAAGAATAATTATGTACATTCATGATTATTTTGTTAAAAATTAATCAGATGACATTTCACATAAGATAAAATGGCCAAGAATCATGTTCTTGTGTCATTTTTAGAGGCTCAGAGGGAAAATATGGGAATCATATTGAATCTATGATAAATAAAATGCACTAATGTATATCCATTTAAATTCATCAAGTGGCCAATAAAGAGTGTTTTCCTCAACAACAAACATCCCCTTTAGTGTAGGGAGTGCTTGCTCTTCTTGATAGGCTATGAGGTTTTGATTCTAAGAATTTGATAAGATAACCTATTTTAGGCCAACACAAAGAATTTATTATGACCCTAATAAGAATATATAATGAGGTATCCATCCATTCTTCCAAATGATTAATAATTCATATTGATTCCACCAATCATACACAAGATAGAAGTATTATATAAATGGGTAAGTCTTTGCATACCTCCAAGATGAAAAACCATCCCATTAATTCATAAATATAGGATAAATATGCATATAAAATAAGATTATTCCATATCAATCAGTTATGAATTCATAAACTCGTGTCTTCATAGAATGTATCATGCATTAATATTGGTAGATAACAAAAGGGGTGAATCAGGTTAAAAATTTGTAATCAACATTGTACACTAGATGGTGAGGTTGGGGGAGGACTTCAACTAGCCTTAATTACTCATATAAAAACTTATAATACACATTGAAAATTTCCTCACCATAAAAACTTAGTCTTTCTAGTACCAACTTCTAATAATTCTAATTTATTTCACATAGTACATATCCCCTGAGAGAGAAATTAAACTTGATGTAGACTATTTTCTATCTAGTGCATTTCATATTATTATTTTGTTTTGATATGGATAAAAAATTCTCCAAGTTCAAAAATTTTCAATACGATGGGTGAAAATATTGAATATGATTACAAGACACTTACATGTACTTGAGGATTCTATCAATTATCTAAAGCCAATAAAAACCATCACAAATATGTATAATAAAGTATAAATTAGGATCCATAAGTTGAATAAATTACCTATCCTCCCTCTTCCCTTATTAATCAGTATCCACATGGCCTAGTTAAAATTGGTAAAATAGAAAAGTTAGTTTTGAAGAATATCCATCTATTTCAATCATTTCCACCTAGAGCTAATTAAAACCACAATCATAAACATAATCATAGCCAAAAATAAAATGTGCAAAATATAAAAGATAACCCATATAATTAACCACTAGCCTCCTCATTATAGGAAATTCCATCTAGTTGAAAGGCACAATATCCTCAACCTACACAACATGCCAAATGGATAGAGAGAATATCTCAATATCTCATGACACACATATTAAAAAAATCATAGTAGAATATGATTTTCATACATTTGGAGTTATACATGAATATATGTATAGGTTGTTACTAGAATATAAAAAGTATTACACTTATGATGAATAGTAAGAGGATTTATTTGTATGAAAATTATTGTGCACATATGAGGTGTGAAATAATTCTCGTCTATATTATTCATGGAAATTCCTCCACCTCTAAAGTCCACTATAGTATACATATTTGGACAAGAAGAAGATGTCAAGTTTATACTAAAATCTCTATTATAACAAGTAGTGATAATTACAAAATGACTAATCATAGTGTAAAATTTAGTAGAAAGGGCCCTAAGAAAACAAAAAGTATTTAGGGAATCTCTTTTAGTGAAAATATACATAAAATAAGATAAAACATTTATAGTTATAGTTTTTAAACCTTAAAAAATGGATTTACATGACCACATCCAAGTCGTATAGAGTGAATGGAGAAATTCATTATCCTAAAAGGTGTAGCAGGAGAAGCACAATCATAAGTGAAAATAACTCAGACCCATACTATAAAGTAACAAAATAATAATTGTCTACGTCCCTCTATATGTCTAAAGTTTGTCATGCCCAATAACTAAGTGGATCCATCATCTTATCCACCATTATCACCCCTACCCTAACCATAGTCTCACACACATGCAAAAGGAACTCCTTTTAATTCTAAAACTACTTAGTCCTTAGATTGATTTGAACAACAAGAGCAAGCACAATATGATCAACCTCCCAAGTAAGATAAAAACATGACAAGGCCAAAATATAAGAAGAGAAATCATTCTGAGAGAATTCCAAAAAGGAAAATGGGCTCTTTATTCAACACCAAAAGAATAAGGCACATAAATTTGTGAAAGACAAGGAAGGCCAAGGTTTAAAAGGTAGTTAAAGAGGCTAAAATACACAACATACCTACACAATCAAGATGAACAAAGGAATAAGTGTTGGAGGTTTATCAATGATGTATTCAAGGTGACCAAGGATGTTGATGAGGTGTCATGTGTGCTAGAATGATAATGATAAAGTGTGTTTCAATGTTATTCAATGTTCTTACATAGTTATTTAGTGTTTGACTTGGATAGGTAGATGGTGGATGTTATTGATGGCATGGTCAAGTTGTAGAGACCCTATGGGGTGTTATGAGTGCTTAGAGTGCTTATGTAAGTGAAATGAATTCATCAAAGTATTCATATAAGTGTCTAAATTTAAGTAGTCATCTTGGTAGATAACGCTGAGTAAGAAGTTTGATGATGTCGTATTTCACACATGTGAAGGCTTCAGGAGTAGTTTGATAAATGGATGGATTCCCTTATGAGAGGTGATCATGTGGTTAAAATTTTAGGTTTGGACATTGAGCATAATTAAATTTATAATAGTGCAAAGTTGGCCTAGATAGAGTTCAATAAGTTTCTATAATTGGCCAAATTTGCAAGAGGAGATATAATGGTGAGCATTCAAAATATCTAATGGAGATAATATAATCTAACAGATGAAGATCTAATGGTGAGCATATGTTTTTACAAATTATGATCTAATGATGCATGTGAAGTGAATTTGTCAAAGATTATATAGGTTGCATGTGAAAATACCAAGTGGAATAAACACATGGAGATTGACATAAATGTGATCCAATAGGATGTGGAACTACCAAGTGGTGAAAGCATGTTAAATGAATGGATCAAGGTGCTTAGAAGGCATGTGAGGGTGCCAAGTGTCTTGATCACAAAAGTGAAGATCAATGATCAATGGTGAGCCATATAAGTTAAAGTCAGGGGAATTCCAAAGAGATAAATAGAGTGTGTTTAATCATGTAGAGAAAGATAAATGGTACATATTAATTCAATAATTCAACATAATTATCAAATGGATCATGGGGATATTATTTGGTGAAATATCATTCAAGACTAATTGTAGGGTGCATAGAAGGCACGTGGGACTACTAAATGGCATGATCTCAGAAGTGAGGATCGAATATTAATGAAGATAGATAAGAAAATCTCAATGAGATTAATGAAGTGTATTTGGTTAATATTTTAGGGAGAATGAGTTAAATACAAGTGTTAGATGATTTTGCATTAACAAGTGACCATTGGTATTTAAATTTGACAAAGGAAAAACTAGTCTGTGTATTTTATGAATATCTTTTGATTTAGGATGAATTTATTATTGGTGTAAAAATAAAAGTTGAAAAGGACTTCAGGGTTTATCTATAAAAATTTATTATAATATTTTAATGTTTTTACAATTATAAATATTTATCTCCAAAGCTAACTAAAATTTTTATCATGTTCTATAAGTCACCCAAGAAGGATATTTGAGTTGTTCTTGATGGTATTTTGATATTTAAAGATGAAATAACAATTAAAGAGTGTTTTAAACTCAATGAGATCCATATTTTAGGATTTTTGAGGTTTGAACAATCCATATTCAGTATGAACAAATATCTAAAATTTGATTGTGTTTATTGTAGGCTATAGATGATTTGAGTAACCACTTTGCAAACGTGAGATGGAAGAGTTCTAATCAGAATTGAAGAAGTAAATGAGTATGGAGATGATATATAAGTCTCAAAATCTTATAATAAGGTATTAATTATCATGATATGCCCTTTATTAGATATGGAGAGTCAAAATAGCTTGACTATATTTTGACTATATATGACCAGTTTGAGTGGTCATTTTGAGAGAGTTATTTTGAGTGATTAGAGCCATGTTTAAGTATATAAAAAAGTTAAGGAATTTTAGAGGTCATAAATGTTTTTCCCATGTGATATAATCATATGAATATGTGAAATATTTGAGTAGTTACTTCAGAAGTTTGAAACTATGTTTTTTGTGTATGAAGGCTTAAAGAGTGAGGAGGCTTAATTGGTAGGTTCAAGTTTTGAGTTAGTGTTATAAGTAGCATGGACCCATGAGGGAGTTATAAAGGGTATATTATATATAGTTTTGATGTGTTTAAATCATTTTTATAATATTAAAGTGTCCCAAATATTTGAAGTTGTAACATATGGGTGAGTAGGCCTAATTGTTTTAGGTCTTACCAAGACCTAATGGTGGTTTGGGGTTAATGAGGTAATGGTCAACATAAGGAGTGTGAGGTTATTAAATTTAATGTGTATGAAGATATATTATAATGGTATAATAATTATAATAATCATCTTGGCTAACCAAGATGGGTTAGATGAGTGTATGGTATAAATACTAGGCATAATTGGCCTATTTGGATGGTTTGGTTGAGTAGAAGATTGAGATGAAGGAAAGAGATTAGAGGGAGTATGATCAATGGATGGAATGATGTATAAAGTATATCAAGGATGAGATAATAATCCTAGAGTGATCCAAAAGTGGTGTTTGGATGCATTGCTTGTATGATCAAGTTTGAGTGTGTGTGAGGAGTTGAGAGAGTGTGGAGCCAAGTGAAGGAAATAAAATTTGAAAGAGAAGATACATGTTAATTAGGATCATCAGAGAAAAAACATGATCAGTCATGACTATCTAATGAAGTTGATGAAGGTGAACACATATGATATTAGACCTAATAAGTCTAGAAGAGGAAGATTGAATAAGCCCTAGAGTTTATTTGAGAGTGATCCAGAAGGGTGTTTTGGATGCATGGCTTGAGTATGCAAGTTTGTAAGAGTGTAAGGGGAAAAGAGTAAAAATAAGATAGGTCCATCATCAGGTGTAAATAAACTATATAATAAGTGGAGATTAGATCAAGGTATTTAGGTTGGTGCTTGGTTGCCGAAGGGGTTGGTTCCTCCTTATGAGATGGGTGTCTCAGTAAACTAAGGAATGGGTGTTATTTGATCAGTTAGTGTTACTCTAAATTTGTATCTTGTTATTTTAGGACTATATTCCATCTTGAAGGGTTCAGTGGGTTTATCCCCAAAGAGGGTTTCCCACATATATCATGTGGTATGCTCTTGATCTTGTTATATCTTTCTCATTCATTTCAATGGTTAATTTGTATGCATCATGATTTTGTGTTGAATGGTTAATAGGTTGGAATTAAATTGGATTATATTACATCACTGATTCCCCACCAACTCTTAGTGATTACCTCTAATAATTGGTATTAGAGGAGGACCTTCTATGCAAGCTTAACCACTCGAAGGTGATCCAAGGTACAATATGGGTAGTCATCAAATGCAAGGAGGCTTTTAAACTAAGAATTCACTAATGTTTAATGGGTCTAATTATTAGTTTTTTAGTGTGAGGATGAATACCTACATCATTTCAATAGGGATTGCCATTTGATAATTTGTTGTGGATGGATATTTAACCTTGTCAACCCCTCTAGCTAGTGCAACTGATAAAAAGTTATGTGAGAGCAATTCTAAGGCAATGAATGGCATCACTTGTGGTCTTTTACAGACAGAGTACACCAAGGTAATCCATTTTAAATATTCCAAAGAGATATGGGATAAATTGTAGATCATTTATGAAGGGGATTCAAAGGTTAAGTTATCTAGGTTTTAGATTCACCAAAGATAATTTGAGAGTCTCAAGATGAAGGAAAAAGATTTAGTGACATCATTTCTAAAGAGAGTTGATGAGATTGTGAACATCATCAAATGTCTAGGAGAGGATATTTAATAATCTAATATTGTGAAAAAGGTATTAAGGTATCTTACCGTCAAATTTGATTCAAAGGTTTTTGCCATAGAAGAGAGTCATGATCTCATAAAAATGAAGATGGATGAATTGCATGGTATTCTCAGAGCCTATGAGATGAGAGTCAATGATGAAAAAACACAAAGTAAGGAAGCAACATTCAAGATATAAATAAATCTGAAGAAGAAGATAATTGAAGGTAAGGAAGTTAAGTATGATGATATTGATTAAGATGAACTAATTACTTTATTTAAAAATAAATTAAAAATAATAATAGGTAGGTATAAGGGTAAACTACCCTTTAAATGCTAATTATAGATAGGTAGGAAACTTTGCCAATAAGTTCCTGCTATGCCTATTTTATAAACTCCCTAAATTTTTCAAAAAAAAATAATACTTTATGTCATAGAGATTGCCCTATCATAAAATCTAAAACTATGTTGAGGACCTGGTCAATTAATAATATTGATTTATAAATGCATTTTTTTATTATGAAATTTATGATTGGTTGATGATTTCATATTTATGTTTCTAAATGGTTTCAAATAGCATGGTGTATTAATGAATAAAATACACACACACACATTTGTAAATATGATCCATTATTTTGATTTTTAGTCAAAGTAGTTTTGAGATAAAATTTTGTTAGTAATGGACTTTTAGTTTTTGATAGTTGAATAGATTATAATGATTCTTTGATTTTCATAGATGATATGATATGATTTCTGATTTATAACATATAATAGTGTTATATGGATTATTATCTTAGTATAAAACACTATATCTGAAAAATCAATGCATCTATTATTTATAGTGTTATTATGAACGTAAAGACAAAATTCGTGGCTCATTTTTGTTTACTACTTTTGGTATAATGGAAATTCAAAATTTTGATGTCCTTTAGGTGATTTGGTGATGTTATGAAAATTTAGGTTCTATATTGCATATCATAAGATTATTGTTCTTATGTTTCATAAGTTTTAAGGTTCTATTTGATATTTTAAGTTTAAGCCATTACCAATTTCAAGATCCTAATAATTATTCCAAGTCTATATTTGAAATAATAAGTTTTGAGGCATGGATGGAATTCTATTATTTCATTGGGATTAGAGATTTATATAATAAAGGTGTTAGTTGTTGACCTTAGACTTGTTTCTTGGATTAAAATGTTAATGGCAAAAGATGTTCTTTGAAGTTGAGGAAATTTTCACAAATGTTTTTCAAAATATTTAATTTACTTGCCTATTAATATTCAAAATAATTCAAAGGCCTATCATAATATTCATGACATTATTAAGAACCTTTGAGTCATGGTGCTAAGACCAAAGTATTTGCAAGTGTATAAAGGTCCATCATGAAATTTGTCTATTTTTCCTAAGTATAAGTTATGGTTTTGAAAGGCCTTTAGATCGAATACAAAGAATGTTTATTGATTCATTGGTATGATGATTTTGTGTTTTGTTGGCAACATAATATGATCCACTATGGAAAGGTGACTTATTTGGAAAATTTAAAACAAAGCATATCTCTGATGCTTCGATATTGATATGAAGATTTGGTGGTAGTGGAATTTAATGTGATTAATGACTACCTCAATTTGAGGAGGTTAGTTATGGTTTTAGTGTGAAGGTTTAGTAATAGCTAAGTTCATCGATGTTGATAAAAAAAAATTGGAATCATTACTATGTACCTCTTTGGTCAATGTGAACCAATGAGATTCGATCACGGCACCAAGTTGGTTATGGTGTAAGTTGGAGAATATAAGTGTTGAGTTTTCATGGTTTTTGGTTCATTTTTTACAAGCTTCTCATGTAAGTGGAGCTCTAGTTCATTTCATTTTTTGAGGTTACAATGGAGAAAAATCAATTAATTTTAGTTAGAAAGGTTTCAAGGTATGTTTCCAGGTATGTTTATACAATATTGAATGAATATTTAAATTATTCATAGTGGCTTAAGATAAAATTTTCATTTTTAATCAAGGAAATAAGTTTTGCCTTGAGATTTTAGATCTGCATGAATATTCATGGAAAATCTAATCTATTTTAAAATGACTTTATGAATAAATATGGGCTTTATTATGAGAAAATCTTATAAATATGACTGCATGTAGATGTTATGAGAGTTACTGATGATTTTCTTAAATATATTTCAAAAAATTGTTATATGTATAGATGGAAATGTTATTGGTTGTGCATAGTATGTATGTATGATGGAAAGGATGAAAGATGATATTTTTTTGTTATTATTAACATGCATACAAAGGGCTCTTGTTTGTTCAATGGTATATTTTGAAAATAGTATTATCTTAAAAAGGGCTTTATTGAAGGTCTCGATTCATATATATGATATTTTAGGTCATTTCTATTGAGAGTTATGTTAGAGATTGAAGTTTTGGAAATGGATCTACATGTTTGATTCCTTACTCATGATCAAACAATTTTATTGTGTGTAAATATTTATAAAGGGAATAGTTGCTCAACACGTATAAATTTATATGGCCAACATTGTGGTTTTGATTTATCCTAATTTTTGTTGAAAATATTAAAAGTTTATTTGGGTCAAGAACTAATTTATGTGGAATAAGTCTATTGAAACAAAGAAGGATTTTTGACTTCTCTACAGAAATTCTGTAGATTTGTTGGTTCTTTGAGATTTTGGAATTGGCTCGGCATGATTGGTTTTGAGGGTTTTCATTTTGTGAGTATACTAATTTATTTTTGGCATAAGTATTTAATGATGATGTTGAAAGGATTTCTATTGGTACTTTCTTTGAGTTGGGTTGAAATTTAGATAATTTTAGACATATCTTCTAAAAAAATTGAAGTCTTTAAATTATGATTTGTTGAATATAAAGCCTCTATCAAGATTTTTGAGAATAGGTATTTTTGAACATATACGATTGAAAATTTTATTCTCAATAATGTGAATATATTTTTTCATATGATGTTATACTATGGGTTTGAGTTTTAGAAGGGAATTTACATGTATGAAATGACCTATAATAATATTATTTAACATAAAATAAGGTGACAGTTTACATGTTCATTGAAAAGTTAATGGTTTTATTTGTATACTTGAGAAATTATGATGCATGCGTAATTTTTAGATTGAACGTATCAAAGTTTTGATGTTGTAATAATTGGTTTTAGCCTAGTTATTTATGTATACATTGTGAATATATATGTTGTGATTATCTTAAAAAGGTCTAAGGATTTTTTGTTTCATATAGATAGTTTTTAAAATGTTTTCATATAAAAAGAATTTGAATTATTACAGTTGGCCATTTTGTAAATGATAGTTTGAGAAAATATTAAGAGTATAGAGATGGATAATTTTGAGGTTTTCATCTACAAATTTTTAGTTGATAAGATAGATAAAATGAGATTTATACTAAAACTATATCTCAATATTGATTTTTTTTTCTTTATATTGAAATTAGACATTGAAATATGGTTCCCTGATGAAATAGTTATTTATCAGATGGATATTTATATGAAGATGATATTTTGAAACAAATAATATCAGTTTCATATTTCATTTAATGTTGTAACCTTGAAAATATTTTACTGGGAATTTATATCTTCATTTTAGAATGCTCAATTTTTAGTTGATTTAATGAAGATAGGAAATTCATGGATTTATTAAGAATTTTTGAAATAAATGATGTTGGTTTCAAAAGCTCAATCATTTGTTTATGGATCGGTGAGATATTTTGACATACATTCAACTTACATTTGGAGTTTCATTAAAATATTCTATAAGGAAATCTTGATATTGTGATATTAGTTGAGGTCTCAATTGATTTTTGACATAGTTCTATTTAGTTTGTTGAGAAATGACAATATATGGATATTCAATCTTGCTTCTTTTTTAGCAGTTTATTGATTCTTAGTCTTGAAATTATTATATTCTAGATTGTTCATAATGTCTGGGTGGGACCATCCTACATTAGCTAGAAGTGGTGATGATATGGGTTTGGGAAATAATTATGGTAGTGATGTAAATCATCCTAATCATAATATGAACTTTCCTAGAGGTGATTTTCATGCAAGACATTTTGGTCCTAGGTTTAATAAGGGAACTAGGAAGTCTATACATTTTGATGTCTTGAATCTTGAATTTTAGAGTGTACCTAAGAGCTTGACCTTTAATCCAATTAATAGAGGCCATATAATAAATAAAGGTTTTTATGGCCATAGGTTTGGAGCAAGATCCCACTCATAGAACAGTTCTTCTCGTCACATAGGCAATAGCTCACAACATCTTCCCATTTAGTCTCTTGAAAGAGTGCAACCAAGTATTGAATATAATCTTACTAATCAGGCCACATAGTTTGAAATTGAGATAGTCCATGCTAAAAATTTGATAAATCTAGCCATTCATTTAAATGAACCTTCACCTTTCCATCAATAACTTGTTTTGAAAGGTAAAAGGTTAGGTTTGACTACTTCACATAATGAACCTATCTTGGGATCTGAAATGCTGAATTTGGGAATACATGGATATGCTAGTAGGAAAAAGATAATAAATTTTACACTTCTAAATACAAAGAACAGAACTATATAAAAGAGATTTGAAATTTAGTTAGAGCCTGATATGCCTATATAAGTCATAATGTTGAAAATGATAAAATTAGAAGTTGATGATAGCACAAGTGACTCCTAGACAAAGTTGGTCTAGTTTCCTACTATAGAGATGGAATATAATGTGTTTATTAATGTACAATATAAGCCTATTATTGAAGTACTTTTATAATTAGATGATTATTATATGTCCACTAGATAAACTTTGTTTGTAGTTGAACTATTTCATGGCAAGACTTTTATTTTCATTTTGATACTTCCTATTTTTTGATAGTTTTTTATGATAATATTTTGGAGATGTAGAAGATTTAATTTTGATATAAATATATATTCTTATGTTTTTTTTGGCATGCATTATGCTTTTATATAAATATAATTTATCGATCTTTGACTTATATATTTTATGGTTAAAATATGTATTCTATTATATTATTAATTGATTAGGGTCCCCACCCATTAATATTAGTACCTCTAGTCTATATTTTACATAGCTTGATCAATTAAGAATTTTTAAGTCTTAATTAAACCTATCCTTAATCAATATTTGTTTACAATTAATTGAATTTTTAAAATTTAATTAGTTAGCATAAAGTAATAACTAACTAAAGTTAGTTATAACTTATTTACAACTAAGTTTTAAGGTATTAAAGAAGATCAAGGACTCATTTGAAGATAGAAGAACAATAGGTATTGAAGACATAGACACTTTTGTGAAGTCAATCATTCATCTTTCTTATTTCTATACAACTTCTTTGAGATAGTACAAATATAGCAGATAGACCCAATGGTACTTTATCTAACAGTTGAGTGATTTCTTATGTAATAGGTATATATAACTTTTATTATCATTTAATACTATTTATCTAAATTTTATTAAGCTTAACATTTTTTTATGATTGTTTTAGATTAAGGTAAAAACAGGTTTTGAAGGGGCCCCGAAACCCTTTACATCAGAAAAGAGATAAACCTTAAGCACACCCAGGATACAAAATAGCCTAGAACCTGCATAAGCAAGACCAGATTAACCAGGAATCTGAAAACAACTTTGAAGAGCTGGACAAACGATGATTATCTTTTTTACAAGATGAAAGTTTCATGTCTAGAGGGGGGACCAAAGGCTTAGACTTCTTCCTCTTAATAGATGTCCAACCATCCTCTACCTTAGCTGCCTCAGCAACCCAGTCCTAAGAAGGCCATGATCCATGAAGTCCAGGGGACATCGATGCCTCAGAAAAATCCTTATGAGAACCAACCAACATCTGGATCCTAGGAGAATCCTTTAAAACAGGTGGAGGAACCACCACCTCCTCAGTAATCGGTTTAGAGAGATCACAAAATCCAATTTTCACCGAACCTTCAACAGGATCTATCTCCAGCGGAGTCTCCTGATCCATTGATTTAGAATGGATACTCTATTCATTCTCATTCTCTGAATCAGTCGAAACTTCCTCAAGTTGTTTAGCAAAATAATGATCATGATCAGCTTCAGACCACCAAGAATGGATACTCTTTTTTTATGATTGTTATTCATAGTCTTATACATAGATTACAAGTATTCAACCTATAAAATGTTGAACACTTTGATATTTTATGACACTTCATTGATCTATTTTTATTGTAAATTTGTCACTCAAATTATTGTAAAGGAAGAATGTTAGTTTTCTTAATAAAGTTATTTTTTTTTTGCTAAGACAACTCTCTTTTGAGACTCACACACTTTATTGTAATCTATTTTGACTCCAACCTTAATATAATTTTATATTTTAATTTTTATTTAATCTAGTTTAATTTTTGTTTCTTAGTTTCCCTCCTAGATTGTTTTTAGTTTCATTTCTTTTTTAGAATTTATTAATTCCTTAGCTTAGTTCTTTTTCTTTATTTTGATTAGATATCATTAGACCTTCCTTTTGATTAGTCCTTTCTTTTAGTTCTATTTAGAGTTTAAGTTACTTTAGAATTTAATCTTAATCTTAATTAGTTTCTAAATTTGTTTAAGCTTCCAATCAATAGTCTTTTCTATTTAGTTTATACTTGTTACTTGATAATTGTTTCATAGTTTATTAGATTAATTTCTATTTTTGTTTAGCCATAGATTTTTATTTTTAGTCCTTAGCTTTTATATTATTTTAGGTTTGTCTTTTGATTAGACTAAGTTACTTTAGTTGAGATTTAGTTTTTTGAGAGTGGTTTGTTGTCCTTTTCTTAGCTTATTTGTTTTCTTGTCTTTAATTAATTAGTTTGTTATTTGTTTTCTCTCTCTCTCTCTCTCTCTCTCTCTCTCTCTCTCTCTCTCTCTCTCTCTCTCTCTCTCTCTCTCTCTCTCTCTCTCTCTCTCTCTCTCTCTCTCTCTCTCTCTCTCTCTCTCTCATGTGATTGAATACTTTATCTTTTCTTAAATTTGTCTCTTCAGTTTATAGTTGTCTTTAAAGTGAACTTGGAGAATATTCAACAAGAACCAAGATATTATCTAAATATACAAATATTTACTGAATTAGATTTCTATTATTCAAGAGGTTATCTAACTCAAATTTTTTTTGTCAGATAAAATTGATTATAGATTCTTATCTTGATTGATTAATGATTTGATAAAGTGGATTTTTGATTGTTATAATGGAATATGTTACATTCGATAACTTATTGATTATTTCTTAAAACTTATTAAAAAACTCTCACATCTTTAGTATCATAATTAAACCTTTAGAACCCCATGATTAGACTGGTATGATTCCAGCTTGACCTTCATGATAGGTGAAAGGGTTGATTCATTGATGGTATATTTTTCATCATGAACAATTTTGGTGACTCCATTGAGGAATTCATTTAGAAATATATTTTTTTAAAGTTTTGTTTTATTCTTATTAATGGTACTTTGAGGTTAATAGCCTCATATTATTTAACCTGTAATAGATATATAAGATGATCAAGTTGATGTTACTATCAATCTAACATGCTATAATTGATATAATCATCTTGTAAGTCTTCATCATATTATTAAAGTCATAAATCAAAAAGAAGAGATTACAAAATTTGGGATTGATTGGTATTCATCTTACGCATGAGACTTAATGAGACATTCTAAATTAAAATAGAAGAATTTAGGAAGATAGAGTAAGGGTTTTAACTACTAGTTTTAAGCTTAGAAATCATTTTCTTTCTAATTCTTTTCCATTTGATAATTTTGTTTTGCCTATTGAAACTATTGTTACAAATTGACAATTAGATCAAGTACATCTAGTTCAAGGTAATCAACATATTTAGCTAGAAACTATTAAATCTTCTAATGGTAGAATAATTAGTGGGAAAACAACTAGAAGTATATCAAAGGTTACATGATATGATTCATGGGTTATAAAACAATAGAGAACAAGATGATCTCACTGAAGGTAAAAATGAAGTAGAGGCTCAAGAAGAACATCAAATAGTTGTAACACCATAGAATTTTGCTAATCAAATTAATGTTGGTAATCACCCTCTTAAGTTGCCTTCTCTTAAAGGATTAAAGATACCAACATTTTTTAGTGTTTTTAGAGAGTCTTGGGAAGAGAACCTAGAATATTTTATATTAGTTTGTATTAATCTTAGAATAACTAATGAAAATATTTTCTTAAGAATTTTTGCCCAAAAATTATAAAGGAAAGCTTATCACGTATTTCTTAGTCTACCTGCTAAGGTTATTTACACTTAGAGAGATGTTGAAGATTGAATAGAGTTATCCTTTAGGAAAGATAAAGAAGATTTTGATATAGTTAATGATATTGTGAATTTTTATATTGATCTAGGTGAGAACATTTATCATTTCATTTTTAGGTTCACTAAGTTACATCAAAATATCCCACATGATCGTAGACCTTCTAAAAAATTATCTACACTTTATTTTTTCAATAACTTACCTTTAAAGTATAAAATGGCTTTAGAAGATAAAAACATTATAGAATATAGTGAAACTTTAGGTTTCTATATTAAACATGATTTTTTTTAAATACATTAGTTTTAAAGATAGATCATCCACATGCTTAAATTCAGATAATTCAAAAATATTAAAGGCCATACAAAGTCTAAGTAATGAGTTGGTCATTGTTAAAAGATAGCTTAACGATAAAACTTATTCCTCAAATAGAAATAATAAATAACATAAAAATGATGATATTACTTATTATTGTAATGTTTGTGAACTATATCTTAATCTAGACACATGTCTTATTGTTCTTAAGTTCCAAAAATTTGTTCATGGAAAAGATGATATATTAGAAGATCTAATGTATAATATAAACACTCTTGATGATCCATTAGAAAATAAGAATGTTTATATTAAAAATACTAGGAATCAAGATTATAATTCTTCTCAAAATAATAAAATAACAAATGATAAAAAAATTTCTAATGATAAAGAGAAAATAGATAAAAGAAAATCAATTCCGAATAATGCTAATAATTTGAATGACAATACTACATAAAACATTAATTTCTCAACTAGATATAATAATAGTCAATATCAACATTATAAATCTAGGATTTTTAAATAAATTGATGCTAAAAATTATAACATAATTGATGATTTATCAATAATTAAGGTTGGATTTTCTTCACTATATGCAGCTAGTCTTCTAGGTCATCTTGATAAGATCAATGAAGCTATTAAAAATCCTAGAGCTGATGTAAGCTTATAATAAAAAATTAAATATGAACATATTTATGCTCAAATTTTTTATCCTCCTACTGATTACATTCAAATTTTCTATGTTACAATCGAGATTTCTAAAAAAATAATTTATAATTGTCTATTAGATATGGGTGCCTCAAAGAATATTATGCCTAAGTCTGTTAAAGATCAATTAGGTATATCTTATGAAGTAGATATTAAGAATATTATTGGTTTTGATTCTAGACAAACAAAGATTTATGGTAAGTTTCATGACATAGTCATTAAAATTGCACAAGATTAATGGATTAAATGTATGACTAATATTCAAGTGTTGGATATTCCTAGTAATTATGCAATGTTGTTAGGAAGGAATTAATCTAAAGAAACTGAAGCTTTTATTGGGAAAGATATAACATGAGTTCTTATTAATAATGAAGTTGAATCCATTGAAAGGGAAGATTTTTTTGGTACACCTATTGAGTCACCTTCTTCTTCTAATATTTCTTACATTGAAACTAGAATTGAGACTTATGAATTGTTGAATTTAGATGAACCAAAAACTTGCATAAATAAATATTTGTAAAGAATATTTTATGGTCACTTTAATTTGATAGAGCTTGCTCTCAACAAGGTAATGGTGCCAGAATTTGTCTGATTTATCCTATAGATAATTTTTTTTGTTATGCCTTAAATTGTCTTTTGAAAATACTAATAATACAACAGAATTTGAAGTATTATGTTTGGGATTAGAAAAGTCAATAAAATTAAATATCAAGTATTCAAAAGTTTTTGGAGGTTTAGAGTTAATTACTAAACAAGTTCATAAGATCTATAAGACAAATCAAACTCATCTACACCATTATACAGAAAATGTTTTCCTTGAGCATTTTGAGTTATTTAACATTATGTATATTCTAAGAGAATTTAAGATTAAAATTGATAAACTTGTTGTTTATGCATCCAATCCAAATCTAAGTGAGATTGAACCTACTACAAATTTCTCTTTTGCTAAATTTTTTTATTTTAAGATTCCCAATTATAATGATAGTTGGCCTATTTTTAGTTGTGATGAACACATAGATTCATTCATTAAAGCCAATTATTTTGATCATGATGACTATGCACTAAATTGTGGAGAGTATTTTCAATTGAGTACTAATAGATTGCCTAATGGTTTGATGAGTTTAGAATCTATGTTCATGCCTAATGATTAGCCTAAAATCTCTAGAATGGAAGAACCATCAAGGAGAATCATAGATGAGACCATTCCTATCATTTTAGGCATTGAAAAAGTTCTAAAGTATGTTTATTTAGGAATTTAGGTGACTGCTAGTGAGAAGGTTAAATTTATTAAATTATTTAAAAATTTCATTGACATTTTTTCTTGGTCATATAAAGATATTATATGCTATGATACTAAAATTATTAGATAGGATATACCTATTAATCTTGGTATTAAACCTGTTATGTAGAAAACATGAAGAAGCAAACCTTTGTTAGAAGATACCATTAACAAAGAGTTGGATAAGATGATTGATGATGGTGTCATTTTTCTTGTAACATATTCATAATGGGTAGCTAATCTAGTTTTGGATAGAAAAAACATGGTGACATTAGACTATGTGTTGATTTTAGAGATCTAAATAAAGCTAGTATTAAAGACAAATTTCCTCTACCAAGCATAGATAAAATTTTGTAATAGATTTCTAGATCAAAAATGATATCTTTATTGAATGTATTTTTAGGTTATAATCAGATTTTTTTGAATCCTAAAGATAGACATAAAATAAATTTTACCACTCATGTAGGTAATTTTACTTATAACAGAATGCCATTCAGATTGATGAATGCATGAGTTACTTAATAAAGATATATTTATATTACTTTTGATGATTTAATTGGAATTTTTATTCAAGTTTAATTAGATGATCTCACCATACATTTTAAAAAGAGGAAAAAGCATTTAGACCATATTCGTGAAGTTTTCATAAGATGTAGAAAATTTGGCATTTCTTTGAATCTTAAGAAATCAATTTTTGGTGTGACTGAGGGTAAGTTGTTAGGAAACATTATTTCAAAGGATGGTATTTAAATTGACCTTGAACATGTTAAATATATTAAGGAACTACCTTCTCCTAAAGATCAATCTAGTTTAAGGTCTTTCTTTAATAAAATAAACTTTGTTAGAAAATTTATTCTAGATTTTGTTGACAAGTCTAATCCATTACAATTATTACTTAAGAAAAATAAAATATATAGTTCAAATGAGAGTAATGAATAAACTTTAAATAATGCTAAAGATGCTATTGGAAGTGCTCATATTATTACTAAACCTAATTCAAAAAAAAACATTTATTATATATGTTAATGCTATAGAGAAAGCTATTAGAGCTATAATAATTCAATAATTTAAAAATAATGAGGGAAAACCAAACAGATATATGAGACAAGTGTTAAAAGATGCAAAAACTAGGTACCCCCTTATTGAGAAATTAATTTTCTCTTTAGTTTGTTTTTTTATTAAATTTTGATATTTATTGATGGGAAATAGAGTTTTTGTGTGACCTAATGTACCTATTTTGTCTTATCTTTTAAAATAACCAACCATTAAGGGAAGGCTTGCCAAGTAGATTTTACACATTCAAGAGTTTGATCTTGAATTTGAAACTTATAAAATAATTAAAGGTAATGTATTGGAAAAATACTTAGTTGAAAATACTTCTTCAGATATTAATATTTTAGTTTTCTCAGTTGATGAAAAATTAAATGCAAAGCCACATTTAAAGACCATGAAACTTGTTGAATTTTCTTAAAAAATTATGATTGGTCTTAAAATGAATGAATGGCACTATTTATTGGCTGAAGATGATTGGTATCATGACTTAGTTTAATATTATCAAAATCAGGCCTGTCCTAATAACTTATATAAAAAACAAAGACGTTCTTTAAGACTAAAAGCATTAAATTTTTTCTTGTTATAATTTCTTTTGTTTTATCATAATAGAGATGGAGTTTTGTTTAGATGTCTTACTCATAACCAGACATAAAAGGTTCTTAGAGGTTATCATGAAGGTAAATATGGTAAACATTATGCTACAAAAACAACCACTTATAAGATTTTGTGAGCAGGTTATTATTGGCATACTTTGTTTCAATATGCTTATAAGTTGGTTCATTCTTGCATGCCTTGTCAGTTATTTGTTGAAAGAGATAAATTGCTTATAATGCCTTTAAATCTTATTATTATTGAAAAAAAATTACAAAAGGAGGCATTGAATTTATTTTATATATTAAACCACCATCATCTACAACTTATAGATATATTTTGATAGCCACAGATTATTTCACTAAGTGGCCCAAAGCCCCTCATTTAAGAGATTGATAATAGGTGAAGTAATCTCTTTCTTAGCAAATCAAATTTTTGCTATATTTGGAGTCTCGTATGAGATTATTTTAGATAATGGACATTATTTCATTTCAAATGAATTTATAGAATTTTTAGGAAAATACTCTATTATTTCTAGTCATTCATTTAAATATTAACCACAAGAAAATGGACAAGCTAAGTCCACAAATTAAAATTTGATTTCTATTATGAAAAAATTAGTTTGTGACAAAAAAATAAATTGGCATCTCAAAAGTTTTGAAGCTTTATGGGTTGATAGGACTATTGTTAAAGTAGTAACCGATTATTCATCTTTTATGCTATCATATGGGTTTGAGGCTACTTTACCAATAAAACTTCAAATTTCTTCAGCTAGGAATACTTTATATTATGTAGCTAAAGATAGAAATTTAATTAAACAAAAATTTCATTATTTAGTATCTCTTAACGAATCCAAAGAAATAGCATTGAAAAAATTAGAAAAAAATAAACAAAAATTAAATAATTTTTTTGATAAAAATATTTCTAAAAGTTTAATGTTGGTGATTTAGTTTTATATTGGGATAAATCCCACAAGGATGCTAATAAACATCATAAGTTTTATTTGTTATGGCTTGGACCTTATAGAATTGCCACAATTCTAGGAAATAATGATTTTCATTTAAAAGATCTTGAAGTAAATTCATTGTGTTACTCATTTAATGACCATAACTTGAAACTATTCTATGATTAGTTATCTTTCATTTATGTTTTGCTTTTTTTTGGCTTGTTTTTCTTTTCATTTTATTGTCTGATGCTTTGCCTTTATATTTTATTTTATATGTGTTTTGTTGTTTACTTTTATTATAATTTACTTTGAAATGATAAATGAAAGGTTGTAAATGAAAAGTGTCACATTATGAAAGAAGATTATAAGGAAGATGAAATTTTGTTGTATCATTCATATTCAGAAGTTACTCTTACAAATTTAGTTTTTGTAATAAATGAAAAATACATGTTGAGTTGTAGTTGGTTGTTAAAGTGTTACTTCATTTTAAAATTTGTACTTAAGACATTTGTATTTGATTATTCATCTAGCCTAAAATTCCCTATTATATCATTCCCTTTATTCATGTCATGCTAGCCAAACAATCCAACCCTTACTAAATTTCATTATTAAAAGGGGTTCACTCTTAGCTACTTGAGAAATGATTTTCCTGGATCACACTGTAAAAAAATTATGTTTTTATTAATAGGGAATTTATTTCTACTCAACCTCATTTCATAAAATTGACTAGTAAGGTCACTAGTGTTATGTCTATTTTATACACACCCTAAATTTTTCAAAAGTAAATAATACTTTCTACCATAGAGATGACCCTATAAAAAAATCTAAAACTGTGTCAAGAATCTAATCAATTAATAGTTTTTGTTAAAATGCAAGTTTTTTTATTATGAAATAGTAATTATTGATTGATGAATTCATATTTATGTTTCTAAGTGGTTTTAAAAATCATGGTGGATTAATGAATAAAATATGTCTATATATTTTTTAATATGATCAGTTATCTTGATTTATAGTCAAAGTAATTTTGAGATAGCATTTCAGTTACTAATGGACTTTTAGTTTTTGATGGTTGAATAGATTATGATGATTCTTTGATTTTCATAGATGATATGATATGATTTATAATTTAGAATAGATAATGGTGTTATATAGATGATTATCACAATTAAACACACTATATTTAAAAAATTAATGCATCTATTATTTGAAGTGCTATTATAAAAGTAAAGACTAGATTCATGACTCAGTTTTGTTTACTAGTTTTGGTATAATTGAGATTCAAAACACCAAAATGTTTTAGGTGATTTGGTGATGTTTTCAAATTTTAGTTTCTATATTGCATACCATAAGATCATTTTTCTTATGTTTCATAAGTTTTAAGGTTCTATTTGATATTTTAAGTTTAATCCATTACCAATTGCAAGATCCTAACAATTATTCTAAGTCTATGTTTAAAAGCATAAGTTTTGAGGTATGGAGGTTATTATATTATTTTATTAGGCTAAAAGATTTATATAATAAATGGGTTAGTTGTTGAACTTAAACTTATTTCTTGGAATAAAATGTTAATGACATAAGGTGTTCTTTGAAGTTGAGGAAATCTTCAGATATGTTTTTTAAAAGACTTAGTTTACTTGAATTTTGATATTTAAAATAATTAGAATTCCTATCATAATATGCATGATATTATTAAGACCCTTAAGTTCATGGTGTTGACACCTAAATATTTGCAAGAGTATAGAGGTCCATCATGAAATTCGTTTGTTTTTCCTAAGTATAAGTTATGGTTTTGAAAGCCTTTGGATCAAATACAAAGAATGTTTATTGATTCATTGATATGATGAGTTGGTGTTAGTTGGAAACACAATCTAATCCATTGTGGCAAGGTGACGTGTCTAAAAAATTTAAATAAAAGCATATCTTTGATGCTTCGAGATTGACATAAAGATTTGGTGGCAATGGAATTTAATGTGATTAATGACTACCTCAGTTTAAGGAGGTTAGTTATAATTTTAGTGTGAAGGTTTAGTAATAGATAAGTTTGTTAATGTTGATAAAAAAATTTAGGATTACTAAGTACCTCTTTGGTTAATGTGAACTAATGAGATTCGAGCACGATATTGAGTTGGTTACGGTGTAAGTTGGTGAATATAAGTCTTGAGTTATCTTGGTTTTTGGTTCATTTTTTCAAGCTTCTCGTGGAAGTAGAGCTCTAGTTCATTGAGTTTTTTGAGGTTAAATTGGAGAAAAATTAGATAATTTCAATCAAAAAGGTTATAGGGTGCATTTCCAGGTATGTTTATACAACATTGAATGAAGTTCTGAAGTATTCATAGTGGTTTAAGATGAAATTTGCATTTTACATCAAGGAAAAAAGACTTGGATTGAGATTTTAGATATGTATGAGTATTCATGGAAAATAAAAGCTATTTTTGAATGAATTTATGAAGAAATGTTGGATTTATTATGAGAAAATCTTATAAATTTGACTGCATGTAGATGTTCTAAGAGTTACTACTAATTTTCTTAAGTACATTTAAGAAATTTGTTATCTGTATAGATGGAGATGTTTTCAGTTATGCGTAGTATGTATATATGATGGAAAAGGTGAAATTTGAGGTTTTATAGTTATTATTAACATGCATACAAAGGTCTCATGCCTATTTAATGGTATATTTTGAGAATAATATTTTCTTAAAAGGGTTTTGTTGAAGGTCTAATTTCATATATATGATATTTTAGGTCATTTCCATTGAGAGTTTTGTCAAAGATTGAAGTTTTGGAAATGGCTCTACATGTTTGATTCCTTACTCATGATCAAATTGTTTTATTATGTGTAAATATTTTTAAAAGGAATAGTTAATGAACATACTTTAGATGGCCAACTTTGTGGTTTTGATTTAGCCCAATTTTTGTTTAAAATATTAAAAGACTGTTTGGGTCAAGACTTGATTTATATGGAGTAAGTATATCAAAAAAAGTAAGAGTTTTGACTTCTTTGAATAAATTTTTTAGATTTATTGGTTCTTTTATATTTTGGAATTGGTTCAGCATGATTGGTTTTGAGGGTTTTCATTTTGTGAGTAGACAAATTTATTTTTGGCATAGGTATTTGATGTTAACAGGAAAAGGATTTCTATTGGCACTTTATTTGAGTTGGGTCAAAATCTAGATGATTATAGAAATATCTTATCAAAAAATTTAAGTCTTTACTAATTTCTTGAATATAAAGGATCTGTCAAGATTTTTGAGAATAGGTATTCTGGAACATCTATGATTGAAAATTACATTCTTATTAATATGAATAGATCTATTCATATAATGTTATATTGTGAGTTTCAGTTTTAGAAGGGAATTTACATGTATGAAATGATCTATATCATTATTATTTGATTAAAAAATAAGGTGGCATTTTGATTTTCATTGAAAATTTAATGATTCTATTTGTATACTTGATAAATTATGATACATGTGTAATTTGTAGATTGAAAGTATCAAAGTTTTAAAGTTGAAAGAACTAGTTTTGGCCTATTTATTTATGTATAAATTGTGAATATATATGGTGTGACTATCTCAAAAAGGTCTAAGGATTTTTTTCACACATATTGTTTTTAAAATGTTTTCATATAAAAATAATTTGAATTATTAAAGTCAGTTGTTTTGTAAATGATGGTTCAAGAAGATATTAAGAATATATAGATGGATAATTTTTAGGTTTTCGTCTACAAATTTTTAGTTAAGATAGATAAAATTATATTTATATTAAAATTATATCTCAATATTGAAGTTTTTATGTTTATATTAAAATTGGACATTGAAATTATGGTTCCCTAATGAAATTGTTGCTTATTAGATGGATATTTATATGAAGATGATATTTTGAAACAAATAATATAAGTTTCAAATTTTGTTTGATGTTGTCACCTTCAAAATATTTTACTAGGATTTTATATCTTCATTTCGAATTCTTAGTTTTTAGTTGATTCAATGAATATAGGAAATTTATGGAGTTATCAAGAAATTGTGAAATAAATGATGTTAGCTTTAAAAGCTCAATCATTTGTTAATGGATAAATGAGATATTTTGATAGACATTCAGTTTAAATTTAGAATTTCATTGAAATATTTTGTAATGAATTACTGGTATTGTGATATTAGTCAAGGCTCAGTTGATTTTTGATATAGTTCTATTTAGTTTGTTGAGAAATGATAGTATATGGATATTCAATCATGCTTCTTTTTTAGCACTTTATTGATTCTCAATCTTGAAATTGTTATATTACATGTTGTTTGTATTATCTAGGTGGGACCATCCTAAGTTAGCTAGAAGAATTGATGACAAGGGTTGGGGAAATAATTTTGGTAGTGACGTAAATCAGCGTAATTCTAATAGGAAATTTCTATGAGGTGGTTTTTGTGCAATACATTTTCGTCCCAGGTTCAATACAATAACTAGGATGTCTATACATTTTGATGCCTCAGATCCTAAATTTTATCATGTGCTTAATAGCTTTTCCTTTAATCTAGTTAATAGAGGCCATAGAGGAAATAGTGGTTTTTATGGCCATAGATTTGGAGTAATATCCCACTCACAAAGTAGTTATTCTCATCACTTAGAGAATAACCCAAAGCATCTTTTCATTTAATCTCTTGAAAGAGTGCAACCAGCTATTGAACCTAATCCTCTTAATCAGACCACACAATTTTAAATTGAGATAGTCCATGTTAAAAAAATTATAAATCTATCAATTCCTTCAAATGAACATTCACCTTCCCACTAAGAGCCTATTGTGAAAGGTAAATGGTTAGGTTTGACTATTTCACATAGTGAACCTATCTTAGGATTTGAAAGGTTGAATTTGAGAATACATGGATATGCTAGTAGGAGAAATATAATGAATTTTCCACTTCTAATTACATATAAGAGAACTTCATAAAAGAGAGTTAAAAATTAGTCAGAGCCTTATACACTTATGGAAGTTTGAATGTTGAAAAAGATAAAATTAGAAGTTGATGATAACACAAGTGAATTTGAGATGAAGTTGGTCCAATTTATGCTATAGAGATGGAATATAATGTGCATCTTAATGCACAAGATAAGCCTATTATTAACTTAATTTTTAGAATCAGATGATTATTGGATGTCCACTAGATAAACTTTGTTTGCAGTTAAACTATTTCATGGTAGAACTTGTATTTTTAGTTTGATACTTAACTTCAAGTTTTTTTTATAGTTTTTAATGATAATATTTTGAATATACAATAGATTTAATTTTGATATAAATATATATTCTTAAGTTATTTTTGACATGCATTATGGTTTAATGTCAATAAAATTTATTGGTCTTTGATTTATCTATTTTATGGTTAAAATGTTTACTCTATTATATTATTAATTGGTGAAGGTCCACACTCATTAAGATTAGTATCTTTGGTCTATATTTTAAATATCTTGATCAATTAAGATTTTTTAAGTCTTAATTAAACCTATCCTTAACCAATATTTGTTTATAATTAGTTGAATTTTTAAAGAGTCAATTAGTTAGCAGAAACTAATAACAAACTAATGTTAGTTATAACTTATTTGCAACTAAGTTTGAAGGTATTAAATGAAATCAAGAACTCATTTGAAGATAGAATAAAAAAAAGGTATTGAAGATTTAAAAATTCTTGTAGATTTAATCATTCATCTTTATTCTTTCTATGCAACTTCTCTGAGATAGTACAACTCTTGCAAATAGACCTAATGGTACTTTATCTGATGGTTGAGTAATTGCTTATGCAACATAGGTATATCCAACTTTTATTATCATTTAATACTGACTATCTAATGTTTTTTAAGCTTAACATCTTTTTTTGATTGTTATTCACATTCCTATGCATATATTCCAAGTATTCAACCTGAAAAATGATGAACACTATGCTATTTTGTGACACTTCATTGATCTATTTTTATTTTAAGGTTGTCACTCAAGCTATTGTAAAGGAAGAATGTTGGTTTTCTCAATAACACTATTTTTTAATTCTAATATGACTCTCCTTTGAGACTTGTACACTTTATTGTAATCTATTATGACTGTAACTTTTATATATTTTTATCTTTTAAGTGTTAGCTCCAAGACAGGCCCTTTTCCACTGATGTCAAATGGGGAGAAGTGAAAAATGGGTATAGGTAAAGGCATATGAATAGGTATAAGGAACACGTATAAGAACATGTACCATATGTTTTTTAGTTTGGTTGTATGTTTAGGTTGGCATGTGAAACACAAGTTTCAAGATGTGGTAGTTTTAGTTTGAGGTTTTCATCAATGACAAAGGGGGAGATTGTTGGAAATATTATCATTGATGTCAAAGGTCTAGCATTGGTGATAAAGGCCCCATATAATTTATTATCTAAAGGTGTTTTTAATGTTTATATCTTGGGTAATTCGTGTTAATATTTATTTAATATTAATTAATATATTTTTGGTTGCATAAAGTCAAAATAAGGCCCATGGAGAAGTCAAAGAGTCATGAGGTAGAGACAAAAGATGAATGGGATGCATTTTCCCATGAAGAGTCATCCTAAGGAATTCCAAGAGTCACCAAGTGAAGACAAAATAATATGGGATAAATTTCCCATGAAAAGACACTTTGAGGAATACAAAAAGTCACCAAGATAAAGACAAAATGGGAAAGGATGCATTTTCTTATGAAGGGTTACCATGTTACTTTCCAAATGAAATAATTTGAAGGGTCATGAAAATTTGGCACAATTTTCCATGAGGATTAAAGGGTCACAAAGGGTGAATGCCAAAGGTCATTTGGTAAGATATAAATAAAGTCTTGGGAAGCCATTTGTAATGTGTGGAAGACAACATGGTTTGTAATTATCATATCTAGCTTAGAAGAGCAAAGGATAGAAAAGAAAGAGATATTATAATATGTTGTCATTTGTTGAGATAGAAACATTGAGAGATAGTTGTGTGGTATACACAATATGGGTTGGTACTCATATGGGTTGGTGCTCATGAATAGTTATTGTGTTGATGCTCAACAAAAGGGTTGGTACTCCTGTGGGTTAGTGCTCATGAATAGTTATTGTGTTGGTGCTCAACAAAGGGGTTGATACTCTTGCAAGTTTGTGTGTGAAAATATTGTAGTTTGAGTTGGTGATCATTCATATACTTGATATTGTTCTCTATGGTGTTTCCCACATTGGGTTTCCACATTAGAATCTAGTGTCTATCTCTATCTTGTGTGGTGTTTATTATTTCAGTTTTATTACATATCTTGAATGATTGGTTAAGTTGAATTTGATTAAGTAAAATTTTATAAGATATATGATACAATTATTCACCCCCCTCTTAGTATATCTCATGCTTAACAGGATTCCAAGTATTCAACCTAAAAAATGATGAACACTCTACTATTTTGTGATACTTCATTGATCTATTTTTATTGTAAAGTTGTCCCTCAAGCTATTGTAAAGGAAGAATGTTGGTTTTCTCAATAATGTTATTTTTATTCTAAGATGAATCTCCTTTGAGACTTGTACACTTTATTGTAATCTATTTTGACTCTAACTTTAATACAATTTTATATTTTAAGTTTTATTTAATCTAGTTTTATTTCTATTTCTTAGTTTCCCTCCTAGATTGTTTTCAATTTCATTTCTAATTTAGAGTTTAATAATTTTTTATCTTAGTTATTTTTATTTATTTTGATTAAATAGCATTAGACCTTCCTTTTGATCAGTCCTTTCTTTTATTTCTATTTAGAGTTTAAGTTCTTTTAGCATTTAATCTTAATATTAATTAGATTTTAAATTTTTTAAGTTTCCAATCAATAGTCTTTTTTGTTTAATTTATAGTTGTTACTTGATAATTATTTCATAGTTTATTAGATTAATTTTTTGTTTCTGTTTATCCTTATTTTTTTTATTTTTAGTCCTTATCTTTTATCTTATTTTAGCTTTTTCTTTTGATTAGACTAAGTTACTTTAGTTTAGATTTTATTGCTTTAGGGTGGTTTGTTGTCCTTTTCTTAGTTTAGTTATTTTCTTGTTTTTAGTTTGTTTGTTGTGTCTCTCTCTTATTCACGTGATTGAATACTTTATCTTTTGTCTTTTCTTAAATTTGTCTCTTAAATTTCTGGTTGTCTTTGAAGTTAAGATGGATAATATTCAGTAAGAAGCAAGATATTGTGTAAATATACAAATATTTTCTAAATTAGATTTCTATTATTTATGAGATTATCTAACTCATAGGTTTTATCTATCAAATAGAATAGATTAGAGATTCTTATCTTGACTAATTCATGATTTAATAAAGTGTATTTCTTATTGTTATAATTTAATATGTTGCATTTGATAACTTATTGATTATTTTTCAGAACTTATGAAAAAATACTCACATCTTTAGGATCATAATTAAACCTTTAGAACCTCATGATTAGAATAGTATGATCCCACCTTGACCTTTGTGATAGGTGAATAGGTTGATTCATTGATGGTATATTTTCCATTGTCAATAGTGCCCTCATAAACCTAAGAAGTATGATGATAAAGAGCATGATGAAGACCAAGAGGAAAAAAAGAAGACATTTAAGTATCATAAGAGGAAGAAAGGATTCAAGAGGTATAATGAAAAGAATATTCTCTACACTAATGAATATTACATCTCATCAGATGAGAGTAAAGATAATGATTCTAAGTTTGATAATGAAGGTGATGGTCCTATTGAATATGAAGTCCTCTATATGGATGAGTAATGAAGCTGATCATATCAAAAGGAGTCTACTTGGAGTGATACAAATTTTGAAGAAGACAAGGAGGATTATGAGACTAAGCTGATGAATGCCCTTGATGATCTGAATATTGAGAAGAAAAAGACCAAAAATTTGAATTTACATATGAAGGACTATTCAAAGCAATTTAGTATGTATGAGGCTAGAATGGATGGAGACTCTAAGGAGCATAAAGGTATAGTGAAGAATCTAAATAGTCAATTGTATTTCCTATCTACAAGCTTAAAATCTAAAAATGATGAGTGTTTAAGGTATGTGATTGAAAATGAGTCATTGAATGCTAAGTTAGAAAAGACATCCAGTAAGATGAAGTCATTTGTGATGTTTGAAAAGAACTCAAGTGATATAGATAACATTATGAATATTCAAAAACATGATAGTGATAGAATTGAATTTGGATACAAAAAATAACAAAAGATTACAACTCAATAAAAGGTGAAGTATAATGTGAACAGAGACAATAAGACCTTGAGGGTCAATAATCAGTCTTGGAATGAAAATGTTGGTAGAATGAGGAAAAATTAGATTAGACAACCAAATGCTATGAGGTATGTAAATTTTAATGGTTACTACGATACTTTCAATCAATTTGGTCATAGGGATAGAGAGTGTATAGGACTTGCTAAGAATCAATGGAATCCTTAATCAAATAGCATAAACAAAGCTAAGTGATTTAGTTGTTATGACATAGGACACATTACAATATTTTATCCAAATTAATTAAGGCAAGTTGAGCTCACTTCAAGAATAATGGTTTGCTAAAACTATGAGAATGTTGGTCACATTGCTAGGTCCTATAAGCAAAGGCTATCAAGTCAAAATAAGTTAAACTAGACTCCTAGAGTGCAAGAAAGAAGACATGTTAACTTATGGAAACCAAAAGTGAAATGTGTGAGTCATAATGAGTCTACAGGTCCAAGTGGTCTATTTTCTAAAGTGGAGAATGATACAAAGGTTTAAGATAATCAGAAGATCTCATTGTTTACTCTTTTTGGAAATGAAGAGACCAAGCTCAAGGAGAAGAACAAGGTGCCAATTGAGACTAGTTTTGAGGTGTGTATGAATATAAGTGAACATCCTACTATTTTTGAGCATGTTTTATGTAAATAACATCAGTTGTCAATGCTTAGTAATGAGGTTATTTATTTATATGAAAAGGTATGTTATGAGTCTATGTTATCTTCATGTTTTTTCAATTAAATCTTAAAAAAGGAAAATGTTGTAGTAGATGATAAATTTTTTTCTCTTAAGCCTAAGAAGAAGAACTATCAGTTTTAGATGTCTAAGGAAGAGGAGTATGAAGAGTTATGGACAACTCTTGGTTTCACATTGTTCTAAGAAATTGTGGGTTAGGGTGTCTCTTCCTATTCTTCTTAGGGGAAATTTTTCTTGTGGAGAATAAATTTTTTGTGCCTAAGGTAAGGTCAAGGTTTTTGGCTCTGAAGTGTTGAAGAGTTGTTGGCATACCTAGTTCATTGAGAAGACTTGTTGAAGATGAATTTTTAGATAGAGCATGGAGTTAGGGGGGGCTAACTCAAATATTTAATGAGTCTTGAATAGATGTTTAGAATGTAAGGGGGAGTCTCTCTTAATGTTTTCAAGGTGATTTCAAATAGTTTTTATTGCTCTTATATGTTTTGTCTTCATAGGATAGAGTATGATCAAATAAGAGTATAGTTTTGAAGCATGTTTAAAAATCTCAAGGTAAGAAGAGGTATGCATAATTTTAGGGTGAGTTTGTATCATCTCTTAGAGGTTATTTTTTCTTATTTTTGGTTCTTGAAGTCTTTTGAACTCCTTAGGATCATAAGATGAGCCCACTTTATCATTATGTCAATGGAGAAGAAAATACTTGAAGAGAGAGAGATAGAGTCTAAGCATAAGTGTTGAAGTAGTGTTTGGAATAAATGACAAATGGGGAAATTTTTGGAGGTTTTTTAATGATGTCTCTAAGGTGACCAAGGATGTTGATGAGGTGTCATGTGTGTTAGAATGATAATAATAAAGTGTGCTTCAAAGTTCTTTAGTATTCTTACATAATTATTTAGTGTTTAAATTGAATAGGAAGATAATGGATGTTATTAATGGTATTTTCAAGTTACAGAGACCATATGGGGTGTTATTAGTGTTTATAGTACTTATGGAAGTGAAAATAATTCATTAGAGCAGTTATATGAGTGTCGTCTAGGTTCAAGTAGTCATCTTGGCAGACAAGGATGAGTTAGCAGTTTGATGACATCACATTTCACATATGTGGAGGTTTAAAGAATAGTTTGATACATTGATGGATTCCAATATGAGATTTGATCATATGGTGAAAATTTTAGCTCTAGAAATTGATCACATCAAAATTTATAATAGTGTAAAGTTAGCCTCTCAGACAAAGTTCACTAAGTTTCTATACTTAGCCAAATTTGCAAGAGGTGATCTAACAGTGAGCTTTCAAAATACCTAATAGTGAGAATATAATATAATATATGAATATCCAATGATGAGTCTATTTTTTTACATATTGTGATTTAATGATGTGCATGAAGTCAATTTATCAAAGGATACATAGATTGTATGTAAAAATGCCAAGTGGCATAAGCACATGGAAATTGATATAAATGTTCTCTGAGAGCACATGGGATTTCCAAGTGGTGAAACCATGTTAATTAAATGGATAAGGGTGATAAGAAGTAATCTGAGGGTGCCAGTTATATTAATTATAGAAGTATAGATCAATGATCAACTTTGAGCGATGTAAGTTCAAGTCAAGAGACTTCTAAGGAGATTGACAGAGTGCATTCAATCATGCATAGAAATATCAATGGTATGTATTAAGTTAATAAGTCAACATAATAATTATAAGGCATGTAGGGATGACAATTTGTGAAATATCATTGAAGACTAATAGTAGGGTACATAAAAGGCATGGAGGGTTGCCAAGTGGCATGATCTCAGAAGTGAGGATCAAAGATCAATGATGAGTGATGAGAGTTAAATCTTGGAAACTCCCAAGGATATATATCAAGTTTAATTTATCAATATTTTAGGGATCATGAGATAAATACAAGTGTCAGATGATTTCACATTAACCAGTGATTGTTGGTATTTGAATTTAATAAAGGAAAAACTAGTTTGTAGTATTTTATGAATATCTTTTGATCTAGGATGAATTTCTTGTTGGTGTAAAAATAAAAGCTGAAAAATAATTCAAGGAACATATATATAATTTTATTAGAATATTTTAGTGTTTTTAAAATTGTAGATATTAATATCCAAATTTGATGAATGTTTGACCATGTTTTGTAAGTGACCCAAGAAGGATATTTAAGTTGTTATTGATGGTATTTTTATTTCTAAATATGAAACAATTATTAGAGAGTGTTTCATACTATATGATAACCATATTTTAGTTTTTTTTAGTTTATAACAATCCATATTCAATATGAAAAAATGTCTAAAATTTGACTGTGTTTGTTAGAGGCTCCAAAGAGTTTGAGTGACCACCTTACAAAAGTAAGTCAAAAGATTTTTGATCATAATTGAGGAATAAAATGTATGGATATGTTTTATAAGTTTAAAAGGATTATAATAATTAATTGGTTTTCATGATATGCACTTGATTAGATATGGAGAGTCTGAATAGCTTAATTATATTATGATTGTATATGACCAGTCTAAGTGTTCATTTTGAGAGAGTTATTATGAATGATTAGAGCCTATGTTGAAGTATCTAAAGCACATGAAGGAATTGTAGAGGTCATAAATGTTTTACCCATGTGATATAATAATATATCTATGTGAAATATTTGAGTAGTTGCTTCAGAAATTTGAGACTATCTTTTCTGTGTATGAAGGCCTAAAGAATGAGGAAACCTAATTGGTAGGTTTAAGTTTTGAGTTTCTATTCTAGGTGGAATGGACCCATGAGGGAGTTATAAATTATACATTTGATATATTTTTTATATGTTAAAATCATTTTTATAAGCTAAAAGTGGCCCAAGGATTTGAATTTGTAACATATGGGTGAGTAGGCCTAATTGTTATAGGTCTCACCAAGACTTAATGGTGGTTTAGGGTTAATGAGGTAATGGCTAACCTAAGGAGTGAATTTTTTTTACATTTAATGTGTATTAATACCTATTTCAATGGTATAATAAGTATGGTAAGCATCTTGTTTGACCAAGAGGGGTTAGATGAGTGTATGGTATAAATACTAGGCATAATTGGCCTATTTGGATGGGTTGGTTAAGTAGAAGATAAAGATGAAGGAAAGAGATCAGAGGGAGTATGATCAATGGATGGACTAAAGTATAGAGTAGATTGAGGATGAATGAAGAATCCTAAAATGATCCAAAAGGGGTTTTTGGATTCATTTCTTGTATGAGAAAGTTTGAGTGTGTGTGAGGATTTGAGAGAGTGTGGAGCCAAGCAAAGGAGATAACCTTTGAAATAAAAGATACAGGTCAGTGATGCCCATCAAAGAGAGAAAAATATTATTCATTCTTGTCTAATTAATTTTATGAAGGTGAACACATAAGTCATTGGAACTAATAAGCCTAGAAGAGATAGATTGAGTGAGTTAGCCCTATAAGCTATTTGAGAGTGGTCTAAAAGGCTATTTTGGATGCATGGCTTGAGTATGAAAGTTTGTGAGAGTGTAAGTGGGAAAGAGTGAAATTAAGATAATTCCATTATTAGGTGTATAAGACATTAGATTATAAGTGAAGATCATATCAAGGTAGCTAGGTTGGTGCTTGGTTTCCTAGGGAGTTAATTCCTCCTTGTGGGATGGGTGTATCACTAAACTAAGGGATGGATATTCCTTGATCAGTTAGCGCTAGTCAAAATCTAGATATTTTTATTATATTACTATAGTCCATCTTATAAGTTTCAATGGTTTTTATCCCCCAAGAGGGTTTCCCACATATATCATGTGTTATGTGCTTGATCTTGATATCTTCCTTGTTCATTGTAATGGTTAATTTGTATGCATCATTATTGTATGTGATAAATGGTTAGTATTTGGTAATTGAATTGGATTATCTTGCATCACTGATTCACCCCCCTCTCAATGATTATAAATCTAAAAATAAGAGCATCTAGGAGTATGTAGAAAAAACCATAGATGAAGAAGCTAAAAAACACAAATAAGAGCAAGATAAAAAACTAAGATTTCATGCCACAAATATATATATATATATATATATATATATATATATATATATATATATATTTGTGGCATGGAATCTTAGTTTTTTATCTTCTTCATCTATGGTTTTTTCTACATACTCCTAGATGCTCTTATTTTTAGAGTTACAATCACTGAGAGGGGGGTGAATCAGTTATGCAAGATTATATATATATATATATATATATATATATATATAATTTGGGGTAACTTTAAAAAATGGTAGGATAATAAATTATATCATAACAACATAAAGGAGGATCTAGAGAAACATAAGTTACAATGGTTAAACCATAGGTGCCACCACTAAAACAATTAGTATTTTTGTGTCAACACAAAGATAATATGAAGAGGAAGATTTGAAATAAAATATGGAGTCTACTTGATCTTGGTGGATAGATATCCAAACACCAATATTGTGACACACCAAATTTACTCTTAAAGTCACATAAATAAGGAAACTACCAATGATCTCTATGGATTTTACAACCTAACTAGACTTACCTACTTCAAGTTAGAAAGTTTCTTTGTATGATTCATAACTATCATTTATAAATTTAATTTAATGTGAAGCTACATTTCAAACATCTATGACATAGAAGGCAAGTGAGATTGAGCAAAATAAACTCAATTACATATAGATAATGACGAGTTTCAAAAGTTTGTAAGATGATTGATGACACCTAAACCAAATTCACTCAATATATTTTGGGTGACCAACTCATGTTATAATATAATAATCTCATTTCTATTCTCACTAGGTTATCTCAGGATTGGGTTACATCACAATAACTATAAGACATAAAATCTCAAGTTCAAAGACTATGTAGAAAAACTCATGAAATATTTGAATTTTTGGAGGAATATGATCATATTTTAGATGAGACATTACTTAAATAAACATAAATTTATAGTAATATTCTTGATATTAAAAACCAACTTCAATATGCATGGAAGAACACTACACCAGATCTATCCCTAGTAGACAAATTAAATATAGTAATGGAGAGCCAAACATCGACCATCAAAATGGGTAATGATTTTTAATAATTTATCATATTGAGTGATAATTTCATAGAGAAAATTAAAATTAGGGAGATAAAAATGATACATAAAACATTTATATATATGAAAATGAAACAATATGTCAATATAATTGAGCATATCATGAAGGACATATAAAAACATTTATGCAACAAAAGATAATTATTGCATACATAGCTGATGATGGTGTCCAAACCATCATGAAAATAAAATATCTTATTCACATACTCTTAATCATAAGAAATGATGTTTTGGCATATATGACAATGTACAATAAAGATTTGACACTTTTTTAGGATTTTACTGATGAACTACAATACATTCCACCTACTGATATCATAAAGCTTATTCATGTAAATAATAATTCTTAGGTTATGCACTATCTTCATTATCAACACCCTATTATAGCATCAATTTCTACATTCTCATCTACAAATTCATATATGGCTACCTAGTCTTCTTAATTTAGCTCTTCAACAACCCTATAGCCTATGCCTCCTCCATCATAGTAAGGTATTGCAATCTTACACTTTTGATCAATTTTAAAATTGAATTTTTTTTTAGGTAGTAAAATATGAGAGGGGGCTTAGTAAGGGTGAAAACCTATAAAGGGTAGACTCTTGATTATTCCAACCTCTTCCAAACTTGCAAATGGTAGTAGGTTGTATGCTTCTTTTTTGAAAATCTAAAATGATGTATAATTAGTATGCAATAACTAAAAAATTTAAAATGACACTTAGAGAAAAATTATGACAATTTATTCTTGACAAAAAAAATATTTCAACATAGGGAAACTCCACCTAGCTCTAGTCAGAGGTAATTTTCTAGTATCTTTGTCTTAGGATGATATAACTCTTTAATTTAGGGGAAGTGTTAGTAGGGAGATACGAAACATAATTCATACATGTTTTTGGTAGGAAAGTATGTGTCAAGTGTAAGATAGTGTAATTTGTATAAAATATGGTCTCATGTAGGATAATGAAACAAATGGAATTTTAATGGTTCTTTTGAGTACTTTAGTTTAGAAGATGAAAGTTCAAGAATATGATGATCCATAGTCTCTATGTGTATTATATATACTCTATATTTTTAAAGGAATGGTTGAAATGTAATAAATATCAATATATTTTACTATTTGAATCAATAATATATTATAAAAATTCTATTACATGTATATAATTCTTATTTGAATTATTAAAATGGTAAAATGTTAGTAAGTTAATATAGGTTAAAGACAAAAAAGAAGAAATATTTTCATAATAATATTCATTGTATTTATCCTTAACCCTATTTATAATATCTTATAACAATTCAGAGTCTCATCACAACATTCTAATACTATAACATCTAGTATGTCTTGATGAGTGAGTCCATAGACTGCTATTAACATTTAAGTTGCATGGATGGTTGTGTTGAAGGTGATGTGTGATGAGACTTAGTGTCACTCCAAATGTAAACATGGGATGTGGTAAGTGGTCCTCTTTCTTGAGAAATCTCCATGTGGGAAATAGTTATAGTGCCTAATGAGGAAGGTGGAGTATCTAAAAGGAGATATTGCAAGATGATGTTCTTTTATATTTGATAAGTCCTTTATGTTTCATCTAATGGTAGGTGCTCACTTGGTCTCTCTTGTAACATTTTTCTTGTTTGCTCTCAAGGATCCAATTTACTTATAGCCTTAAGTTTGGATATAACCTTATTATCAATAACATTATTGAAATAGCACATATTTTCATCATGAAACTCATTATTCTAGGTGATATTGAGCCTCATCCTTAGTGCATATACATCTTTAGACTCTTCCATGATGGATATCATTTCCTATTCTCATGAAATTCTAAAATATTTAAGGATGGGCTAATAGTATACATGGATTGTATAACAAGGAAGATCTTATACTTGTTCTAACAATTTTTACAAGGTAAATGTGGGTAGGGATCCATTCTCATACTCTTTTAGTATAATGCAACACCTGGTACATATTGGTAAATTATATTATACTCTACAAGCTTATATGGCACATAATAGGGAAATTTGAGAGGATCTATGATAACTCAATCAAACTTGATCATTATGAAATACTAGTAAAGGCCTAAATGGCCATGATTAATGTCTTTAGACCTTCTAGAAACTTTGGCATCTTCTTCTTTTTGATATCATATAATAAATTCCCCATTTTTACCCTTATCATCCAAAATGAGGAAGTTATGAAAGTAAGGATGTTGTAGAAAATGACCCTCAAGTGAATTTAATGATATACTAGTTGGTGATAACATGAGGAAGATCTAAAAGAAAATATGTTGGAAGGAAACTATAGAATAAAAAACATCCATAAAATAGGATATCGTATAATAAATTCTTCATTTTCTCACCCTTATAATCTATTACGCTAAATTGAAGGTTTTGATACATCCCATTTTAGGAATCTAGTTCTCATCAATAATTAAACTCAATAGAGGAACCCATTATTTGTTTAAGTGTACTATGTCACTTTCCCCATATGAACTATTAAATAATAAAATCCCTAACTTAACACTTTCCTATAATGTCTTGATGGCATAAGATTCAAAAAAAAATTTGTTTACCCAATCATTAGATTCCTCTACCTAGTCCTTTAAGGTGTCCATTACATCATGGGTTTTATTCCATTACAATGTGATATCTATACTTTATGTGATGTTGGGATTTTGTAGGTGATAGCATTTTTTGAAGGAAAATATTGAGATTATATAAATTATATTATTCATGTTATGATAATAAATTAAATAATATATATGCTAAGTGAATGAACAAATTATAGAGCCAATACCCACAAGGGAATACCCTTGGCTTCATAATTATGTGATAGAGGCCTAAATTTTTAATAGATATAATGCCCTCTAAGAAGTCAATGTCCTATTTAATATCACCAATTTTGTCTAGGACCTTTTTAATTTCTTCTACTACTTTAAATATCTCATTATAGTTATTGTATCTCATTATACCATGCACAAATTTTGTACCATTGAATTCATGAACATGCCTTAAGGTTGAAGGATTCAAAACCTTGGGCGATGATAAAAATGAGATATCAATAAGAAAATTTATAAGAAATGGATTAATCTAGTTGATACTTTAGAGTATTTAGCTATCATATTATACAAGTTATTATAGTCTATAATTGTAATAGCTCAGGGTCCAAATTCTACATTTGAACTTTTGGATTTATAAAATAGAGATCTAAGAGATATAACTATTATATTTTAAATAGTATTAATTAAATTTGAGTGGATGTCCCTATTTTAATTAACCACCTTTTCATTTCCATTTTGATTTTTAAAATTTCAATTAAGCTTTAACATTCCATGGAGTAATTTTTACATACATGTGTCATCATCCTATGGATTATATAGTCCCAAGGATAGTGGTTGGCTTGATAATTTATTTTAGAAAATGCATTAAGAATGTGCCACATAACACAACATATAACTTGATATGGTTAGAATTATATTCTAATTTTGATTTTTTAGTGACATGGTTCCTAGAGTTAATGAAATTATTCCACATCACCACAAATTACATGGTGTATGTGTTGGGAGGAGGAGGATGTAAACCGGAAGCACACAATTTGATTACCAAACCAAGCAACTTAATATGTGGAAATTAACCAGATTCACCAAGTAACTAGAATTCAGAATAACACAGCATATGAGAGACAATACCAAATTGTATTAACACTTTATACAGAAAAGAATACAATAAAGAAGATGCCACTTCGTCTCCACCACCTTACAGAGGTTTCCCACACCTCAAGTGAATAGTAATTCTTCTCCCCAAAGCTCTCCCTCTCACAGGTCCCAACACCCAACTCAAACACAGAGTTGGTGTTCACCTCCCGTGCTCCACGCACACCACAAGCACTCCACGTGCTCCACAAGTACTCAAGGTACTTCAAGTAGATCTCCCATGAATCTGCAACAACCTGCAATTCAACAGACCATACTTATGGAAGGAACTCCCTTGCCTTCCTCTTGCTCTATCCGAGTACACACCTGTACGCCAAGTAGATCCTGCCTGATACTGCTCCCTGTTGTGTTGCTGTCTGTATGACCTTGCATACCTGAAAATCAAACAATGGTTCTATTCACCTGTGAACCTCGACCTTGCACACACATACACCTGCAGATCAACGATCTTACTTACCATGTAGATCTCCTATATAGGCCATGCAACTGTGACCAAGATCCTACACTCTTGAAGAACCCAGCTGGCTCTCCAATCCAGCACCAACACACCTAGTACTGTGGCACTAGGAGGAACGCACCATAGCTCTACCTCACACACAGAAGGAGCTTATAATTATGCTCTCTTACTCCCTAGCACACTTTTCCAATACAACCATGAGTCTATTATATAGATCTCATCCAAACAATGATTAGACATCTAATTACAATAATTAGATCCGCAGCTATGAGTCTAAAATTAGCGCTCATCATGCAAACTCTTGGTTCGTTAGCTAACTGCCCGTAAATAGCTCGCAGTCGAACCACACAAGCGACCGACATCGGTCCCTGTCTGCCTGGGGTCGCCGACGCCGGCCGATATATGACCGACGTCGGTTGCCTTCCTGTCTTACCCTGCCGACGCCGGTTGGCCAGACCAACGCCAAACACTTCTGACACTCAGCAACTCATTCTGCAACCTCCTCCATGTCTGCATCAGTGAAGCTTTTAGCTCCACAATCCTAACAGTATGAAGTACACAAGGTGTTTAGTATTCAAATAGAATTAATTGGTTACACTCATGAAATGTGTCCCATAATGATTAGTTAGAGGTTCTCATTTTGTACCATTAATTTGTACTATAATAAAACAATATATTGTAAGATCAAAAGAGTATGACCAGGACACATCTCCAAATCTAATTCATCGAAATTATTATAATGTACCATTTTATTTGCTTTTATTTAGCCTATATACATTACATGAGAGTGGGTGTATGATTTGAGATACATGGATAATTTGTTTTAGGGATACCATATCATACCTATTGACCAAATTTGATCTTTAGGTCAAATTAGGGCACCCCTAGGTAATTTTTTTGACCATTAGGTGTTCTATGGATCTAAATATTATGTCATAAGGTGATTTATAGGTTAAATAATATCATTTGATGTTATAATATCCTTAGTCCCTAGTTAATGTAGTCTTTCTAGTCATTTTGGGTCATTTTGAGGTAAAAAAGGGTGCATTTAATGAGTTGTATAGGTTTATTAGGAATTTTAAAGGTTAAAATGATGATTTCATGCCCCATGTGTCCACTTAAGTCTTAATCAATTTAAATAATTGAAAAGTGACAAGTTGTATAAAATAAAAAGTAGTTTTGTAATGAAAAGAGAAGAAAATGGCACTTGTATAACCTCCTTGGGAAGTGTGCCACATGGGAAAGGATTAAAAAGTGCCTCTTAAGATTCCCCATGGTTAGATACACATTTAAAATGATATATAAGTGTCATTTTAATGCCAACACTATTCTACTCCTTTTCACCTTTCTTGGAAAGCAAAAGTGACGTATACATTTGTGCTTGGTATAGTCATCACAAGGCATTTCAAGAAAAAATAATCTTGGAGGTGTATTATAAAATTATTAAGATTACATTTGATGTTTTTTTGTAGATTAATGGTGGTTTGAGCTTTATGAACCATTCCTAAGAAGTTGACCTTTCAAATCTACTTGCTAATTTGTGTACCATGCAAGTTTTACTCTTATTTTGGAATGTCCTTAAAATTTACATTATAATATTTGTTACATATGAATTTAAATACCTTCAGTTATTTTATCCATTATTGGTTTCACATTTTGTTTTGATTTGATGATCCAACTAACTCAGTTTGCAAAGAACAGTGAAGGGGTGAAGTTATAGTCTTTTCTACCTTATTCTAAAATGTTGGACTTTTATAGATGAATTTTGTAAAATATAATATGATGTTACACATGCATAAGATTCGTATGACCACCCCTTCACATTTTTGGTTTCACCACATCATACTTTGGAGCAATTTCCCACCTTATTTTTCTCCATTGTCAACTCTTAGCCCAACTTTAGTTGTAGTCACCTATATAAGTTTGTGAAACTTACTCATGGAATGATAATCAATATATTCTAGTTGTAAAAGAGATAAATGGTATGAAATATTCCATTTATATACTTGGAAAATGTATATGTATGGTCACAAGTTAATCCACCATACTCAAATAGTTTTGAGATGCCCCCAATTGCTCTTCTTTATGAATATTTAGGTGGTTTTCATGTTGGAAAGGTGTATTGAAACTAGTTTCAAGGTGTTATTTATGTATATCATCTACTTAAAGGTTGAAAAATGAATTTTAGTGGTCTTTAATCTATTCCATTTTTCCCAATTCCATCCTTGCATGTATAAAACATCCTAATGCACACCTATAGGGTCCTTATTGATGTCACAGTGAGGTGTGAAAAGGTTAAAATGTTTTCCAAACTCTTAGTTTTGATAGAGGTGTATTAGGATGTTTGATAAAAAAATACAAAGTTAACATTTATAGAATGTTTCATGTTGTTCATATCTAGTTCACTGTTTGATCACCAAAACATCCACCTGCAGGTGGCTAAGTAGGGGATTAAAGTGTTGTACAAAAGGGTTGAAACAATTTGACAATTCCTTAAGATATTGGTATGATAAGAAATCCATGACAGACCTATATAAAGTGCCTAAAAGGAAATAATAAGCATGTAATAATGTGTGAAGGTCATGACTGGGTTTAGGGAAGTTTTCCCTAAAAGGGTCAAAATAGAGCTCCAGGGGGTTCTATATAGACCTCCTATGATGGGTTTGCTAAGGGTCTCAAAGCATCTAGAGAGTTGAATGTTATGAATTATAGCATGGAAAATATCTCTCCCAAGAACTTAGTTTAGATATTAAGGTAATATGGGTTGTTTTATGTCTCAAACATGTCTAAAAATAACTAAACTTTTCCATTAACATCTACAAGCTTGAGGAGATAAATGGTCTTGTGTCCCCTAAGGAGAAACATTGAATAAATGTTTTATGACTAATAGGTTTAAAATAATGATATGAGGTAAAATTAAATGAAATTAATCAATATAAGGTTAATATAGGGTCTTAAATACCCATATTAACACCTACAAATACCATTCTAGCATTGGAATTAACTCCTACAATAGGTCCTACAAGCATAATATCTCAACACATAGTAATGACCTTAATTTTGATGTCCAATTGGTGTTTATAGGAATCCCATTTTGATTTAAATTTTATGCATTATATTTATGATCAAAATGGGTTTATGATAGGTTAAAAATTAATATAACCAAGATCTCATTATGTTATTACATCTATAGGCAGGGTTTAGGGGTAGAACATCTCAGCCTAGATAGTGACCTAAAGGTTGATGAAAAGTTTGGTATTTTAAGGTTATATAAGAAGTATGATAGTTCATCATGAATTTTTGAGACATAAAAGTATTAATTTATATCCTCCATACACCTAACACAAGGTCTAAGTGCACTTATTGACACATATATGCAGTAGTGTAGATCAGAGTTGCTCAATCATTTTGGAGAAGACTCAATCTAGTTAGTTGAAAGTGCATTTGAATGATTGAAAAGGGTAATATGATGAAACAAAAAATAGGAACATTATTAATTAATATAATTGTCTTCATAATCTATAATAAAATCACATTACACCTACAAGCATGGGCAAGCTCAGGGTGTCTCAGTTAAAGTATAGTGGGGTACCCAATTTTGATTAGAAGTGCATATGAGGCCCAAAAGGGAGTTTGGGTGATATGAAAAACATGTGATCACCTAAATAAAATAAAATTTAGATTCATTAAATATAACCATGATGAAACTAAATTACAAATGATCTCTTGTACCCATTTATATACCTACAACCATCATGTGGCAGTCTTGGACATGAAGGTGAGAAGAAGACATGAAGGTGTTTAAGTGAAGAGAGAAGTTTTCAATAAACTTAATATGGTCTATTATTTATGAATTAATTTTTATACACACTCTAAGACCAATTCAACATGTCTATCCACTCTTCCTTACTTGACCAAAGATATTAGTCCATACAATGAGCTAGAAGACCTCTTTGCTCAATAGATGAACATGAGGAATTCAAAGAGAAGGAATGTTTTAGGGTGAATAAAAATATCCATTAGCATGAATTGGATATTTAAAACATGTTAAATCAACCTATAGGCACTTTTTTTTCTTGGAGAGGTCACTCTTAGGAAGATTTTAGGAAAATATAGGAAAACAAGCTTTTTAGAGACCTTTTTGGGGAATTTTGAGTTGGTTAGACACCTAAAACATGGAATCAAGATAAAAAATCTAGTAAAAATAATAATCAATGCTTGAAAAAACTCCATAAATATTTTATTTGTGATGGGGGTGAGGGTTATACCTGACTTTTTTGTCTCAAAGGTTAGCCAATCTAGGAAAATTAGGGTTTAGCAAAGTGAGCTAATGAGTGGAAAATTGGTAAAGGGATTGATATAAATATTTTATAACATATAAAAAAACTATTGGAGGTGTATTTAAGGTTAAAATATGATATGTAAGAACTAGATAAATGTCAGAATCCTCAAGGTGACTAAATTACCCATGCATATAGTCTAATTAGGCAAACTTTCCCTCAACCTAGTTGGTGAAGAAGGAGAAGAAGATGAAGAAGAGTGATTAGAGGGTTATGTAGTAAATTTTTAAGATAAAATGGGATATAAAAATTCATAATACACCAAAATAACCATGAAATATCATTCCTAACAACCAAAGATATCAAATTTTCATAGTAGACCTATTAGGCTTTAAGGGGACCTATAACCAATTGGGTGTCCATCTTCATTTGTAACTCTTGGTGGACTATCCAGATGATTGAGGCATGTTATGGAGGTGGATATATAAATTTTTTAAATAAAATTATGAAAATTATCCTATAATAAATCTATTTTTATCTGAGAAAGAACACAAGCATGTAAAAAGGGTAGAAATAAGTTCAATGAAGTGTTTTCAAATGCTCATATCTATTATAAGGATTTGCATGGGAACCAAAGGAATTCGGAGAGGCTATTAGGGCCCCTTGGAATAAATTTTGTGGTTTTTAGTGTTATATACAATGTTAAATATTTATGAATAAATCTTAAGACTAAAAATTGCCTAAAGCCCTACTAAACTCTCAGTTAGGACCTAATGGAGAAAACAAGCTTGGAGAGCTATCCAAATGACATAGTTTGACCATAGAAGCTATTGGAATTTATATATGATTCATTAAAGTTTCCTCCCATATATATGATATATATGTAATTTTATGAACAACATGAAAAATATGTCATTTTTTACCATTATTTGTGTTTTATAGGTTCTAGGAGGTCTCAAGAGATGAAATCAATTTCAGAGGAGATATTTAGACTTATTAGAATTACCTATAGAAATTTATTACTAAGATAAAAATTCTAACTATTCAAAAAATAAATCTCCTTTTATCCAATTTAAATTGGCATAGTGGACACAAGGGTGAGAAGGGTAAAAAATCCAAGTGTAGCATTTTTAAATCATATATGATGCCTCTAAGGTGATAGAGGGTCTTTATAGGTGTCATTAACTCCCTCATATGTATTTTCATGGAAAATGAAGGATTTTTTGAGGCCAAGTATGAGGGGTGATATAAAAAAGAATTTTTTAAGACTAAAAACAATAATTTATTCCTTCTAGGACTTGCCTATTATCTCTCTTATCCCAATCGTCATACCTATCCCAAGTTAGTGGTGGGATGTTCAAATCAGTTCAAATTATGAAGGAATTTTTTTGAGCCAAGACTAGGATTTTTATTCCTTTTTTTCATAAGGTTCATGACTTGTATAGACAATTATTCCTCTTTAAATTACATGGTTCATCTAATATCTCTTTCTCATGTAATTTTAACCTTTTTTCATAGATTTACAAGTGTCCAAGTGACCTTTAGAATTCCCTTGTCTTGCTCTTCTCTCAAAGGCTATAAAAATTGACTCTTTTGGCTCTTTTGAGGAGCCTCCATTTGTTAATGGTGAAACCCTAGACAAATTAATACTTGAATGAATCTTGAAGAAATAAATAAGATATTTTTCCTACTTACATGTTGTGCAATTGAGTGTTATTTCAATCTTATTGGTCTTGTATAGTAGAAGATGATCTTTTCTACCATGTTATCCTTGATTTTTCACCAAATGTACAAAAGAGTAATTGTTATAGGTATTTTTTCACGTTATATTTCAAGTGTATAAGTTCCTTATAATTTTCCCTGACTATATTCTCTCAATTAATAATTCATTTCCCTCCTAAGTATTAAAATACCTTCTTGAACCTAGCTTATGAAACACTAATGTAACAATATGTCTTGTGTTGTGAGTTTTATATAAGAGAATCTTTATTTTTCTCAAAGTAATATAATTTTAGTCAATAGGAGGAAATATAATATTGGTAAATCACATTTTTATATTTATTAGTTTTTTTCTTAACCCTTTTCATCCAAAGTTGATAGGCAAGAAAGTACTTCAAAGAGTGCATCAAGGAGACTAGTCATCCTAGGGATTCATCTCATCAAATTATTACCCATAGAAAGAGATATGTTTACATTGTGTAACTTGGATGAGGAGAGATAGGTAGATCCTTAAAGGGTGAAAATATAAGTTACAATATTTTTTGGTAGTCTTAGTGGGACTCTAAGTCCTAGAAGATTGTCCAAGATTGGTGCTAGTCTTAGCACAGTTGTAGTTACAAGAACATCTACATTTAGTACTTAGATAATCCACTAAATTTTTAAACTCTTTGGTTGATAATTAGTCCTTAATTTCCATGCCAAATTTAACCACTAGGTGTGATACTAAAGGTATAACCTTTGAGTTTGTACAATTGTCTTTGTATTCTGTCAAAAGGTTTAGGTTTGTGAATACTCATCCTTATTCAAGAGAGTTGGATTTTAACAAGTCTATGTTCCTAATAAGTTAAACCTATAATAATCATAGTATACATTCTAAGATGGCTATAAACCAGCCTTTTCTACCTTTCACTTGATCATCTCATTTGAATCTTGCCCAATATGACCAGATTCTTGGAGCAACCCTTAAGAGTGTTCCATATTTTAGTGGAGAAGGTCCTATTAATACCATTGAATATATTAGAAACATAGTAAAATTCTAAAATATACATAATATTACCTAGGATAATATGGTTATTAGGTTATTGACATTGTCTTTCAAAGGTAAAGCTTTGGATTGGTATGGGACTTTACCTAAAAATTCTATTAGCTCATGGGATGAACTAGGAGATCTATTAACTAAGAGGTTTGGAGAGAAGAGTGATCATCTATCACTAGCTGAGAAATTGACCACTATCAAGAGGGAACCACAAAATTTTAGGCAATATTTTAATAGTATATTTTAAATAACATGGGATAGGATCCCAACACTTGTGAGACCTCATCCAAACTATGCCTTCTTGTACTTTATAAAAGCCTTGAATAGTATTGTGTCCATGATGATTCAATCCATGGGTGGGATTAAATTACCTCCTACTTATGAGATATCCATCAATGCTAAGAATTAACTTGGTTAATTAGGGAAGATTACTCCTAGGCCACTAATGCCACTGTTCCTTGATTTGCAACCTCCTAGTCAAGATGTATTACCTACCTTGGCTCCTTTGCCTAGTCAAGAAAGGTTTACCATTACCCCCACAAATAATATTCATGAAGTCAAGAGTTTTCTCTGAAGTGTTACTAATGAATTTTTTTCCCTAAAAATGCAATAAGCTAAAAATTATAGGCCATATCAGTTCTACAATCAGTTTGGGCAAACAAGTATACCTCCTTTTCAAGGTAATAATCAAGGATAAGGTCAAATCACTCAAGGTAGACCTTACCAAAGTTACAATCCCAATGATATATCATCTTATAAATCTCTTTTTCCCACTCAAAATATCTTTATTCAAGAAAAACTATGCTATCCTCCCTATGATGAAAATCAAAGACAAGTTGCATATGCCAATGAAATGCCTAGTTAAGACATGACAATGCAAGGTAATCAAGCATATAAGGTTTATAATTTTGAGATACCAATGAAAAATGGAATGAAAATTGGAATGGAGAGTGTACAAACACAATATGATTATACTCTCATAAACCATTTTGAGGGAGGGTTTTGTGCCATAAATCATTTGGGGAATGAAAGTAATGTAAATGCTACTATGGTCTCTAACACTAGGTCTAAAAAGAGGGTTGTTGAAGAGACACAAGGGGATAATAAAGGACCTATTTTTAATCCTAAATCATCTACAATGGTGTTTGGGTATAACTAAGCTCCTAAGGTGTAGTAAAATCATATGTTTTATAATGTAAGGCATGCTCCTACACATCTACCTTCACAAGCTACACCACAAGGCACTAGTGCTTCCAAAGAGCCTCTTAAGGTGAGCAATGATTTTATTAATGTTTTGTATTAAATTAAGAATTTACACATTAATATTTCATTATGGGATTAATTAACAATACCTAGACAAAAGGACATGCTTCAAAAGGAATTATAAAGACTCGGTAAGCAAGTTAGATCAACTAGGAATGAGAATGTTGTCTTGGTAAATAGAACTCAAACCATTGATGAACAAGTGAATAAGATTGATAAGACTCATTTTTACCTATAATTTATTATTTTTGATTGCTTATTTCACAATTTCATCATAGATAGTGGGGCTAGTACTTTAGTTATGCCCAAGTGTATATCGGATAAACTAGGCCTCAAGTATGAGCCAATGGCTAAAGGCGTTTTACAATTGGATGGATCACCAATAAAGACCTTAGGAGTAGTAAAGTATTTTAACTTGATTTTACATGATTTTCATACTTTTTCCATTCCTCATGATGTGGTTTTGGTAGATTTACCTCCATACTTTGCTCTTTGTTTGTCAAGATAGTTTACAACTAAGATAGGTGGATACTTGGTAACGAAATGATCCTATATGGTTTTTAGGATAAAGTATGGTACTAAATTGAAGATTGAATCAGAGCCTATCCAAGATAATAAATTATATCCTTACATGCCTAAAGTGGAAAATGTCAATTATGGTATATTGATGAGGAAGAAATTAACATAGATCAATTTCCAACATATTCTCTTGAAGGAGTTTCTGATTTGTATTTAGATGAATGGGGAAATGAACATTATGATCGTGATCCTTAAAAATTAATAGAGGAATTTGGTCTCGTATTTTATTACATTCATAAGGAGGACTCTTTCATGCCAAATTTTATGAATCCAAGTGATGACATGGATGGTTTATGACAGCTTTTCTTTGATGGATCAAGAAGTAAGATTGGGGTAGGTGGTGGAGCAATTTTAGTTTCTCCTTCCAAGGAATGGTACTATTTCACTTTTAGAATTAAATTATATTTTAATTTTACTGTGGTAGAATATGAGTCCCTCATTTATAGCCTTGAGTGGGCTAGGAAAAGAGGTGTGAAATAATTATAAGTGTATGGTGATAGTGATTTGATTGTGAATCAAGTAAGAGGCCAAAATGTGACTAATAATTCTTTGCTTAAGTCATATACGCATAGAGTGTGGGATATTATCAAGGAATTCAAATATTTCAACATCACATTTATCCCAAGAGAAGACAAAAAACATGTTGATAGGTTGGTAGCAATTGGATCTCAGTTTGATGTTCCAAAATGGATAAAAGAAGATAAGAACCAACCACATCTCAAGGTTATTATAAGGTCTTCCATACTTGATAATGTCACTAATTGGTAAGTGTTTGATAGTGAACAACAAATAGCAATTTTTATACAAGAGAAGGATGATTTTTATTCCAAGAATCAATCTAAACTACAACAACAATATAGAGGGAAAATTGTATAATTAAATTCAAACAAGCTTCCTAAAGGTTTAATAAAACTTTAGATTATCTTCAATTATGATGATTAGTTTATGAAGGAAAACGTAATCATGTTTATTAAGTAAGAAAAATATGATAAAATAAAAATATTCAAGGATAATTTTTTTGCACTTGGGAAGGTATGTACTAGTGAAGAGAAACATGATTTCATTGAGTTATGCAAGGAGTTTTCTTATGTCTTTACATTAGACTATAGTGATTTGACGGGATTTGATCCAAACTTAGCTCAACATACCATAGAGCTAGATGATAATTCTAAGACTATTAATAAAATACAAAGGCCAATCAATCTTAATATTAACCCTCTCATGAATAAGGATCTTACTAAGTTGATTAAGTCCAAAATCATCTTTCCTATTAAGCATTCATCTTGGTTGGCAAACTTAGTCTCGATAAGGAATAAGAATGAGTAGATCAGGTCATGTATTTATTTTAGGGACTTTAATATAGTTTCCTTGAAGGACCATTATCATCTTCCTTCCATGGAGAAAATTTTGCAAGTTGTGGTTGGTAGTGAAAAGTTTCCTCTCCTTGATGGATATTTTGGGTACAATAAGTTTTTGGTGAAATAAAGTGATAAATATAAGATAAAATTTATTACTAAATGGGGTACATATGATTATAGTAAAATTCCTTTTTAATTATCTAATGTTATAGATACATTTCAACATGCAATAGATATAGGTTTTTAAGGACTAATAAATGGCATTGTGTTGGTGTATCTTGATGATATCACAATTTTTTTTGAGGATGCAAAGGATCACTTGAACCACCCTATGTAGATTTTTGAGAGATATAGATATTTTTGAATCTCTCTTAACCCAAATAATTGTGTGTTTTTTGTCCATAAAGGCAAAAATTTATTACACATTGTCTCAAAAAAGGGCCTATCCATAGATCTTGAAAGGGTGAGTGCGATCTTGGCATTAGCTTTGCCGAAACATAAGAAAGGTTTAAAAAGTTTATTTAGGAGAATTAATTTAATAATGAGGTTCATTACTTATTTTTATAATTTATTCAATCCTATAACTATAATTCTAAGGAAGGATGAAGTGTTCACTTGGAATAAAAGAAAGAAGGAATGTTTTGAAGAGATTAAACAAGCCATTGCCCAAGCTCCAACTCTTGCAAGTCCTAATTTATCAAATGATTTAAAATTGTATAACTTTAAAAATGAGGAGGTAATATCTACCATTCTTACTCAATCAAATGAATAAAACTTGTAAAATCCTATTTCCTTCTTTAGTCAAGGTTTAGAGGCTATGAGGTAAGATACACCTATGATGAGAAGCAAGTACTTTCAATTTTTAGAATTCTAAAGAATTTTATGCATATGTTATCTAAAAACAAGACTAAAATATTTTTGCCTCATCCTGATTTCAAAGATTTCATTTTGAGTAGAGATTTGAATGAAAAAAGGGTTGGTTAAATCATAAAAGTGATGGAGTATGATGTAGATATCAAGATAACCAATCTATTAAAAGGAAGGGGATTATGTGAGTATCTTGATTCATATTTGAAAGAACAAAAAAGGGTTTTCTTATCACTTCATGATGACACTATGATAGTTTCACCTTCATCATTGAGGAGTTGGACATAAGATATGATTCATTTGCTTCAAACTGGTGAGTGTCCATAAGGTCTAGATATACCTAAAATAAGGTACTTTAGATTGAATTCTATTCCTTATGTGATGGTTTATGGAGTTTTTTTTACAAAGGAATTATTAGGTGTGCTATTTAGGTGTGTTGAATTAGATCTGGTTGAGAAAATGTTGCTTGAATTTCATGATGGACCAGTTTGTGGTCACTTTACTCTAAGAACCACAACTGCTAAGATAATGATAGATGGATAATTTTGGCCTATTTTTTTTAAATACACCTATTCTTGGGTAAGGAAGTGTAAAAAAAATTCTCTATTTGATGGTAAACAAAATCTTGTTGCCTTGCCTCTTCATCCAATTGAATTTGACTACCCCTTTATGCAATGGGGTCTAGATTTAATAGGCCTAATCAACCCACCTTCTAGTATTGGTCACAAGTGGGTGTTAACTAATATGTATTAATTTAAAATATGGGTGTAGGATTTTTATCTCAAGGTATAAAATGAAACTTTATTTCTAGACTTCTATGAAGGCATAGTGACAAGGTTTGTGGCTCCTTCAACAATAATTTTAGACAATGCATTGGATTTCCTTGGAATGAAGACAAGTGAATGGGCTTTGAAACATGGAATATATCTTAGTAATTCCTCCAACTATTATCCACAAGAGAATGAAATATATGAGTCCACTAACAAGAATCTAATTAGGATCATAAAGAGGACAATGGAGGAGAACCAAAGGACTTGGCATTCTAAGTTGAAGGTAGCTCTTTGGGTTGATAGGATCACCCCAAAAAGAGCCATTAAAAACTCACCATATACAATTGTTTGTGGGAGAGAATTTATAATTCCTATTTCACTTGAGCTACCAACCTTAGATCTCACCTATCAACTGGAGTTGATATAAAATGAAAGCATAGAAGTTAGGTTGTGTGAGCTAATGGAGCTTAAAGAGACAAGAGACCAAGCTATGTAAACTATGAGAGCTCACCAAGATTTTTAAAAAAGAAAAAAAAGAGAGAGATAATTTGAAAATAAGGCCATTACAATAATCTTACAATAAAGAGACATTGTTCTAAAGTGGGATGAAGATAGGGATAAACCTAAAAGACACATAAAGTTTAATGCTTTATCGAGTGGTCCTTATATTATCGCCCAATGTAAGAAACATAATTATTTCCAACTCTCAAAGTGAGATGGAGAGGAGATTCATATCCCAGTAAATGGGATATATCTCAAACATTTATACTAATGTCTTCCTCTCTCCTTGTACATAGTTTATTATTTTCCTTATTTTCACTAAGTGCTTATGCACATGTGTGAGTCTTGTTTGTGTCTTTCTTTATCTTATGTTTTTTTGGTGTGTTGCTATTGTTTTGTGTGTGTTTTAAGAAAATTATTTTCTAATTGTATTCAATAAATAATTTATTCCCTTGGCCCATGAGAGGATAAAGCTACTAGCCTAGTTAGTATAGTAGGCATACTACCCCTATGAGTCACCAATTTGTTGACCAAATTTGACCTTTAGGTCAAATTAGGGTACCCATAGGTAGAGTTTTTGACATTTATGTGTTTTATCTAGCCAAATATTATGTCATAAGGTATTTTATAGGTTAAATAATATCATTTTATGTTATAATAGCCTTGGTCCCTAGTTATTGTGGTCCTTTTAATCATTTTGGGTCATTTTGAGGTTAAAAGGGTGCATTTAATGAGTTGTATGAGTTTATTATGAATTTTAAAGGTTGAAAAGGATTATTGCATGCCACATGTGCCAAATTAAGTCTTAATCAACTGACATAACTAAAAATTGATAGGTTTATCAAAAGAAAAGGTAGTTTTCTAGTGCAAAGAAAAGAAAATGGCACTTGTACAACCTCATTGGGAAGTGTGACACATGGGAAAGGATTATAAAATGAATATTAATCTTCATAATTATAATATTAAAGTTTTAAATGATATAAAAGTGTCATTTTAATTCCAAAACCATTTTACTTGTTTTCACCTTTTCTGGTAAGAAAAAGTGACTTGTAGGTTTGTACTTGGTATGGTCAACACATGGGGTTTCAATAGAAATGATCTTGGGGTGTATTATAAACTTAATAATATTCCATTTTATGTTTTTTTTTTATAATAAGGGTGGTTTTATCTTTATGAACCATTCCTAAAAAGTTAACCTTTCAAATTTGATTGTTAATCTGTGCACCCTACAAGTTCTGCTCTTATTTGGAAAAGTCCATACAATTCACTTGATGAGATTGGTTATAGATGAATTTGAATCCATTACCTCATTTTATCCATGATTGGTTTCACATTTTGTTTTTATTTGAGGAGCCAACTAACATAGTTTTCAAAGATGAGTAAAGGAGTGAAGTTATAGTCTTTTCTACCTTATTCCAAAATGTTAGGATTTTGTAGAGGTTTTAGGTGAATACAAGATGTCATTTTAATGCCAAAACCATTTTAACTTACTCATGGGATGATAATCAAGGTATTTTAGTTATTCAAGCCATAAATGGTTTGAAATAGTCCATATATATACTTTTAAAATGTTTAAGTATGCTAAAAACTTCATCCACAATACTAAAATAGTTTTGAGATGCCCCTGATTGTTCTTCTCTATGTATATACAGATGGGTTTCATGTCAGAAAGGTGTATTGAAGCTGGTTTCAAGGTGTTCTTGATGGATATCATCTAATTAAGGTTCAAAAATGAATTTGAGTGATCTTAAATATATTCCCTAACATGTTATTTCCTAATTCCATCTCTTAGATATATAAAATATCCTAATTCACACTTGCAGTGTCCTTGTTGATGTCACACTAAGGTGTGAGAAGGTTAAAATGTTTTCCAACCTCTTAGTTTTGCTAGAGGTGTATTGGGATGTTTGATAAGAACATAAAAATTTAAAATTCATAGAAATTTTTATTTTTCTCATATATAGTTCACTATTTACTTACCAAAACATCCACCTATAAGTGGTTGATCATGGGATTAAAGTTTTGTAGAGAAGGGTTGAAATAGTTCGACACTTCCTTAATATCTTGGTATGACAAGAAAGCCATGCTAGACCTATATAAAGTGAGTAAAAGGAAACAACAATCATAGAATCATGTGTGAAGTTCATGATTGGGTTTAAGGATGTTTTCCCCAAAAGGGTCAAAATAAAGCTCTAGGGGGTTCTTATAGATATCATATGACATGTTTGATAAGGGTATCAAACAATCTAGAGAGTTGAATGTTGTGACTTCTAACATGGACAAGATCTATACCAAGGATTGAGGTCAGAAATTATGGGAATATGTGTTGTTTGATGTCTCAAACATGCCTAAAAAATAACTAAAATTTTCCATTAACATCTATAGGCCTGAGGAGATAAATGGTCTTTTGTCCCCTAAGGAGCAACATTGAACAAATGGTTTATGACTAGTAAGTTTTAGCTAATAAGATGAGGTCAAATGAAATGAAATTCATCAAGAGAGGGTTTAAATAGGGTCTTTTATACCCTTATTAATACATATAGGTACCCTTATAGCATGGGAATTAACACCTATAATAGGTCCTATAGGAAAAATATCTCAACATATAGTAATGACCTTGATTTTAATGTCTAATGGTGTTCTTAGGACTCTCAGTTTGAGTTCAAATTTAAACATTAAATTTTTGATTAAAATGGGTTTAGGAGAGGTTCCAAAACAACATAACCAAGGTCTAATTATGTTATTACACCTATAGGCAAGGTTTAGGGTAGAGCATCTCAGCTTAGACAGTGACCTAAAAGATGAAGTAAAGTTTGGTGTTTTAAGGTTCTCCAAAAAGGATTATAGTTAATCATGAATTTTTGAGACCCATAAGGATTATTGAGAGCATATATACACATAACACAAGATCTAAGCTCACTTATAAACACCTAAAGGTAGTAGTTTGCATTATAGTTTCTCAATCATTTTGGAGAGGACTCAATCTAGTGAGTTGAAAGTGAATACTGAATGCTTGGAAATGGTAATATGATTTCAAAAACAACTATTAACCTTCTCCATGAATATAATTATCTTCATAATCTATTGGAAAATTGCATTACCCCTACAAGCAAGGGTAAACTTAGGATGTCTCAGTCAGAGTACAGTGGGGTGCCCCATTTTGACTAGATGTGTATATGAGGTCCAAAAGGGAGTTTAGATGATAGGAAAAACATGTGGTCACCTCAATAAAACTCATGGAAACTTAATTAACTATAAACATGATTCAAAAAATATACAAAGGATCTATTGTACCCCTATGTGCACTTATAGCCACCATGTGGCTGTCTTGGACATGAAGGTGAGAGGAATACATGAAGGTGTTTAGGTGAAGAGATAATTTTTGAATCAAATTAATATGGTACATTATTTATGAATAAATTATTATACACACTCAAATACCCATTCAACATGTCTATCCACTCTTCCTTACTTGACCAGAGCTATTAGTTCGTACAAAGAGCCAAGAAACCTCTTTGCTCAATAGATGAGCATGAGGAATTCAAAGAGAATGAATGTTTTAGGGTGAATCCAAAGCTCCAGTAGAATTAATTAGATATGTAAAAAATATTAAATCAACCTATAGGTATTGTATTGTCTTGGAGAGGTCACTCTTAGGAAGCTTTGAGGAAAATACATTAAAATAGGCTTTTTAGATGCCTTTTTGGGGCATTTGGAGTTGGTTAGACACCTAAAACATTGAATACAGTTAAAAAATATGGGAAAAAACATCATCAATACTTGTAAAAACTCTAAAAATATTTAATTTTACATGGGGATGAGGGTTATAGCTCATTTTTTTGTCCCAGAGGTCAGCTAATCTAGGAAAATCAAGGTTTGACAAAGTGCGATAGTGAGTGAAAATGGGTAAAGGGCTTATGATAAATATTTGGGAACTTATATGAACACTTTTTGATGTGTATATAAGGTTGATATATTTATGGGATCACTATATAAATCTTAAACTCCTTAAGGTGACTAAATTACCCATGCACGCAGTCCAACTAGGTAAACTTTCACTAAGCCTAGTTGGTGAAGAATGAGAATAAGATGAATAGGAGTGCTTGGAGGGTTATGTAATGAATTTTTAAGATAAAATGGGATGTAAAAATTCATAATAAACCAAAATGACCATGAAATATCTGTCCTAATAGCCAAAGCTATCAAGGTGCCTATTAGACCTATTAGGCTTTGAGGAGACCTAAAATTAATTGGGGGTCCATCTTCATTTCTAACTCTCAGTGTAATATCCATATGATTGATTAATTTAAGGGAGGTGGATATAGACATGTTTTAACTCATGGTATGGATAGGAAACTACAAGAAATCTATTTTTAGCCTAGAAAGAGCCCAAACATGTAAAAAGGGTAAAAATAAGTTCAATGAAGTGTTTTCAAATGATCATATCTCTTATAAGGCTTTACATGGGAAGAAAAGGAATTGGGAGAGGTTATAAGGACAAATTTTAATCAAGTTTTTGGAATTTATTGGTAGATCTAATGTCAAATCTTTATGAACAAAGATTAAGACCAAAAACTACTAAAACCCTACCAAACCCTTAGCTAGGACCCAGTGGAGAAAAAAAGCTTGGAGAGATATCCAAATGACATATTTTTACCATGTAAGATATTTTAAATTATATAGGAATCATTTAGGTTTCCTCCCATATAGATGATCTAAATGGAATTGTATGTACAACATGCAAAACAAGGTATTTTTTATCATTTTTTGTGTTTTGAAAATTCTAGGATGTATTAGGAGATTTAATCAATCTTGGAGTAAATATTTATACTTATTATAACTATATATGGTCATTTTTTTAAAAATAAAACTTATAAGTTTTCAAACAATAGCTCTCCTTTTAGCCAATCAAAATTGGCATAGTGGACACAAGGGTGACAAGGGTGAAAACTCCAAGTGGAGCCTTTTTAAAGCATGCCTTATGCCCATAAATCCATAGAGTGTCTTTATATGTGTCATTAACTCCCTCCCATATATATTAATGGAAAAATGAAGGTATTTTTGAGGCCAAGTTTGAGGGGTGACTAAAAAAGGAGTTTTTAAGACTTTAGATAGTGATTACTTCCTTCTAAGAGTTTTTAGATGAGTAGAAATGCAACCAATGCATGATTCAAGGACTTAGATCTTGTAAAAATCATAAGACCTATCCCTAGTTATTGGTGTGACGTTTAAAGAGGTTAAAATTATGAAGGAAATTTTTTGAGCCAAGATTGAGAGTTTTATGCCATTTTTTCATAAGTTTCATGACTTGTATAGACATTTGTCCTCCTAAAATTGCATGGTTCATCCCATATAACTTTATCATGAAATTATAACCTATTTTCTCATATTTAAAAGTGTACAAGTGACCTTTGGACTTCCATTATCTTGCTCTTCTCTCAAAGGCTATAAATATAGACTCTTTTAGCTCTTTTGAGGAGCCTCCATTAATTAATGGTGAAACCATAGCTAAATTTATACCTAAATGAATATTGAATAAATAAAAAAGTTATTTTTACCTACTTAAATGATATGTAATTGAGTTTTATTAAAATATTATTGGTCTTGTTTGGTAGAAGATGATCTTTTCTAACATGTAATCCTTGATTGTTCTCCAAGTGTGTAGAAAAGTAATTATTACAAGTCTCTGTTAGTGTTCTATTTCAAGTGTATAAGTGTCTTGGAAGTGGTCCCTAACTGTATTATCTCAAAGAATCATTAATTTCCCTCCTAAGTATTAAAAAACCTTCTTGAACCTTGCTTATGAAACACTGATGTAAAAATCTATCTTATGTTGTGAGTTTATTTTAAGAGAATCTTTGTTTTTCTCTAAGTAGTATAATTTCAGTCAATAAGAGGAAATATAATATTGGTGTATCACCTTTTTTATATTTCTTATTTTTTTTTCTGAATACTTTTCATCCAAAGTTGATAAGTAAGAAATTAATTCAAAGAGTGCATCAAGGGAACTATCCCTTCTAGAGATTCATCTCGTCAAATTATTACCCATAGAAAGAGAGTTATTTCCATTGTACCACTTAGATGAGGAGAGTTATAAATCTCCTCAAAGGGTGAAAATACAAGTGACAACAATACCTTCATATATATTCATACTAAATTTTATGCACCATGGGAGTATGGTAAGTCATGAGATTATGGTAGTAGAAAAGTGTCACACTTTCATTGGACTTGAGATCTTTGAGTGTACAACTTTTTCATTGATTTTGGGATTACATGACCTAAAAATACATGCACATAAATAATTTAACCATAAAATATTCATGTAAAAAGGAAATAAATTAAATTAAAAAGTTCCTTACCATGGGAGTATGGTAAATTGCAAGAGTAAAATAGATCATGGGAGTAATTTTTTCATATAGAACTACATAGTTATCATAATTTAATCCAAAATAAGCTTTAAAAAAATTAAGAATAAAGTATTATACAGTATAGAAAAACTAACCTAATATTTTTAATTAAAAAACAAATATATTTAAAGTCGTGCATTCATTTATAAATGGATTTTATGTGAAATCAAAAATACTAAAGGGGAATACGAGTTTATTAAAATTTATTATTTAATCTCAAAATTAGAGAATAACCATTAATAAAAAATTTAGTAACTTGTTCCAATTTTTTCAATATTTCATATGGGATTTTAAGGGTCTCCATTTATTAAAATTAAATGAGTTGTGTTAGAATAAAAAATATTGAAGTAGGTGATGTATAGTTGATGCCTTAAACATATATATATATATATATATATATATATATATATATATATATATATATATATATATATATATATATATATATATATATCCATGGCTCTAATTTATTAATTGATCATTTCTCTAACCTCTGATCTGCTTGCTTCTATAGGTACTTTTCTTGTTTTGACACCCTTTATCTTTCTTGACATTCTAAGGCTTATCAACCTCTTTATAAACATCTAATCCTCTCTCTCTCTCTCTATATATATATATATGTATATATATATATATCATCAATTATATTCCTTTTCACTCTCATCCTTTTTATTATATCACACTCATCATCTCACATTTGAGCTTGTTCACTTTCATGTAGCTTCATAGGCATAAATCCCTTATTTATGGTTATGAGATATTTTTTTCTTCTTGAATATTCTCATAGGACTTATCCCTTTCCTATTTGAACACTCTCACACTTCTAACCAAATCATACAATTTCCAAATAAGAACTCTCACACAACTCACTCTTTCTTCTTTAAGGCCTATTTCCTTGTAGCCTTATTTTAGGACAAATCTTGTTGGTTTGAAAAATATACAAATTATAAAACAAAATAAATAAATTTTTGGAAACCCGTTATCCACTTCCTACTTAATACAAAGTTTTATCTCACAAATCTCAAGGTAGACCATGTTGGGAAATAACCCGGAAGCACACAATTGATTACCAAACCAAGCAACTTAATATGCGGAAATTAATCAAATTCACCAAGTAACTAGAATTCAGAATAACACATGATATGAGAGACAATACACAAATTGTATTAACACTTTATATAGAAAAGAATACAATAAAGAAGATGCCACTTCTTCTCCACCACCTTACAGAGGTTTCCCACACCTCAAGTGAATAGTAATTATTCTCCCCAAAGCTCTCCCTCTCAGGTCCCAACACCCAACTCAAATACAGAGTTGGTGTTCACCTCCTCTGCTCCACGCACACCACAAGTGCTCCACGCACTCCACAAGTACTCCATGTACTCCACAAGTACTCAAGGTACTTCAAGTAGATCTCCCATGAACCTGCAACAACCTGCAATTCAATAGACCATACTTATGGAAGGAACTCCCTTGCCTTCCTCTTTGCTCTATCTGAGTACACACCTGTACTCCAAGTAGATCCTACCTGATACTGCTCCCTGTTGTGTTGATGTCTATATGATCCTGCACACCTACAAATCGAACCCAGTTCTGCTCACCTGTGAACCTTGACCTTGCACACACATACACCTGCAGATCAACGATCTTACTTACCATGTAGATCTCCTATATAGGCCATGCAACTGTGACCAAGATCCTACACACCTGAAGAATCCTGCTGACTCTCCAAAACCAACATCCACCTAGTACTGTGGAACTAGGAGGAACACCCTTGCTCACCTCACACACAGAAGGAACAAACTTTGCTCAACTCAAACTAGAACACTTTTCCAATTCAGCCATGAGTCTATTATATAGATCTCATCCAAACAATTATTAGACATCTAATTACAATAATTAGATCTGCAGCTCTCAGTCCAAAAATAGATCTAATCATGCAAACACTTGGTTCATTAGCTAACTGCCCGTAATAAGCTCGCAGTCGAACCACACAGGCAACCGACATCGGTCCCTGTCCACCTGGGGGTCGTCGATGCCGGCCGATCCATGACTGACGTCGGTTGCATCCTGTCTCCTACCTGCCGACGTCGGTTGGCCAGACCAACGCCAAAGACTTCTGACACTCAACAACTCAACCTGCAACCTCCTCCATGTCTGCATTAGTGAAGCTTTTAGCTCCATAAACTAACAATCTCCCACTTGGAGATAAAAAGCTACATTTTACCTGTACCTATACCCCGTCTAATCTGTTTCCTGGTTTGTATCCCTCTTCAAGATCAATCTTGAAGATAACCCACTACACAACCTGTGATGTACCACCTGTCATCTGAGTACCCTACCACATCTGAACCTACAAACACATGTAGTGAAGTCCTGACCCTGCATAGCATGAATCCCTGCTACCAGTCCCTCTCAAGTACCTGAGAACCCACTTCCCCAAATTGGCTCCTAACTCTCTGATAGCTCCCACTGCATGGGAATACTCAAGTCTATACCAGACCTCATGTGATTTTAGATACTTTACCTATCCAGCCCTTAGTGTGCTCTGGCTCTGCATCCTGAACCTCGCCAACACCTGATTCACATCAGCTCCCACTCGAGACAAAATCAACCTGTGATCTCCATGTCTCCCATGTCAAAGAATTTTTCTGCTCCAAAATCCTCATGACATGCCACTAAACTAATCTTACCCTTAGCTCAGCAAAATCCTGTATGTACAATCCTGCTAGCAAAACATACCATCCACATACAGCAATAGAATGATGTCATGACTCATCATCCACCTGGTAAGGCAAACCACAGTAGTTACCTGACATTGATTGAAGCCATGCTTCGTCCTCCACCTGTCAAAACCTGTACCATTATCCTGCAGCTCCTCAAGACCATATACCTGGTCTTTCATCTCATGTATCCATTCTCTCTATTCTTTTACTAAGGAATCCATTCGTCTCTGTGATTTCATACCTACTGGCAACCCTACCAAAACACACCTATTTAGTTCTCCTCTAAGGAATCACATCCTCATCCATGCCAAGTTCACACCTATTTCTTGGATCCTTCCTCCTCTACAATTAGCAACATGTATAAAGAAGAGGAACAACGAATTTGAGGGCCTACTTACGTCTTTAGTCCTCTGTATGGGTGTTTGAGACTCCTTGACAGCGTGCTATCCACCCAAAATTTGTTACAATGACTGACCTTGATCACCCCACAGTCTGCATCCGACCGACGTCGGTTCCCATCCATCTGTCCCTGACTACCGACCCTACCGACGTCGGTGTCCCTGTTGCCAACGTCAGTCCTCTTGACTGACATCGGTCTTACCTACTGCCGATGTCGGTCCCATGACCGACGTCAGTCTTAACCTACCCGACATCACCGGCTTCGGTCTGCACATGATCGATATCGACACCTGTTTGTTCGACACCAGTTCCTCCTGATCGACATCGGTATCTGTGTTCACCTGTGAGTGATGACTTTTTACCCTCGAGCTCCTTTGAATCAATACCCATGTCCAAACTACCCTGCTCAGAAGTATCCAGCCACATCCACTGGGTTCTATCTGCCATCTTCTCCAAGAACACCAAGGCTTTCTACTTCTTAAGCTTGTCAAATATATCTATCTTTTGCTTAAGAACATGCATCTCCTTCCTGCTCATGTGACCAAGCCTACAAAGCCATGTCTCTGCAATAGAAGAAGAATCGGTAATATAAAAAAGTAGATAAAGGGTACCTATTTTCTTACCACCAGCTAATTCAAGTGCATCCGCTATGAGAGTTCTTGTGCATCTCTCATCACCCAATCTTTTTGAAGAAATTAGCCATATCTCCAAACCTGGGACCTGCATGACCTTCATCAACACCTGTGTGTTGGCCGCCTGTAATTTCAGCTTCACTTCCCCTTTGCCAATTCTTTGGCAAGGCTTACCAGCTCCTCAACCTGGGGCTGCATGGAAAGAGGCAACTGAATCTTTTATCCAAGATTCAACTTTATCCAAGAAACCTCCCAGAGCAACCTGTGCAACAACACCTGCTACATCTGCTTTTTTAGTTTCTTCATGTTGATCTGCTACCAACCAGCAATATTATTTTACCTGCTCTTTCTTTCCATAGGACCGTGAGTGACCATCTGTGCTTTTCAACTCTTCCATTCTTAGCTTACTTTGATCTGCTGTTGCTCTACTCCCACTCAATCAGAAACCCCTAAGAGTGACCTTTAACCAAACACAAAATCTGCTTCCTGCAACCTTAGCTCTGATACCACGTGTTGGGAAATAACCTGGAAGCACACAATTGATTACCAAACCAAGCAACTTAATATGCAAAAATTAACCAGATTCACTAAGTAACTAGAATTCAGAATAACACATGATATGAGAGATAATACACAAATTGTATTAACACTTTATACAGAAAAGAATACAATAAAGAAGATGCCACTTCTTCTTCACCACCTTACAGAGGTTTCCCACACCTCAAGTGAACAGTAATTCTTCTCCCCAAAGCTCTCCCTCTCAGGTCCCAACACCCAACTCAAATACAAAGTTGGTGTTCACCTCTTGTGCTCCACACACACCACAAGTGTTCCACACACTCCACAAGTACTCCACGTACTCCACAAGTACTCAAGGTACTTCAAGTAGATCTCCCATGAACCTGCAATAACCTGCAATTCAACAGACCATACTTATGGAAGGAACTCCCTTGCCTTCCTCTTTGCTCTATCTGAGTACACACCTGTACTCCAAGTAGATCCTACCTGATACTGCTCCCTGTTGTGTTGTTGTCTATATGATCCTGCACACCTGCAAATCAAACCTAGTTCTGCTCACCTGTGAACCTTGACCTTGCACACACATACACCTATAGATCAATGATCTTACTTACCATGTAGATCTCCTATATAGGCCATGCAACTGTGACCAAGATCCTACACACCTGAAGAATCCTGCTGACTCTCCAAAACCAACACCCACCTGGTACTGTGGAACTAGGAGGAACACCCTTGCTCACCTCACACACAGAAGGAAAAAACTTTGCTCAACTCAAACTAGAACACTTTTCCAATACAACCATGAGTATATTATATAGATCTCATCCAAACAATTATTAGACATCTAATTACAATAATAAGATCCATAGCTCTCAGTCTAAAAATAGATCTAATCATGTAAACACTTGGTTCATTAGCTAACTGCCCGTAATAAGCTCGCAGTCGAACCACACAGGCGACTGATGTCGGTCCCTATCCGCCTGGGGGTCGCCGACGCCGGCCGATCCATGACCGACGTCGGTTGCATCCTGTCTCCTACCTACCGACGTCGGTTGGCCAGACCAACGCCAAAGATTTTTGACACTCAACAACTCAACCTGCAACCTCCTCCATGTCTGCATCAGTGAAGCTTTTAGCTCCACAACCTAACTAACCACCTAACTCAACCAACCTCTTTACCAATTAGGTCTTTTTAGGCATAGATTACTCCCACATTATTGGTGATTGTAATATACATCCTTGTTTAAAATTATGACATATTTAATAATTTAAATTAAATTAAAATACATAATATACAATTTTTTTTTCAATTTTGGCTAGTTAGAATGAAAATTATACTATTTGCAAGTTTTGAAATATTAGGTTGGTTTGCACAGGTGTGTAGGTGGTTAAGAGCATATAAAATGAGAAATATTTATTTTTAGGGAACTTAAAACTTTTTAAAGACATATTTAATGTCTTAAAAAACTATCCTAAACTTATTCAATAGCTATATGTTCATGGACAAGGACAAAAAGTTCTCAATAAGGACTATTCAAAATTTTGAGTGGCTTTCTTCACTATGTTGGCCTAAATTAAGACTCGAAATAAATTTTATATCAATTAAGAGGTTATAATGTTTTTATATTCATTATTAAAGTTACTATAATATTTAATACAACCTATCAAACCTAAAAAAAATATCAAAAATCTTGTTTACACCTTGTTAGACCTATTCCTGGGACTGTGTAAACAAAGATTTCTCTCAACAAGGACTAGGGTATAAGTTATCACCTTGTTATCTGAGAAATGATCATAGAAATTAAAAAAACATGAATTAAAATAAAAACATAAATTAAAATTGTATAAATCAATTATAATCAACAATATTTAATCAAATATATTTCTCTATTTCATTCTCTCATCATATACATTGTCATGTACATAATTTTGACAAGGCAGGAAATCTATTTGCTATTACTAATATTTACATACTTACCTAATATATAATTAAAATAAATATATCATAACTACATTATAAACATACTCTAAAACCTTAAATTCATTATATCTCCTTCTTATTATGCCAAACATGAAAAATAACTCTCATTTCTTGCCAAAGCCAACATAAGGTGGTAGTTATACTTTCTTATTTTCTTAGTTTACATTGATTTTCACATAGGAAAATTTTTTCACACCTTAATATAATATTATATGACCCATTAAAACATTTAAAAACCTTTAAAATTCACACAATTCTCCAAATACCACTCTAATCAAAGTTCTCAAATTCAAAATTTCAAATCTTACATTTTGGAAACAAACTTCAAATGGCTAAGAAACACACACTTATATGAATATAAATGACTCAAACATAAAATAAGGGTCCCTATAAGACCTATAAGACTCATATAAAATAAAAAATGGCTATCATGAAGTCTAAAATAGACTTACATTCTTTGTCACCTTGTGATGTTCTGCATCAAACTCCCTAAGTGGGAAAATTTGAGCTCTTGTGCAAATGTACCTTGTCCAACTTTTTCCTTGCTTTATAATTATTTATCACCTGATGTTATGATATCTTATTACTAATTTTACTCTTATTTTTCCCATTTCTTCTCAACTATTGTCTTCATCTTTATATCCTTGCCTTAGCTTAATTCTTTGCCAACTCATCTTCTATCTCCATGAAGTATATGACCCACTTCAACTACTTATTCTCTTCATATTATATATCATCCATATCTTATTTATCTTAATTTATTACTTGTTATTAAAACTTAATATCCTAAACTTATGTATTTAATACTTTAATTTTATAAATTTTCATTTCTTTCAACATATTCTCTTGTATATGATTGCTCTTTGTCTTCATACTTTCTCTTGCTTTTGATACCATTTATTTATACCATATGTCTATGTTTTATTTTGTCATCTACTTTATCATATTATTATATAGTTTGTGAGGATTTAAACCATATCCTTCATTCTTAATTTTTTCTTATTTTCTTATTACATGGGATCATAGGACTTATCCTCTACCTATTTGAATAATCTTACACATCCAACCAAATCACAAAATCTCTAATCAATAACTCTCACACAATTCATTATTTCTTTATTAAGGACTCTTTCCTTGTAGCCCTATTTTTAGACAAATCATATTATTTTGAACAATATAAAAATTTATGAGATAAAATAAATACATTTTTAGACATCCATTATCCCCTTCACTATTAGATAAAATTGGAATATATAGACCAATATTTGAAATATACACCTTCACTATCCACCCTCTCTAGACAAGCCTCTTGTGAATAGTATTTGAAACATTTTAATGACTTTAAAAATAAATAACCAATATGGAAATTATTTATAAGTATTAACAAACAAAATAAATAAATTGGATCCATTATTATTCCATTGTAACTCAACCCTAAACACATTCTCACTTTGACTGGTTTTTCTAACTGTCTTCACTATTAGCCCAGTTTAGCGATAGGTTAACTTCCATGCCCAGTTTTATAATTTTGAATTTTTTAACATAATAATAAATCATAATTTTCAATAATTAAAAATATAAAACATTTTACTCTAATGGTTTTCATCCTTTGGCTTGGTCAACCCTTCTTGCTATACCAAAATTATGAGACCAAAATAACCACCTAAAATATTATTCTATAGGTTTCACTCACTATCCTGACAGACCACTACCACTTGGTATAGCACTGAAATAACCAAAATATAATTTAAAATCCATTATGTTCTATTTACAATAATATTTTCACCATTGGGTCACCATAAGGGTTTTGAGAGGGTTTTAGACCAATTTACATTTTTTATAATTATTCATATAGCTCTATCCATAAAATGCCAAAATAATGCTTAGGTATATTAACCAATACCCTTCCCAATATCTCATAAAATATTAAAGACACCATGAAAACTTTACATGTGCTAATGAGCATCAAAATTTCCTTCTCAAGTCTACAACTCTTCATTCTACATACATAGAAAACCTTCAACTCAAGAAATAAAACTTGGTCACAACCCTTAAAAAAAACCTATTACACCTTTTTAAAATCTCATGTGAGATATATTCACTTTTAAAACTCAACTTGACACCTTATTAGGCCTCACTAGGTCTCTTTACATATTAGGCCTAGGACTGCCAGTTATACTTGGACCTTGATCATACTTTGAAACCTATTGTATTATTCTCAAACCCTCATACACATTTAAAATGACATAATATAAAGATAAAATGTTTCCAACCTTCTTCACATAAGTATCACATTGCTCTTCTCAACAAGCTACCAATTTTGTGCCTTCATACTAGGTCTCTTCATGTAAGGACTAAGCCTCAAAACTAACCTTCCTACCACTATTGATGCATTATAAGACTCATTCTCATGATAAACCATTTAATTATCCTACATAACCTACATAAATGCCATATAATATCTAAGATATCAACCACAAATTATTTTTCATTAATGCACTAATACCTCATGTTCTTGACATCAATAACAACCTAAGACATCAATAACCATACTCAACAAACCTGCATTCCCAAATGACTCAACATCACATAGTCTTAGAAATAGTCACTAGTTTACATTATGTATAAATCAGAGAGGGTGGTTTGATGTAAAAATCATGGGTTTAAAACCCCTTTCATCTATCAATTTGACCACCTCAACACTTGACCACATTTCTTACAACTCGCAAACCATCTCTACACAACCTCCCACCCATGGTTTATTAAAACAAGAGTGTTTTATATATACATATATAGTAAATTCATAGAATTTACCATTTAAATATAATTTATTTCATGTTGATCATTTGAACTGCCTTAGGTTGAATGACCTTCCTATTGATAAAGGGGGAAGGAAAATTCTTTTTAAAAGGGGTATTTTTAAAATTCCTTTTTTGAAAAACTTTGTAAACAAGAAATGTTGTAAGGGGGAGTCTTTTTTGATACACAAGTAATTATGGAGTTTATTTTTAATAGGTCATTTTTCATTGCACTTGTTCAACTATTGTATTCATGGATGCATTTTTAGCAGAGATACAGATCTATTTTATTTTCTAGGAGGGCCTATTTCTTTTGATTTGTTCCATTTATGCCAAAACTTTGTAAACAATTGTATAATTATAAGTAGTTTAGGAGGGATATTATATGTTATTGAGTCATGTTTGGTGTGAGGTTTATTCTTTCCTCATTTTCACATTAAGTGATGGAATATTTATTCATCAAACCCCTCAACACTTTAAAAACAACACATGGAAAATAATAATGAAGATAGTTTTCCATCACAAACATTTTTTGTGTATCATTCAAGATAATTTACCTAATTTTACTTTGAAAGAAGATAATTCTAGGATTGAATGCATGTAAAAAGAGGAGCTTGACTTGATTATCCTCAAAGTATTATAAATCTTGTACTCATATATAATAAATTCCACATCACTAAATGAAGTTTGGGATAATTTTCCAACATTGTTTGAGGAGGTAAATGAGTATTTTGGGCCTTCTAAATCCTATGAGACCTCATCTCATCTTGTTACACTTCATTCTTTTTAATTTATTAGTGAGAAATTATTTTTCCATGATGATGAAATTAAACCATATTTAATTGATGACAAAAAATAGGAGCCTACACCTCCTTCTTCTACTCATATTAATTCACATTTTGATATAGTGATTATTGATCCTACTATTATTTTTGTGAAGACTCTTTTTCTATCAATTAAAAATGATAATATGAGACTATTGAAGTAGAAATATTTTCTACAATCTTTCATTCACATCAAAGATAACCTTATTCAATCCTTTACAAATATAATTTACAACATACAACACCAAATTGATATGTTGTACATTCATGCCCATGTTTCTAATCCATCATGTAATCTTGAATAAGTCACACATCCACATGATGCACTTTTTCAATATGACCTACCAGATAATAATTAATACATTGTTCTTATTGCTCTTACTATTGTATCTTATGCTTTTATACATACTATTATTTCAAACTCTATATATCACACTCTAGTTCCACATACATATATATTTTGACTATTTTGAGAGGCATAAGACTATTATTAGATCCTACATGCTTCATTCCATAGGTCATATTAATATATTTTAGGGTATTGGGAAGCATCAACATGGAATTATTGACCCTATCTAGCTTATTAAGTTTATTGATTGACATGGCATTGGTTTTGATGCAGATGTTTCACTCTAATCATTTGATGATAAATATCCATTCTTTGTTTACCCTGTTATTCATGAGAATATTGAGCTGAATATGAGATCTACAATAAATCCACTCAACCCTGAGAACCCTGATATTACATTTGTCAACTTTGATGATGCTGACACATTTCTAGATGTTACCTCAAAAATTCTATTATGTAATTTTCACCCACTCATATGCATGTATCTTCATCCACCATTTGTATTCATCTCAGGTGGAAATTTTATCCTTATTGATGGTGTTGACATCATTCTTTCAAAGTAATCTACATGCGAGGTTCCTCCACCACTTATATTATTCCACTACACATTGTTCTTCCTACCATTTTATGTTTCTTAGTTGTCTGAGTTCTTTTAGGTAGATTTGTTTTTTGGATCATGCATATATCATTTCACATATGGTATTTATATACATGTTAAGTGCATTCTAGAATTTATTTCATCACTTGGTGATATTTTTTATTGAATGGGACCATTTTTGTAGTCACACCAAGAATGATGGAGTTTTCGTTCATGTGTGTGTGGTCCATGATAATTATTTATTATTAATTTTTTTACTATCCCATCATCATCAAGGATATATTGAGATATTTTGTATATGTATCTTTGATGTTGGTAGTCTCCTTTAGATTTGTGGTCGATCTTGTTCTCCTTTTAAAGAGTATCTAGTTTGGTGAAGCCTACTGTTAGATTTTTAGTGTTTGAATAGTGGGATTGGTCCACTCATATAGATATTTTAAATCACTACTTCACATGTGTTCCTTACTAATCTTTGATGCACCACATTTTCTATTTGATTTAGTTGATTGAGTTAACTTTTGATTGATGTGATTTACTCCCTCGATTGCACTTAATAAAACATTGTGTTGATCTTTTAATTTATGCTTCTTGAAATGAATTGAAACATAATTCCTCTTCTCCACTTTCATTGTGCTTATACTAATTTTTGGGTACCTTATGGTGACATATTTCATCCATTGTGACTCTTTAATCCCTATTTTATGATTAGTGTTTTTCCTATTTAGTGAGCCTTGTTTAGGGTACCTATTACTATTTGACTTGGTGGTTATAATGACTTGACATCCATGTATTCTAGTAAGATGGATATGTTATCATAAGGATGCTTAGTATTTTACTATGCATTTTTACATAGGTTCCTAATCAGACCTAGTTATCGGGACCCTTCAATCACTTTGCTTTATTTTATCTCAATTATTATTTTACACTTGAGTGAGGGTGTGTGAATGGTCATGTTCACACTGGCTAGTGGATTGGGTTATTTCAAAAATATATTTGTATTAGTCATATTCATACCCACTATAGGAGTTAAGCTTGGTTTGGGCATTTTTTTAGTTTTTTAGAAGTTGTGAATATTTACACTTACATGAAAATATTGAATTCAAACAATATTGGTTTAATACAAAAAATTATTGTTTAAAAAAAAAATTCTTGGCCTATTTATTACATAATTCTTGTGTATGTCCTAGAAATTTTGGAAATAATGTTTTAGATTATATATTGTTATTAACAGATAATAATTGAAGAATATAATGTGCATATTATGTGTATGTGCAATGATGCCTTCATTTTGGTAATGGTATATAGGATAGATCATGTAGCTATATAAGAATCATTGGATTGTTTTAAATGAAAATGTATAAGTACAATATGAATATAAAATATACTATTCATGTAATCACATAGAATAATCATAAGTTTAAGGCAAGGTACATTGACAATGGAAAAACATGTTATTGTTAATTTATGTCTCAAATCACCAAATGATTTGTCTTGAAAAAATATTAAATAATCCACTTTAATTTCAAATGAATCATGGATATACCTAATTAATTAAATGAAAATAATTTAACATCAAAGGATGTGTCATTCGTATTTATACAAGTAAATATCCAACTCAAAAATATTATTCATAGAAATGTAAATAATAAAATTCTAGATTTATATATATCTATTTCTCCATATTTTGTAAAATAAATTAATAAGTCTCTATTATTATTCAAAATATTATTAAAAAATATTTTTAGTTATTTTTTATAACTTAATATAACTCTAGAACATAACTTAAATTACACCTAGTTCCAACACAGGAATATATGACATAATACTTAAGTCACTTTTCAAACATCATGTATACTTTAAGTCATATATCAATATAAAGCCACTTTATAAATTATAACTTAATAGGACCCAAAATATGTTAAAATAACTTAAGAATTTGTTTAAAAAATAAAATAAATTAATGGGAGGGTAGGGGGATATGGATTTCTGTGTATTAATATTTAATGGGTGAGGTCCCACAACTACTCTAAACTAGATAAATCACTTTAGTGAAAGGTAATAATGAATTTTATTTTTCCATGTAAATTCAAGTATTCTAATATTTTTATAATGTAAAAAATTTCATGTTGAAGGATATAAAATCAAACCAATAATTTAATGTTCTAATAAACTACCAAATATTTATTATCCCCTGAACATGTTATTCAATAGTGAAATTATCCCTTAAATTTTGGAAAACAACCAAACTACCATAATGAAATCAATTAATGTTTTATAAACATTTCAAAAAAAAATCATATTACAATAGTATATAAAATTAAATTATAATTATCACATTCAAACTAAGTGAAAACCATAGGAATAAACCAAAATTGTTACCACACTACTACCCAAAAGTTTTTTAAATATTATAGCTCATGGTAGGGTATTGAATTAAATATATCTACTCATACATTCAATAGAGTTTTTTTCCCAACAAAATATTTATAACTTCATATTAATAGACATAAGAAATTACATTTTGAATATGGTAAAAAACATTCCAAATGAAAAATTTGAAACAAGGTAGAGAGAAGCCTCCCTAACACAAGATGTGTGTAATGAGACATGCAAAAGATTCTACAAATCAATTCTAGCTCAGAGAAGATGGATCCTATTTAGAATTATGATTGGGGATACATCAGATAATCAAGGTCATTACCAATATGGATCTTTTAGACCTAATTAGGGGATCTCTTATCATAATAATATCACTAGGAAGGATTCTAAATCCTCCATTCAAGTAAAACTGCACAATATCCCTAACTAGGTCCTATGTTTTCATATTCACTAAACTAATAACAAGTAAAGTAAAAATATAATCTAGTGCTCACCAAATCTTGTAGAACAAATTGGGGGGTAATAAACACTAGAATTAAACATGCATAGAAGACATATACTCATGTCAATGTATACATAATCTTAATACATGGAAGAGAAGCACAAATGCATATCTATCTACTCTTACAAAGGAGGAACAAAGTTAGGAATACTTACCTTTGAAGATGAACTCATTAAGCGTCAATCTCCTCCTTGGCCAAGGTGATTCAAAAGAGGTTATTTTGGTATGGAAGGATGACAAGGTTAAATTATCTCTAGGCTACATAACCTATCAATGCATCTAAAAGACTTGTCCACCAAGATAAGATCTGTATCTCCAAACAAAGTATGAAATCCCAAACTTGCTCCTCAAGTAGAATGGTGAATAAGAAGATGTATAATATATCTTACTTATTTTTCTCTTATTTTATAAATGGTAGATGAATGTGTTTATAGAGGTGGATCAACCCTAAACCCTTCCAAAAATTTCAGCTAACAAGGTTGATGTCATATTGAAATTGAAGAAAAACATACTAGATAATGAACTATGTCGGCCATGGCTGACTTAGTTCTTAGTAAGTTATAAATAATGATATAGGGTTGATGTGGTTGGCATAGTCATGTAAACTACCAAAAAGGGGTTTAGGTTAGGGAAATGGATAATGAAGGTGGAAAATGACTATAAAAGGGTGTAAAATAGGATACAAAGCTAGGTAAATTGTTTTTAGGAGATAAGTGTGTAGATACCAAGTTGTAAAAGGGACAATAATCCTACAAATCACCAATGGTTTACCCACCCCTTTCCAAGTGTATGCCTTAGGGCATGAAATCAAAGATATTGAGACTCAATGCATTATTGAAAGATAGAAAGCATTTGTAATTTATTAATTTTGAAAATATTATGTGTATACATGTGCCACACTTGAATCTCATCATGTTTCATGTAGGTGCAACACATAATGGTGTTTCAAGAAAAGAACATAACAACACATAATGTTGATGCTAAATAAAGTGCAGTAAGGAGAAAATAAGATAAATTAAAGGATAAAATTGAAAAACATGTACCTTTACTTACCTTAGTATTGTAGATAAATAAGGATATGTGAGAAATGTAAAGGTTTCCAATGTGAGAAACATTAGGTAAATTTGTAGAGATAAGTGAAAAAGAGTGAAAAATCAAAAATATTAAAATATAGGCATATAATAGTTAGAAAGATTCTCTATGATGTCAGGATTCTAGAGCATTTTATGGTTTGGAAAAATAATTATTAGAAACAAAGATATGATCAAAATAAGAAATTTGATGATAAATTTTTAAAGGGTAAATAATTTTAAATAGTAAATATAAATAGGTTGAAAAAATATTTATTTTTTATTATTTACTATTCTAAGAAGAGTAGATCTCTAAGATACCTAATGAGAGCTTAGAGAGATAGGATGGTGAGGACATGACAACTAAGATAGGGAGGATGCATAGTGACTGTAGCAAATACATAGGTAAGCAGCTAAAAATTTTAAATTTTTTAGTATTTTTATTTAAAATTGAATGATTTTTAGAAATTTGATAATTAGTAAAATCTAGATACCAGAATGAACCCTAAGAAATTTTTATGGATACTAGGGTTTAAATAGGTTATTGGTTAGGATGTAGTTAGAGCAATAAATGCCCAAGGCATTTATAGTAATTAGTTAAAAAGTCATCACAATGAAAGAATAAAGTCAACTAGGTCAACTTAATTTATAGGAGATAGGAAAATAAGTGGGATAACTTAGTAGTAAGTGGCTGACTTAGTTATGGGAAAAATTAAGAGGGCCAACTTATGAGTAAGTCACTGACTTAGTTAAGGGGAAAATTGAGGGGCCAACTGAGTAGTAAGTGGCTAACTTAGTTGATTAATGGGAAAACTTAGGTGCCAACTTATTATTAATTTACTAACTTAGTTAGTTAAGGGTTAAAAAGGGATGAAATAGTATTTTTAAGCCTTATAATGGATGACTTAGTACTAAAAAGGATGGAAGGGACCAATATAATAATGTTAAGCCTTATAATGGCCAACTTAGTAATAAAAAGGATAGAAAGGGCTGATATAATATTGTTAAGCCTCATAATGGTTGACTTAGTACTAAAAAGGCTAATGTATTTTGAAATATGTTAATTTGGTAAAAAATGAATAAATTAGATCAATTGATAAGTAGGAATATTTTCTAAAATGAGTCAAATTATGATATTGCAATCAAGATTCAACTATGTAGATTTATGAATCAAACTCATTGACCCATGTTTCATGAGTAGTGGTACACATTAACCCTTCTCTCATGAGAATTAATGGTGCACTTATCACTCATTACATCTAGGTAATGCTCATAAGGGCAAAGCATTGGGCCTTCCTCGGAGGTCATCCATCCTAGTACTTCTCTAGCTCAAATTTGTTTAACCATGGAGTTTCATCTAATATTAAGCCCAATTATCTTAATACCTCATTTATAAAACCTTTATAAACTATTATTTATTAGGAACCATTCATTATAAGTTCATGTTAGTCATCAATTGATAAGTAAGAGGCATTTTCCAAAAGAATTTAAATTATGATATTGCTATCAAGATTCAACTGTGTTTTTTTTTGAGTCAAAATTATTGGCCCATTATTTATGAGTAGTGGTTCACATGAACCCATCTCTCATGAGAATTAATGGTCCACTTAACACTCATTTCATCTAGGTGATTCTCATAGGGGTGAAGCATTGGGCCTTCCTAAGAAGTCACCCATCCTAGTACTACTCCAACTCAGGTACACTTAACCATGGATTTTCCTCTATGGTTAAGCCAACTTAACTTTATATCTCATTTGAAAAACCTTTAACAAGTGTTTCCCCTATGAAATATTAATTATATATCCCCTTTAACTCATTAGTTGATAAGAGGTATTTTATACAACAAGTCAAATTATGATTGCTATCAAGATTCAACTATGTAGTTTTTTTAGTCAAACTCATTAACCCATGTTTCATTAGTAGTGGTTCACATGAACCCATATCTCATGAGAATTAATGGTCCACTTAGCACTTATTACATCTAGGTTATGTTCATAGGGGTGAAGTATTAGGCCTTCTTGGGAGGTCATCCATCCTAGTAGTAATCCAACTCAAACATCTAGGTGAGTTTGACTCAAAAACCTACATATTTAATCACACTTGCATCTAGGTGAGTTTGACTTGAAAAACTACATAGTTATGTGTCCTTGAGTTGGAGTAGTAATGGGATGGGTGATCTCCTAGGAAGGTCCAATATTTCACCCCTATGAAAATCACCTAGATGCAATAAGTGATAAGTGGACCATTCATTCTCATGAGAGATGGGTTCATGTGAACCACTACTCATGAAACATGTGTCAATGAGTTTGACTCTAAAAACTACACATTTGAATCTTGATATCAATATCATAATTTGAATTTCTATGGAAAATACCTCCTACTTATCAATTGATGATATAAAGGGGATCTATAATGAATGGTTCATAAATCATAACACTTGATAAAGGTTTTGAAAATGGGGTAGAAAACTAAGTGGGCTTAACTTGGGAGGAAACTCCATGGTTAAGTGCACTTGAGTTAGATTAGTACTAGGATGGGTAACCTCATAGGAAGGTGCAATGCTTCACCCCTATGAGCAGCACCTAGATGCAATGAGTGTTAACTGGACCATTCATTCTCATGAGAGATGGGTTCATGCGAACCACTACTCATGAAACATGGGTCAATGAGTTTGAATCAAAAAACTACATAGTTGAATCTTGATAGCAATATCATAATTTGACTTTTTATGTATAAAATACCTCCTACTTATCAATTTATGAGATAAAGGGGATCTATAATGAATGGATCATAAGGCACAACACTTGTTGAAGGTTTTTTAAACTGGGTAACAAGCTAAGTGGGATTAACCTTGGAGGAAACTCCATGGTTAAGTGTGCTTGGGTTAGAGTAGTACTAGGATGGGTGACCTCCCAAGAAGGCACAATAATTCACCCTTATGAGCATCACCTAGATGTAATGAGTGTTAAGGGGACCATTAATTCTCATGAGAGATGGGTTTTTGTGAACCACTAATGAAATATGGGTCAATGAGTTTGACTTGAAAAACTATATAGTTAAATCTTGATAGCAATATCATAAATTCAATCAAAACAAGTTATTTTTATGAATTTAGTAAAAAATGTATTTTAATTTCGATTGATATGGAGATCTAATACATCATTTACTATTTGATATTTTATAGAGACACCAAATATTTTTATGATTGGTTGATGCCTCATGGTTACTTTATTTACTAGAGTGATTTATGGATGTGGATAGAGATAGATTGGTTGTGTTGGGCCTATGAGGCATCATGGAGATGAGACAAATCCCACTAAGTGTTGATATCATTATCATGTTCCTTGGAACATAGGAATAGCTGACCAACACTTTTTGATGGGTGTTGATTGGGATACATAGAGGTAGGTATCACATTGAGGGATGTGCATATATTATTTATACTATTTATAAGAGGGAAATTGGTGGTAATAGGAACACTATATGATCAAGAAGAATGACAAACACTATCTTAGTGGGAAATGTGCTAAGATAGGATCTACCCTAGGTTGAGGGTGAGCTTTTTTGATGTTTATATTACACAAATTCAAGATATAAATATCACCATGATAGGACTTGTGATAGCATGAGTATTGTGTCAAAATTTGGATGTCAAGGTACCACTATATGTGATTTCCTTGTGTCAATCCATTTTGGATTAGACTTGCTTTATAATTTTGTGTCTGTCATCTAGGTTTAGCTCATGCATGATATATATAAGATGTTGTATATAGGTCAAGACCATGAGAGCAATGGTATTATAGAGTGATTATATATATGAGAGGTTCTTAACATATAATATAGTTAGGTTTCTCCATGTGGTCAATTATAGGTTACATCGAGTGGTAAGATGGAGACAAGACTCAGTAGTGTGGGTCATGCCCCATGTATAAGTGTTGTAGATATTCACACAAGGAGAGATCATGTGGTAACCTTATGCACATATTACTACTATTTGGTTAAGTTGGGTGACTATGGTGCTAGGTATAACTTGAGTGTAGATTAAAGGTCATTATACTTGGTGGGTAAAGCTATAGTCTATTGCATGCTTGCCATGACAATTTGTAATCCCACACCTAATGGATCCTATAATAGTGTTGACATTTTAGGCATGGAATGAGAGAGAGATGAGGGGGAGAGGAGGAGGAAAATTTCCATTCAGGAGACTAGATATCAAACCACAACATGTGAGACCATGGATTGGTTAAGCATGATAGTTAAAAACTAGGGGTATAATAGGTACCATGGGTAGTACGATAGCAAGAATAGAAACCAACTTGGTCACACTACCTATGGAGACACCATTTCTAGGATTGATCATAGAGGATGGTTACATAAGATGACTTAGTAGGTAGTCCAAGGTAGATCTGGTCGATAAAGGAACCTCTGAGGAGAGGCTCGAGATGTGCACATGTGGTGACTCTAGGTTTTCATATGATATGGAGGTGTCTCATGGATGAGATTCTTGGGGGTGGGTTTATGGAGAGACCATGCTAGATGGATGAGTATATGGGGAGGTGATTTTAGGTGACATTAGGTCAAGTAATAAATGTTTATGATTGTTAACTTTTGAGATAGAATACTAGTTGTATATTATGGTAGATAGATATATTTTAAGATGTATATAGGATTTGATATCTCTTTGGTTTGAGTTTTACATATATTATGGCCGAGGAGATAATATGGGAATTCATTTTTATGGCATCACACCATGATATTTTGGATGGGGTGTTGACACCATACAACCCCATTAGGCTGGATGATCCTATGGTACTATTTACCCTAGTAAAATTGAGTTAGTTTAGATGGTGGGGGAGGCCATGAGCTAACTAAAATAACATTGAGATGGATTGAAACCACTATCAAGGGAGAGAAGGAGAGGCACAATATTGGTAGGCCTTTGCTTAGGAGAGAATTACACACATAGATACCACTATCTAGTTGAGATAAGTACAAGCCCATGTGGCCAACCTACAAGGATAGCTAATAGGGTTGAGAACACAAAAAACCTCATTATATTTCAATATGCAGAGGGGGTAGTCTAGGGAATCTATGGGTAGAATCTCTAGGCCATAATATATACATGATGGGCCCCAGCCATAGATCTAAATTGATGTATTTTTATACTATTTATATTAAAACACAATATAAATAGAGAGATATTCTATTTTAACAATTTCATGTTGATGTCATGGGTTATATGTTGGTTGTAGTTGTGGATGCAAGAATTTATTTATTTCTAGAACACATATTTTTATTTTATGGTATATGCTTTAATAAATATATGTGGGGTGTTTTCTTTTCTAGAATTATGTAGTACACATGCATGATTAAAAATAAATAGACAAAAAGACTTGGAAAAGTATAATTAATCAAAAACAAATGCACTACACACTATATCATGATGGGAAATGTGTAAGATCAAAATATGACAAAGTATAATAAACCAAAGAGTGGTAAACAAGAGGGTAAAATATTTTTAAAACATAAAACAATATTGGCAACAAATTAAAATAAGCAAAATCACACTAAATCATGTTGGAAAGTATGAAAATAATGTAATAAAATGGAAAGCATGTGAAATAATAGTGGCATAAATACAAATCAATTAAGTCAATCAATCATACTAAATCACATTGGGAGGTATAAAATAGAAACAAAATTGGTAAAGTGGTCTTAAATTAATCAAACTAATTAAAGCTGGGAAGTATGAAAAACTTAAGAAAAATGGTAGGATTATTACATGTAATAAAAAAGAAGAAGATAAAAGTTAAATATTAATGAATTAAGAATAAAACATACTAAATCAAAATGGGAAGAATGTCAATGGCATGTAACTCATAATCAATCACATCTTATCTCATATTTAACATGTAATTTTGTTATGACTTGGGTATTGAAAATTTTCATGAGGAAGGCCATGTCCTATCCATGGTCTTACACTAAAAATCATAGAGGAAACACCAATTAGGTGGAAATTTTTGAAAATATGGTAAAAGGGGATGTTTAAAATGGTAATGTGGAAATTTTGGTAATTTGTGAGGAAGGATAGGTCTTATCTATGGTCTTACACTGCAACTCACAAATGGAATCCCTAGGGGGAGTGATCAGTGAACAAAAAAATATTTCTCAATGTGAAATATTAGGTTTTTAGGGAGTGAAAAAGGGAATGTAATAATCATAACATATGCATCTTATGAGAATACCTTAGGAAACATGAGTGACACTAAGGACATGAGAAGACACTAAGTGACTAGTGACCATCAATATATAGATGATACCTATTTGGTATAGACACAAAGTTATGTAGAAAAATAAGTGTGGTACTAAGATCAAATAATGTTTGTTATTTTGAAAAAAAAAAAAAAAAGGACCTACCTTCCCACATTATGTTCCCCATTCTTCAGGAACCCTTATAGATCCCTCATTCTAATATGAATATTGGGTAATTTCATAAGAAAGTAGGTAGCACAAAAAGATTTTTTTATTCTCCTTCTTTAATATACTATCCTACTTCACCCCAATGGACCTTAGCTATATCATGAGGCTAACTATGGAGTTTAATCTTTGATTAGATAAAGGAGATGTGCTTAGAATCATATATTGTAGTGTGATTTGACTTTTGAAATTTTTGAATATTACCTTCTAAATCATTGTCTTTTGTTAAATGAATTGGCTTTTGAATGTTTATGGATTTTAATATTCCTCCTCCATATAGACTTGGAATCACCAATCATGAGAGATAGAGTGATAAAAATGAATGAACTTTAGAATTCTGATAAAGTAAGCTAAATATCTAAAGATATGACTAGATAGAACACTTAGGCTTAACTATGAACCAAAATGTTATCTCAAGTATCAACCATGTGTATACTTAGTCTATGATTGGTATTAAACAGGAATAAGGGGAGATCAAAAGTGGATAGATAAAAGGATATTTTAATGAGATGAATATTTTACTAATTGATCACATGGGAAATGAGGAATGACTAAAGGGAGCAAATTTTGTATAACTAAGTCACAATAATAATTATTTGTGTTTATAGAGATAAGATAGAAAACAATCATGAAAAAGAAAAAGGGAAACATAAAAAGGACTCATGAATAAGTAGTATGTAATTATGAAAAATTATCCATAAGATAATATAAAAATAATAATGACATCATAAGCAATATATAGTGCAAAACAAAAATCACCATGTAAGATAGACAAGAATTTGACGCAGTGTTAAACGATATAAAAATATAAAGATAGAGCACATTCCCAATCCAAATGAAGAAAGAAATGAAATAACACCATGATTTTGCTCATAAGTACTGATATATTTTTCCACACATATTATACATTACATCTAATAAGTCTTTATGAAGTTGAATGACAATGTCATCTAAAGTCTCATTTATCTTCAAGGAAAGCTAAGATAATACTTTTCATTAAATCTCCTTGATATAAAATATTGGAATTCTTGAAGGATCATGATGATGAGGGTTATCATGTATGGGATGCTTAGGAGAAGGATTGAAATTGGACTCTATAGGAGATGAAGGGGTCACCTGTGGAGAAGGTGCCATCGAAGAAGGAGGATCCAGGGGTAAGGGAATCATGGGTGGAGAAATAGTAAGTGGAGAAGGGACCATAGGTGGTGGAGCCATGGGGATCCTTATTGCAAGATAAACCTATGGGAAGAAGGTTAGTATATTTAGGAATAGTTATTTGATGATCCTTGAGATGCTACTAAGGGATGCAATAATGATCAGTATCATGAGTACTACATTAGCGCTAGAGACAATATACCTCTCCATATTTGGGAAGCTATTCAAGTAATAATTTCAATGGAGTTATATAATTTTCTATGGGTTGAGGACTAATGGGACACAAGGTTTTAATATATTAATACAACTTATAATAATGTGGGGATGAGTGATTATATGTGTCATGGAAGTAACAAATATGTTTGTTAGTAGACTTTGTAAGTGTACTAACATGAGGATTCAAAATAAAATTAGAGGAAGATTGGTATAATGAATAGTCTCTAGTCTAATGACCAATAATTTTGTGAATATCATAATATGGTTGATTGAACCATTTGGTGGTTAAAGGAGAAATCTCAAGTAAATAGAGCAAACCACTACCAAGGGAAGGTGGGGATGGTGAAGAAACTAGGCAAGGATCAATTGAGGGAATAATAGGATCATAAATAGGAAGAGAATTATCTAGATATGGAGTGGGAATATGATCCAAACTAGGCATAACTGAGGGAGGGGTAGGATGCTTAAAATCTTGAATAATAGTTGTAAGCATGTCAGGGATAAGTCAGCTAGAGATTTCTTGGTATCTTGTAAAGTGATAGGGACCAATCATATCATGATCCATAAACATACTCTTAGGAGGATCTTTATAAATTGGAGGTTTGCATAAAATCTCTACCCTATGATCAAGAGGAAAAATACTAAAATTAGGAATGATATAAGATGTAATGTTATAATAAATATTTAAAGATCGAAGCAAAGAAGAATGATAACAAATAATTTCAGCATCTTAGGCCTGAACAAGACCTCATAAGAATGGATCATCTAAGGTATATCCATCACCATAATCAGGGTGTATAAAGATCAATGGCATAGGTAGGGATGACCTAGTCATTAGAAGTGGTGTTATGAATAGAATGCTAAGTTTTAGTTAAAATAATGGGTATATCATCACTAGGTGGTTGATGGGAATGAGGTTGCAACAAAGGGGGAAGTTGAGAAATGATATGAGGTGAGAGATATAAGGTTTTAATTTTGAGATTGATCTCATTAGTATCATCATAATTATAATCTAAGAGGTTAGGGGTATATTCCCAATGAGTTCAAGGTGACCATTGTAACCTCAGGTGGAATTGACAAGAAAGTTAAACCATTGAGATTCATGAAAGGGAACACATTGCAAGGGTTCAAGGGTGAGAATATTGAATACATTGTGATCTTGGATATGTTTAAAATTACAAAGGTTAGTGTCACCTTCAATCCTATAAATGGCTCTATTATGAGTAAATTTGACACTAGCAAGTGGAAAAGGCAACTTCTCTCATGCAATGAGTCCATGACCTACCAAGTAAAATGTTATAGGATAGAGGAAATTTGAATACCATCACCTTCACATGAATTGTGATAGGTGGATAATGATAGGGAGCCATAACAACCTAAGGGAGGCATTTGAATTTGGTCATAGCCTTGACATGTGATGTGTGTGGAATTAATATTACATTAATAATATATAAGGGTTTTGATAAAATTGAGAGAAACAACACAAGTCCTTGAACCCTCATTAATCAAGGCATACTTGATTTGGATATCACCAATTTGGACATTGATAAAAAGAGGAGGATCATTCACATGAAAAAGAATCTCATTAGGGATCATAGAAGTAATGGGGAATTTGAGGGAAAGATAAGTGCCCATTATTTCATCAACATATATGGACATCTCTTCACACTATTGTAAAATATTATCTTATTATCTAGGTAAGGTGGCCTTTTGTCCTATTAGGTGAGGATAAGGGATGTTAATTTAAAACAAGAGTTGCATAAGATGATTATGATGTCACATAGAGGTCTGCATAACTTACAAAAATGGGATTTGAGATGGGATATTACTAAGCTCTATAATGGGATCCTATTCATCATAACCCATAAGATAAATATTGGAAAGAGGTATATAGTATTGAATGAGGTCCTTAAAAGGAGGATTCATAGTTTATGTGAATTTATGTTGATAAGACGTGGAATGTTTAATTGGAGAATAAGTTTGATGATTATTTTGAGAAGATGGGGTAGTTGATGTAGGTTTGGTTTAATAAATATTAGAATAAGTGTTGATAAAAGTTTGAGTATCATTATTGATAGGTAAAGACATTGGAAGAAAGGTAAAAATGATATGAGAAGCATTATCCAATGGAGATGTTGAAATTGGTTCATCAAAAGATATAAGGTCTTCTTGCCCAAACTCTATTAAGTGAGTTGGAAAAGAGTCTTGGACAACATGAAATTCATGAGGTAGTTTAGGAGTGTGTATGGGATGAGGATTAATGAAAGAAACCACCATTTGTATATTAGTCATATTGACCACATTCTCTTTAAGAATGGGGTCAAGAAGACTATCAACATTATTGGTAAAATGGGTAGGCTTGTCTTGGTTATCTTGGTGAATAGGTAGAGGATATTTATAAATGGCCAAAAAAGCATTATATTGGTTCAAAGCTTGATATTTAGTTTGTGTTTCATGGGATTTGAAGGCAATGCCATAGGTTTGTTGACATTTTTGAATGATAGAATCATGATTAAAATTGGGATCGAGAAGGAAATTCATAGCCAAATTACAATGTTGCCTATAGGTCTCATGAGAATGAACCCAACTAACATCAAAATTTATTAAGATCATACAAAGATTTCGTGGGACAAGTGGGATCAAGTTCTCGTGGAAGAGGCCTTGGAAGACATTTTTGTAATTCTACTAAGGATAAAGGTTTATGAACATTGATGTTATTTTTTGAATATAAATGAGGATTAGTGATGTGGTTAGGAGGGGAAGCTTGTTTTGAATCCTAGTTAGGATTAATATATTGAATAGTATAAATGCTATCATAAAATTTAGTGACACCTATTGGATCAACATCCACCCCACTTTATTTCTTTTGCAAATTGGGGACCCTTATGAATGTTTAAAAACATCTGAACCCTTAAAACTTTCTTGAAGTGGTTATCCCTTTTAGAATTTGAAGATCATCCACTTGAAAGGGATATGATTTATACCTGCTTAATGATAATGATTATTATTTTAGATTAAATTTGCTAATGGTTTGACTTTGAAGATTGAATTGTAGGTTACATAAAGAAGGTTATGTTTCCCTTACATAAAACCCTAACTTTTGAATTAAAAAGTTGGATGGAAGACTTGTTCAGGTTTATTAACCCCTCGGCCAAAAAAGCATTAGATTGGTTCAAAGCTTGATATTTAGTTTGTGTTTCATGGGATTTGAAGGCAATGCCATAGGTTTGTTGACATTTTTGAATGATAGAATCATGATTAAAATTGGGATCGAGAAGGAAATTCATAGCCAAATTACAATGTTGCCTATAGGTCTCATGAGAATGAACCCAACTAACATCAAAATTTATTAAGATCATACAAAGATTTCATGGGATAAGTGGGATCAAGTTCTCGTGGAAGAGGCCTTGGTAGACATTTTTGTAATTCTACTAAGGATAAAGGTTTATGAACATTGATGTTATTTTTTGAATATAAATGAGGATTAGTGATGTGGTTAGGAGGGGAAGCTTGTTTTGAAGCCTAGTTAGGATTAATATATTGAATAGTATAAATGCTATCATAAAATTTAGTGACACCTATTGGATCAACATCCACCCCACTTTATTTATTTTGCAAATTGGGGACCCTTATGAATGTTTAAAAACATCTGAACCCTTAAAATTTTCTTGAAGAGGTTATCCCTTTTAGAATTTGAAGATCATCCACTTGAAAGGGATATGATTTATACCTGCTTAATGATAATGATTATTATTTTAGATTAAATTTGCTAATGGTTTGACTTTGAAGATTGAATTGTAGGTTACATAAAGAAGGTTATGTTTCCCTTACATAAAACCCTAACTTTTGAATTAAAAAGTTGGATGGAAGACTTGTTCAAGTTTATTAACCCCTCCTAATTTTGTGTCTTCTTTATAAATCTAATTAGATGATGTGAATCAAATTCAAGAAAATAATCCCACCTAAACCTAAAATACCCTTTGAAATCCTAAAATTGAGGCACTTTGTTGAAGTAACACTTTGGAGTTTCTTAAAGTGTCCCATTGAGAAAGTTATTTTAGTCCCCTTTGGTAGAAATTGCCCTTCGGAGATTCTCAAATTTCCCCTTCGAGAATGTTGATTTGATCCACTTTAGTAGAAAGTACCCTTCAAAGTTTCTTAAAGTGTCCATTTGGAAAAGTTGTCTCAGTCCTCTTTGGTAGAAAGTACCCTTTAGGGTAATTGTTTTAGGTGCTATTTCTTGTAGACATTTTGTCCAAAATAAATCAACCCTTCAGCTTTTTGAAACCTACCCTTTAGAATAAATGGTTAAGGAACTTTCCTAAGAAAGTGACACTTCAAAAAATGTTTAAGAGAAACTACGTGAAGTCTTTCTAGGTTCCTTGTTTTGTGCCTAACCCTAATATTTTCTCTTTATAGGGACCAATTATTGATGAGTACATGGATCATGATCAATAGTTTGTGCTTCATCACAAGATTTGATTCAATAGTGTGAAGTTATTGAAGACTTTTCAATACAATATAACCTTGAGGCCTTGTAAATGGATGTATCTCTCAACCCTTAGAGGAACCCAATGTGTTTTTAACGCAAATAGACTTAAGAAACCTAATTTTAACCTACGCAATATCAAAGCTCAAAACTCATTAAGTTATGTGCGTCTTTGTAGATCTAATGGTATATACATTATCATAGGATTTGATCTAATGGTGTGAAATGGATAAGGGCTTATAACCTAATCTAAGTTTAAGTGTCAGGATCTTGCTCAACCAAAAGAGCACAATATGATTACCAAACCAAGCAACCTAATATGTGGAAATTAACCAGATTCACCAAGTAACTAGAATTCAGAATAACACATGATATGAGAGACAATACACAACTTGTATTAACACTTTACAGAAAAGAATACAATAAAGAAGATCCCACTTCTTCTCCACCACCTTACAGAGGTTTCCCACACCTCAAGTGAACAGTAAATATTCTCCCCAAAGCTCTCCCTCTTAGGTCCCAACACCCAACTCAAATACAGAGTTGGTGTTCACCTCTCGTGCTCCATGCACACCACAAGTGCTCCACACACTCAAACAAGTACTCCACATACTTCAAGTAGATCTCCCATGAACCTGCAACAACCTGCAATTCAACAGACCATACTTATGGAAGGAACTCCCTTGCCTTCCTCTTTGCTCTATCCGAGTACACACCTGTACTCCAAGTAGATCCTGCCTGATTCTGCTCCCTGTTGTGTTGTTGTCCTATCTGATCTTTCACACCTGAAAATCAACCTGGTTCTGCACACCTGTGAACCTTGACCTTACACACACATACACCTGCAGATCAACGATCTTACTTACCATGTATATCTCCTATATAGGCCATGCACCTGTGACCAAGATCCTACATACATGAAGAACCCTGTTGATTCTCCAATCCAACACCTACACCTGGTACTGTGGAACTAGGAGGAACACCCCTGCTCACCTCACACACAGAAGGAGCTAACTTTGCTCAACTCAAATTAGAACACTTTTCCAATAAAACCATGAGTCTATTATATAGATCTCATCCAAACAATGATTAGACATCTAATTACAATAATTAGATCCGCAGCTCTCAGTCTAAAAATAGATCTAATCATGCAAACACTTGGTTCATTAGCTAACTGCCCGTAATAAGCTCACAGTCAAACCACATAGGCGATCGATGTCGGTCCCTGTCTGCCTGGGGGTCGTTGATGTCAGCCGATCCATGACCGACGTCAGTTACTTCCTGTCTCCTACCTGCCGACGTCGATTGGCCAGACCAACGCCAAAGACTATGACACTCTGCAACTCATCCTGCAACCTCCTCCATGTCTGCATCAGTGAAGCTTTTAGCTCCACAACCTAACAATCTCCCACTTGGAGATAAACAACTGCACTGTACCTGTACCTATACTCCATCTAATCTATTTCTTGGTTTGTATCCCTCTTCAAGATCAATCCTGAAGACAACCCACCACAAGTACTGTGATGTACCTCCTGTCATCCGAGTACCCTGGCACATCCGAACCTACAAACACATGTAGTGAAGTCTTGACCCTGCATAGCATGAATCCCTGCTACTGGTCCCTCTCAAGTACCTGAGAACCCACTTCCCCGAATTGGCTCCTAACTCTCTGACAGCTCCCACTGCATGGGAATACTCAGGTCTATACCAGACCTCATGTGATTTCAGACACTATACCTGTCTAGCCCTTAGTGTGCTCCGGTTCTGCATCCTGAACCTCGCTAACACCTGATTCACATTAGCTCCCACTCGAGACAAAATCAACCTATGATCTCCATGTCTCCCATGTCAAAGAATTTTGCTGCTCCAAACTCCTCATGACATGCCACTGAACTAACCTTACCCTTAGCTCAGCAAAACCCTATATGTCTGAGCCTGTACCAAGTTCATCCTCCACATACAGCAATAGGATAATGTTGTGACCATCATCCACCTAGTAAGACAAACACAATGGTTATACTGACATTGACTAAAGCCCTACTTTGTCATCCACCTGGTACCACCTGTCAGTCCTGTCCCACTGTCCTGCAGCTCCTCAAGACCATATGACCTGGTCTTCCATCTCACGTATCCATTCTCTCTATTCTTCAACTAAGGTATCCATTCGTCTCTGTGCTTTCTCACTGCTGGCAATCCTACCAAAAATGCCTATTTGGTTCTCTTCCAAGGAATTACATCCTCATCCATGCCAAGCTCACACCTATTTCCTAGATCCTTCCTGCTCTACAATCAACAACATGTATAAAGAGGAGGAAAAACGAATTTGAGGGCCTACTTACATCTTCAGTCCTCCGTATGGGTGTTTGAGACTCCATGACAGCATGCTATCCACCCAAAATCCGTTACAGTGACTGACCTCGGTCACTCCACAGTCTGCATCCGACCGACATCAGTTTCATGTGTCTGTCCCTGACTACTGACCCTGCAGATATCAGTGTCCCTACTGCCGACATCGGTCCTCTTGACCGACATCAGTCTTACCTACTACCGACGTCGGTCCTCCTGACCGATGTCAGTCTTACCCTGCCTGACATCACCGGCTTCGGTCTGCACATGACCGACATTGGCACCTATCTGTTCAATGCTGGTTCCTCCTGACTGACGCCGGTACCTGTGCTCGCCTGTGAGTGATGACTTTTTACCTGTGAGCTTCTTTGAATCAAAACCCATGTCCAAACTGCTCTGCTCAGAAGTATCTAGCACCATCCACTAGTTTCTGTCTGCCATCTCCTCCAAGTACACCAAGGCTTTCCAGTTCTTAAGCCTGTCAAATATATCTGTCTTCCACTTAAGAACATGCATCTCTTTCCTGCTCATGTGACCAAGCCTACGAAGCCACGTCTCCACAATAGAAGAAGAATCAGTAATATAAACAAGTAGATAAAGAGTACCTATTTTCTTACCACCAGCTAATTTAAGTGCATCTGCTGTGAGAGTTCTTGTGCATCTCTCATCACCCAATCTTTCTGAAGAAATTAGCCATATCTCCAAACCTGGGGCCTGCATGACCTTCATCAACACCTGTGTGTTGGCTGCCTACAATTTCAGCTTCACTTCCCCTTTACCAATTCTTTGGCAAGGCTCACCAGCTCCTCTACCTGGGGCTGCATGGAAAGAGGCAACCGAATATTTTATCCAAGATTCAACTTTATCCAAGAAACCTCCCAGAGCATCTTGTGTAACAACACCTGCTACATCTGCTTCTTCAGTTTCTTCATGCTGATCTGCTACCAACCAACAATATTCTTTTACCTGCTCTTTCTTTCCATAGGACCTTAAGAGACCATCTGTGCTTTTCAACTCTTCCATTCTTAGCTTACTTTCATCTGCCATTGCTCTACTCCCACTCAATCAGAAACCCCTGAGAGTGACCTGTAATCAAAACACACTACCCAAATCTAAACCAATCTGTTAGTATCCCAACCAAAAGCTCTGATACCACTTGTCAGGATCTTGCTCAACCAAAAGAGCACAATATGATTACCAAACCAAGCAACCTAATATGTGGAAATTAACCAGATTCACCAAGTAACTAGAATTCAGAATAACACATGATATGAGAGACAATACACAACTTGTATTAACACTTTACAGAAAAGAATACAATAAAGAAGATCCCACTTCTTCTCCACCACCTTACAGAGGTTTCCCACACCTCAAGTGAACAGTAAATCTTCTCCCCAAAGCTCTCCCTCTTAGGTCCCAACACCCAACTCAAATATAGAGTTGGTGTTCACCTCCCATGCTCCACGCACACCACAAGTGCTCCACACACTCAAACAAGTACTCCACGTACTTCAAGTAGATCTCCCATGAACCTGCAACAACCTGCAATTCAACAGACCATACTTATGGAAGGAACTCCCTTGCCTTCCTCTTTGCTCTATCTGAGTACACACCTATACTCCAAGTAGATCTTGCCTGATTCTGCTCCCTTTTGTGTTGCTGTCCTATCTGATCTTACACACCTACAAATCAACTTGGTTCTACACACCTATGAACCTTGACCTTGCACACACATACACCTGCAGATCAATGATCTTACCATGTAGATCTCCTATATAGGCCATGCACCTGTGACCAAGATCTTACATACATGAAGAACCCTGCTGATTCTCTAATCCAGCACCTACACCTGGTACTGTGGAACTAGGAAGAACACCCTTGCTCACCTCACACACAAAATGAGCTAACTTTGCTCAACTCAAACTAGAACACTTTTCCAATACAACCATGAGTCTATTATATAGATCTCATCTAAATAATGATTAGACATCTAATTACAATAATTAGATCCACAGCTCTCAGTCTAAAAATAGATCTAATCATGCAAACACTTGGTTCGTTAGCTAACTGCCCGTAATAAGCTCGAAATTAAACCACATAGGTGACCAACGTCGATCCCTGTCTACCTGGGGGTCACCGACGCCTGCCGATCCATGACCGACGTCGATTGCTTCCTGTCTCCTACCTGCTGACGTTGGTTGGCCAGACCAACACCAAAGACTGTGACACTCTGCAACTCATCCTGCAACCTCCTCCATGTCTGCATCAGTGAAGCTTTTAGCTCCACAACCTAACATTAATATGGATAATCAAGAAAGGACTTAAGTGATCTCAGGGCTTGAAGACTTGGTCACATGGCTCAAGGAGTGTATTTTTGGCTTAAATAAAAATATGTTTTTCAACACAACATGACCTCACGGCTTAATCTTAAGTCCTCTAACTACATTATATAAGCTTAAGTTTGACAACCTCACACCCATCATTCAATGTTCATAAGAATGTTTTTAACATTTATGAGGATGTCAAATTTAAGATGGTTAAGTAAATTATATGAGCTTAAATTTGACAGCCTCAAACCCATCATTCGACATCTATGAGAACATTTTCTATGTTCATGAGGCTATCAAATTTAACATAGCCTAAACTTTCAAGCCTAGTGAAGGGATGTATTTCACAACCCTTTAAAAGACCCCTTCATATATATTAACATAAAAATTTGGTATAATGGCTTTTAACCTAAGATTTCATTAAGCTCAAGACTTATTTCATGTGCATCTTCATAGATCAAATAGATTTCACTTCATCACAATATTTTATTCGATGGTACAAAATGGCCAAAGGCTTTTCAACTGGATAAGGCATAACAAAGGTGACCAATCAAAAAAGACTTCACAGATTGAGATCAATGGATCATGCTTGCTCGTAGATTTAATCTAATGGTACAAAATGAAGGAATATTTTAAAGACTAATGGCTATCTTTTGAAAGGACTTTTGTGAGAGTAACATGAGTGAATTTATGAATTCACCACCTCTACCATTAAATATATAAAAAAACCCTAGTTTTCCAACATAAATCCCTAATTCTTGTTTAATTAAGCCACAACTACATTCAAAAGAGCTAAAAACACTGAGCAAGACCACACAGTCTAAAGGAAATTAACTAGTTAAAGGAACATAGCCACTACAAGACAATAACAATGAGATGAATCCAAGGTTTTTTTGTGTACTAAAAATGAAGGAAGATGTTACAAAGACACAAATTGGATGTGGAAGCCTTAAATAATGGTATAAAGAACTAGTTATAAATATTCTTTATAATATACCTTCTACAACCATTAAATCCTAATGATTAATGAATTGATGTAGTTTATAGGAGACATGAAAATCTTGTGGAAATCCAAATGTTTTGACTTCACCTCATAACTACCAAACTAGAGGTATTCCATTGTGATGATATCCTAGCTCCTATGTTCATTGATTATAGAGTAGAAAAATACTAGATAATTAAGGAAGGTATATCAAAGAGGGTTGCTTATATAGCTCTAGTAACTTTCCTAGGCTATTATAAGCTTCTCAAGACTCACATATGCCTCCTTAAAATCAAGTAATGGACCACTAATAATGACATAGATAATATCTTAATATCATGGCTAGATAGAGGAAATCATGTAATGAGAAACCATGATTGTAAAATCCTAATTTTGAAATTTAAGGAAGAGATTGGAATCATCATAACTTCATTGAGTAGGGCTTCAAGAGCATTAATCACATCCTATGTTGGCCCTAGTTAGGTCTCCTATGTCTATTTCATGATAGAAGAGAAGCTAACTCCACCTATTAGAGAAATGATAAGTATCCATCTAGGGAGATAGTTCAATGGAATTAAAAGGAAGATGCGCCAATTGTTTACCATGATGTTTTACTTGTTGGAAGCCTTCATGGCTGCAACCTTCTTCCCTACCATCAAGAATTGGTCCTCTCATAGAAATATTTCCATTTTCTACCATTAATCTAAGCTACATGTATTCAAATATAGAGACCACATGAAATTCATTTTTGATTACATATATTCCACTCTAGTTGGGATAATTACTAGAAGTCCAATTCCTAGGGTTCCCCCCCTCATTAGGCAATTTGTAGATCCCATTGGAGATATCTGGGTATACCCAAACTACATAGTTAATAAGATTAAAGGAATCCAAATCTAGCCCTTTAGATTACTAGTGCATGTCCCAATCAAGTTGGCTGAGAGTGGGATAGATCATCAAATACTTCATGGTATAGGCCATGTATGCAGATAAAATAAGAAAGGCATCCTAAATCTCTTCCCATATCAGATTAGGAAGATAATAATTCATGGATGGAAGTAATTATAGATCTTAGCAAAGAATAGAGAGACAATCTGCTTCCAATTAGATGACCTCAAAACATAGGATCCAAAGGGCAGTATGATCTCCCATCTACAATCCAAATAACTACATAAGGTACCTTATGAACATCAATTGGGTCTATATGACCACTTATACTTAAATGCAAACAACTTTGATGAAATGTTGTCTAGGTTTAAGAGGCATGGATTCAAATTAGAACATAGATTATAGAGGAAATAAAAACCATCAAGAGAAATATGGAAAATGAATCCCTTAAAATACCACCTCTTACTTTTCACTTTAGTTCCACCAGAATTTCCTCGAGGTCCACCTCATCAACAACCACCTTAGTAATAAGTACCCAAAATTGAAGGACCTAGTGAACAAAATATGGAACATAGGCTAGGAGAGGGACCCTTTACCTCTACTCTACCTCAAAGACCCCCTTCCCATATGGAATATGTTGATATGGTTTCCTTGGAACCTTATGAAATAATGGATGAGTTCTTTAAGGAACTTATAAAAACATATGGTTCAGACAAGGAAGGAGATGAAAAAGGAAAAGCCATAGCTGAGGTGGCAGTAATTAAAGTTCCTCAAGTTGAAGAGATAGACAAAGGCAAAGGAGTTTCCTTAGATTTGGTCCTTGTGACCAAAAGAAAGAGGGAGAAAAATATGGCTTTCATTCCTAAAGCCTCTAAAAAATCCAAGCGGATTCACCCAAAAAGTGAGGTGAAATTGTTTAATGACAAATTTCCCATACATGAACCTATCATCCCTAACTGGTTCATCTATATGAAGTTCCAAAAGATACCCTCTCATACAAATTCATGGGTTTTGACTATAACTGCCAATGTTGAAGTCAATGATGAAGTATAACCCTAGATCTTAGAGCTCATGAAGGAACAAGAGGTGAGGAGAATGTTTGAGGCTACTAAGGAGAGCAGCAAGAAAATAGAAGAATTAGGGAAATAAAGTGGGCTTGGTTTCAAAACACCATAAGATTCAAATATTTCAAAAGTAGAGCCCAAGGTATAATTTAACCCTAACACAGCTACACTAGAGAAGGTTACTACAAAGAAAGTCATTATTGGAATAGAAGAAGTAACTCTTCAAAGAGTGGAACCATTTTCATGACTCACTCTAATCTAATTCTAGGTAGTAGGATATCACCCCATTCATCAAGAATATATTGCAAGTCTGGTGGAAGCCTAGTTAGTAATGGTTGTGGTCAGAATTCAGGGAATGAAACAAAGGATCCTAAACTTGGAGAAAGAGAAGAAAGACTTAGAGGCCAAAATATTAATATAAATTCTAGCGGACCTATTGAAAATCTTAGATAAGTACCTCTTAGATGCCTTTGAATGATTAAAATCCATAAAACTCAGGATTATTAACTTGGAACTTCAATCCAAGAAGGCAAAAACATTGATGCAGTAATTGCAAGAGACCAAATACTAGGTGTTAGACTTGATCAAAGGACACATCACTAAATAGACTTTGGACTTTAAGATCATTAAATAAAGGCAATTGAATTCCATTCAATGGATCCTTGTGGATCAAATATATGAATTAAGTTTTTGGTATAACAAGGAAAATGAATTCATGGAGGAAGATAAGGACTTGATGAATAGAATTGAGAAGTTACTAAGAACCTTGTTGGTGACACTTTCTCAACCTACTAACACCAACCTAATGATGAAATTCCAATAGGGAGTCTAGACCTTCATCCAATGCATCAAAGATGAAAACCAAGACTAATATAATAAGGATAATTCAAAATTTCTTAATTTCATCCTCACCATAAGAGAGCAAATAGCAGAATAAAGGTGCTTACAAGAGGTCACCATCAGAAGTGATAAAGAATATGATATATTGGTTGAATAGGAAGAACAAAGTCTAGTGAATCTCATAATGGATTTTTATTTAATAAAAGAAAAATATACTAGGATGAAATACTTCCTTTAGCCTAAGTGATCAAGGGGGCCCACCAGCCCAAGAGCAAAGTCAATATTATTCTTTTGTAAACTACATATGCTAGTTTGTTAGCATATATTAGTATTTTGATCTAATAGGTGCCTAACGGCCATATGTATTATAAAATTATCTGTAAAAGGATATATATCCTTACCTCTTATAAAATTTTGAAATAAAGATGACTAGAACACTACCTATGTCTTCTATAAATAGGTAAGTGTTACCATTTTATAAAGAGAGGGATTTTGAGAAATTTTATACTAGAGTAATTAATACAATTAGAATTATACAAATATTGTTTGGTGTTGTTTTTATTTTTTATTTATCTTAATTTTAGGTGAATGTCTTAGATTTTAATGGTTCTTGGATAGATGAGATATATTTCATGTTCACAAGGTTTCTAGTGTGTGATGTGCTAGACTAGTTGAAGGATTCTAAGTTTACTTTGTTTTATTTACTCTGCATTTGAATTTTTTTATGAAATTTAGATTAACATAGAAAAATATTTAAGTAATATTGAATTTTACCCATGATCTTTATATTTCCTTTAAAATCTTGCCTAATCTTTGGTGAAGCTTGGGTTTATGTTATGTTGCATCACTGATTGGTTAAATGTATGCTCAAATTGAATAGAACTTTGTCATTATGTTTGAGACTGATGTTTGCAATCAAATTTTTTCTCTACCTTACCATATATTTTTCTTATTTTTTTAATCAATGCTCACTTTAATTTAAATACCACTATACATATTCACTTATATTAGCTTAGAGTTAGAAATATTGACTAGGAAGACTACAAAGACATAGACCCTAGTGGCTCCCAACCACCACGTCAAAGAAATTTTATGGGAAGATCTCATGCTTTATTGAATATTCCACCATATACACACTACTTTTCACAAACTACAAATCATGCCTTAGATTCTTGTAATCCTAAAATGAGAAGTGTTCATCAACACTAAGGAATACTCTGTGGAGTAATTGGAAACATGAACAACACCATATTTTTTAGCATGACAATTCTTATTTTTTATTAACATGCGAGTACCCATAGAAGTTTGGGATGGCTTGAATTGATGCATGAATAAATATTGATGATTGGCTTGTTCAATAACCTCTTATAATATGTGAAAAGAGAGTTTAAACCCAATATTAAAACTTGGAAAAAATAACATTCGTAAATAGATGAAAGAGGTTGTCATCTACCATATCATATGTTCACATTTATTAGACAAAGTCTTTCATCATTTGATGAAAGATTATGTAGCTTTAGTCTCAAGTTGCTTATAATTGATAAAATGGGCCAAAGTATTCTCAAGGAGATCACTAGTTTAGAAATCTTGGACTAGAGCATTAACTAAATATTCCAAAATAGTGAATGAATTATATTTGAGTTAGTTGTACTAATATAAGATATCACCTGTGAGATTCTTTGTTAATATTGTTGTAGTAATAAATTTTTTTAACTTGACCTAGTCTTTATATAAATTTCCAAATGTTTTTAATTGGAGAGTAGGATGGGTTGACCCATTGTAAGTAATGGTAGGGGTGATACCTCCTATATCAATAGTAAAAATTTGAGATGTAAGAGGCACATTTTGAAGGTGCTTGATTTTTTTATTAATAAGGGAATGTTGAGGGATAATATTAACACGGAACCCTAAAGGGGAAGTGAGGGATCAATTTGGTTATGTATGCCCAATAAAACCTATTGAGGGTGGGTTTGAATATGTATAGGGTTATTTTACATTTTAATAATTATATTTACATTGTTATATGTAAATAATTCATTTGATTAAGATTTTTTAGTTTGATTTAATGCGTTTGAGTGGTATTATTTGTATTATGCAAAGCATTGGAATTGGTAGTAGTGGCTTGGATACCACTATGGGTGTTAGTAGTAACTTAAGAAGAATTATTGGTAAGTGAGGAAATAGTAGCATGATTTAATTATGTGGAAAAATATGTACTAGTAGAGGGATGAGAATAAGTGGTACTAGAGGCATGATTACCATGGGTATGAAACTATGCACTAGTGGAGGAATTTATAAGAGTGGGTCTTTGAAGAAACCCACTAGATGTAAAACCTACCATGTTAGAAGAGATACTAGGCATGGAGGTGGAGTAAATCAAGGAGTAATATTTCATGGTATGATAAGGGGTCAAAATAGAGGGAAGAGGTTGATAAAAAAAGAAGCTAGTGTCCCCAAATCCATGTGAGAATGTCACAAAAGGTGAATGGGGTTCCTAGACTTGACCACTTCATGAGATGGTAAATAGTAGAAGGATATTTTCCTAGATGTTGAGGAATTTAATTTATGAAAAATATTATTTTTGGGGTATAATCCAATTCAAGTTGATCTTCAAATGATAAGAGAGGATTTTAATGTGAAGAGGAATGAGTAAGGGTCCCATGTAGTATGAGTGGGTACGTGCACATTTATTTCATCTAGGGTAGGAACCATAAGTTGATTATGGGAGGACATATTGGGGTTGATAAAACTCATCATATATACTGAGTTTAACTTAGTATAATCTTCAAACAGGAACTTGATGATGAAGGAGAGAGATTAGGGAAGGTAAATTTGATGCAAAAACAAAGAGACAAAAAAAGACATATAAGAGTACAAGGTTGACCAAGTTGACTTAGTACGATAAATAAGGTATGATATTGAGCCCAAAAGGTGTACTAGGTTGAATAGGTCAACTTAGTACTATAACATGGTTAATAAAAAAGAGTACAAGGTCAACCAAGTTAACTTAGTACTACAAATAGGGAAAAAGACACCTTGATAAGGATATAGAGTTGACCATGTCAACTTAATACCATAACCTAAGAAATAGACATCTTTATAAGGATACATAGTCGACCAAGTTGACTTAGTATTGTAACCTAATTGCCAAGAAGGAACATTATGTTGACTAGGTTTACTTAGTACTATAGACAAGGAAAAAGATAGTCTATAAAATATTTTGTCAAATAGAATGATAGTGTGCTAGAACTAGGGAAATATTTTGCAATGTAATTTGATGCAAGAATTTTAAGTAAACACACAAACAATTAGATCAATTAGAATGATCCAATTAGCACAAAGCACAAAACCTTGCACCAATATAGGTGAATGCAAGTTTTTTCAAAACAACATATAATGATTAGAGAGAAAATAGTTAATTAAAAAGTAAATGCTAACTAAATGGTCATCATGAGTGTTGTTAGATTAATATAAAATATTATTTTAAGTGTGATAAGGAAGTTGGATGAACAAAGGGAATGGAAAAGTAATATATGGATGGTTTTAGGACATATAGGCTCAAAGGGGTCTATGTTGGCAATGGTATTGGCTTGGAATTGGGGTATACCCCCTTACTTCATAATCTCATAGTGATAAGGGTGTTAGGTGTTTTTCCAATATATATCACTAACCACATGTCTATACTTGGTCGAAAAACTAAGTTGGCTTCACCCTTGGTGATGAAATCCAAGTAGGTAGGCCTTGGGAAGATAAATGTTAAATGTATTTTGAATATTGTGTGATTTGGTAGTGTGTGCAAAAAGAGAAAAATAGTGTAAGTAATTGGTAATTTGAAAAAACACAATTAGACTATGTGATATACTCTAAACATGAAAATAATTTAAAATGGACGTGTGAATTAATTACTAGCATATAATTGTTAATTCCAAAATTAAGAATGGTACAAAATTTGTTCAAATGACATTGTATGTAAACATTATAGAATTGATTCAATTGAGTCATTATTATTTTGTAGAAACAAGAGTCATTAAGAAATAAGTTGACCAAGTTGACTTAGTTTGTGATACGATTACAATTTTGAAGAGTGTAAACTTTAATAAAATATAAATTTAATGAAGTACTAAATTAACAAAGAGATCAAGAGAGGAACCTTGGTGGGTTGGAAGATGATTAGGATTGAAATTTTTTTGATGTAGTGCCTTCGATGTTGTTTGCTAGTTTTACCAACTAAGTTTACTAGGTCAGTCTAGTTTTATAAAACCCTATTTTCTAAATCCTTTTAAGATGACTAAGTGGACTTGGTTGACTTTGTTTTTAATCTAGATACTGATTAGAGGACTAATTTGACCTACATGACTTAGTTTATTATTTTGGATGCTGACTCAAAGACTAAGTTAACTTGGTAGACTTAGTTTTTTATCTAAAACTAAAGAAGAATACTATGTTGACCCATTCAATCTAGTAACATGTATCTAATGAAAACTTACATAGAAATAAAGGGTTGTTTTGATATGACTGTGTATATAAGTTAAAACTATACTAGCTTAGTCAACCAAGTATCAAAAATAGATAAAAATAATAGAATGATAGAAATGAATAGTGTAAAGAAGACCCACAAGGGTTAGATTAATGTTGGGTTCACATGAATGTATGTAATCAAAAATGCAATAAATTCTACAAATTAATTATAGCTTGGATAAGATAGATCCTACTTACACTTATGATTGGGGATACATTAGATAATTAGGGTCATGACTAATATGGATCTATTAGACCTAATTAAGGGATATCTCCATTGGCCAATATGTTTCACAAGAGGTTTTTGTGGTATGTAAGGATGACAAGGATAAATCAAGTCTAAGATACATAACCTATCGATGCATCTAAAATACTTCTCCATAAGACAAGATCCACATCTCTAAATAAAGTATGAAACCATAAGCTTGCTCCTCAAGTAGAAGTGTGGATAACCATATGAATAATATATATTACTTTTTCATCTCTTCTTATATAAATAGTGAAATGATTATGTTTATATAGGTAGATCTAACCTTAAACCCTTCTAAAAAATTTTAATAACAAGGTTGAACTAGTAAACTAACTATTAAAATTGATAAAAAAACATACTAGATAATGAACTATGTAAGTCATGGCTGACTTATTTCTTGTTAAGTTACTGTAAATAAAAATATAGGGTCGATGTGGCTGACATAGTCATGTAAACTACCAAACAGTGGTTTAGGTTAGGGAAAGGGATAATGAAGGTGGAAAATGACTATAAGATGGTGAAAAATAGGAGGAAAATCTTAGGGAAATGGTTTTTAGGAGACACATGTGTAGATATAAAGTGAAAAAAGGGTTAATAATCCTACAAAACACTAATGGTTTACCCACCCCTTTTTCTAGTTCACCCCTTAAGACTTTCACTTAAAGAGTTGAGATTTCATGAGTCCCTAAAATATTAAAGCATCTATAATTGATAAAGTTTGAAAATATTATGTGTATACACAAGACACCTCATAGGGTGATAAACAAGAAGCCCCTCCACAATAGGTAAAAGGTCAACACTTAACAAAGAGATGAAAAAAATCATTAGCCTAAAAAATAAAGAATATAAACTTTGAGGATAGGACCAAAAGCCTACAAAACCATAGGCCAAAAATTAATGGGAGATATATGCCAGATAATCTTAGAGACTAGCTATTTTTCCTCTCTTATTTTTAACCTCCTTTAACATCCCTTGAGAAGGCTCCACCATGACTATTTACAAATGTGAATTCTATTATTCTATAGTTGTGTATGTAAACATGAGTTATATATTTGTATGGGATGTTATCTCTTTATATGAGTCTGAGTTTTCTGATTCATGAACTCTCTTCACACCCCTAGATAGGGTCCCATTCATATCAATCCCTATATCAGTATTTTGATATTATCCTTTTCCACCACAAGTTAGATTTTAGGTCCTCCATAATTATTCTTTTATATCTCTATTTTATGTTAGGTTTCTTCTTCATGATCATCATCTTCATCCAGTACCACTTACCAAAAAAATCTAATGTTTGGAAGCTGATTTTTTCCCTTTTTTCCTAGAAAGATGGACTTGACCTTGAGAACATGTGTATTGTAATTTTCCTAGAAGTTTACAATTGGGTCATTAAAAAGTTTTATTCTACTAATATAGAAATTGAATGTGTCATTTTTTCTACATATAGGTATAACTTTATCTGGTAGGCCCTTGCTAATATCTATCTCCATGGATATGAGAGTATATTTGCATAAGCACACCAAAGTTATCTAACCATCACTTTTGATGTAGTTACGCAATGAATTTCCTATCACTTTAAAATCACATTAGAAATGTAGAGGTAGATTGGGTAACAAATTTTGGCTAACATTTTGGCAATTGAGAGAGAATTTAGTTCAAATTTTGAAAACCATAGGGTGATGAAAAGACATATAATTCCCCAAAACTATGGACCATCCATAGATACTCTCTAATAGGCATCCTTATAAAAAAATTAACAATGAAAAATACCTTAAAGTAAAGAGAGTGAACACACATTTTTCCTTGCTGAGTGTATCCATTGATATAAATCCAAAATGAATGGCCAAAATCAGTTATATCTATAAATAAATACTTATGTTTATAAGATTAACTTACATTAGGTCACATCCTCATCTATAATATCTACTATCAGCACCTCATACACATCCTCCATAATATAGGTGCTCAGGATGGCTAATGGCATTAACATACATGGTTTGGTCATTGAATTTTTCATTACTTCTTTAAAAGACATATGTTTAGAGGTTTAAGGTATGTTTGAGCCCACAACTCATCCATGTAATCACAACACCAAGAAAAAGGTTGAATCCATACATATATTGTATCCTAATATAGGAGTATGATCCTCAATTTATGTGCCTTCAAATATTAGACATTACTAATCTAATGAAATCCATTGAGTGTGCTTAAGTTTCATTTAAGATATATAATGTGATCTATGAGCTGCACCCAAAGACAAATTGTATTTTTGGAAAGGTATTGGATCATAATATGAAATCTTGAATTATTTTCATATTTTATATTAATTGTAATTTTGTCTAACATTTTATAGATTGTCTTTTTGTCAAATAGATGCCTGACATCCGTAGTTCCTTGACACTAGTTTTTCTCATGTCTTACACTCTATGAAGAAATTTTATTTCATTCATTTTTTCAAATAGTTAGTGTGTATTATCTATAGGTTAATATTTTAAATAGACATTAAATACAAATGTAAGTATCTGAGGCATTTTATCAAACATTTTTGTGCATCTTATAGGCTACTACACTTGACATACAAGTTAGATATGGTATTGGTAAGGATTCATAGCATCTTGATTCATTTTTACTACACCAAATAGGATCATATAATCAATGAATACCACATAAAAGGTCATGGATCATTTCCCCCAAATGATGCTTGAATGTCCTTGATATTATTCCATAGGCTAGATCCTTTATTCACATGGGGTACAGTTGTAGGAGCATTACATTGATTCATAACCTTCATCCGGTCTCCTTTCAAAACCCTAGGTATTATTCTTGATATTTTATTTCACATCCTCTACTTAAACTAATTTTCATCCTAGATATAATCCCTTATGAAAACTCCTTCCTTGATTTTACATTAATTTCTACCTAGAGAGGTTAATTGACATGGCAAAGCAACACAACAGAGTACCCAGGAGGAAGAGATAAAAAAAATTAAAATATTTCAAGGCAATAATTTTCTTATGTAAATATAACCATTAAATTAATATGGTTTCCACTACCAAAGGATGAACTATTATTGCTGGCTATTGTGAGAAAACTCCATACATTTTCTTCTTGGAGATTCACCATCGATAGATTTTTTTATCAATGATCTAATAATAATGCAAAAAAATTACAACCTATATTTCCATGTTTTAATTTTTATATATGTGAATCTCCTTTTATATATGTCCATATACTCAATAATAACATATATATACTTCAATTTTACCATATACTAGTCAATGAGTAGCATAAAATATATCATAATAAGTTAAGAACTAAGATATCAATTATAATTAAATATATATAATTAAAATAAACAATTGGTATCACTCATATTCACCAATTACACATGCATATGAAAATTTCCATATAAGCAAATATGTATAGATTATGTACATAATTGAATTTACTTTAAAATTGCAATTATGTGTTTCTCAAATCATAGTATAATGTTAAAATAAAAATCCTAAGAATATTTTAAACTAGAAATCGTAAGTTATAAAATTTAAGTCCCAAAGTGTCAAATCAAAGTAGAAGTATGGAATTACAATTTTGTCAAAGCAAAGTAAAAGCATCAAGTTATGGATCCTATTAATTCACATCTACATAGATGGTGATCAATAGGGCATCTAGTGTGAGGATAATTTTGGTGATGGAATCAATGTTAGGGTAGGCAAAAGATAAGAAATTACCTATATGCTTAGATCAATGATAGGGGTAATCTATGGGATATGTGTAGTTAGGTCATAGGGCACAAATAGTATTACTTCAGGTGGATGCAATTGAATGGGTTAGGTAGGGAAGCATGGGGTCTTTAAAGCCTTATCTTCCTCCAAAAAATCATCATTTCAATCAAATGAAGTTTCTACAAACAAAACAATAGAGTAGGTAAGGGTTTCACCATCACATTTAGTTACTGTCAATTTCAAAAATAAATCATTAAAAGAGGTGTTGAAAGTCAAATTTTGGCTCATAGAGAGGGGTCTAGTGTATCATTTCAATAGGTTCTAGCCTTCTCTCTATGCTCCTCATTAGTGGTTGTTGGATTCATGAAGAACACTCTTAGCTAGAACTATGGAAATTTATCCTTGTGTCAAAGGTTTTTTTATTATCACCATTTATTTTTTGGCTAATTGAGATAAGATTTTTTGACTAAAACATTGAGCTTTGAAAATCACCTTTTGCTCATGAAACCCTGGAAACTAGATTTTAACCCCTTGACTAAAAATCTTTCTTTGCATCCAGTCTAGGTGAGATTTCCTTACCTCCCACTTTAGTTTTGGTCAGTATCTCATTTTTTAGTCATTGGATATATGTTGGGTGCTTTTTTAATAATTAATGACTCTTTATTAAATTTTTCTTGGACTACATTTGCAATTATTCTAGTTTGTTTAGACATTTCTCAAGTTATTCCTAAAAGGATTGAGCTAAAAGTGCAAGATAGATGCTGGATGGAAAATTTATATTTCAAAGGTATTCCTTTTAGATGCAAAAATTGTTTTTAGGTTGGTCATCTTTCTACGTCTTGCTAAAAAATGAAGTGTAAGTTTGTGTCGTCTTAGGTCATGGAGGTTAATGTGTAGCATCTAGCAATTTTTTTATCACCTTGAAGGTGAAGTCTTTGAGATGATAATAGAAAATAATTTGTAAAAGACTAATCCATTGGTTAAATATATGAATAAGGAATAATTGGCTAGTTTTAGAGGTAAAAGAGTAAATAAGAGTGAATTGTCTAGAGGCAAACCCAAGGAGGAAAAAGGAGTATTAAGTTTGGATTCATATTTTTTGGGAAATGAAGAATAACATAAGGTGTTTGATAGTAGGAAAACATGTAGAATCTTCCATTACTCACCATCTAGAAATATTAGTATAAATATAGAGGATAAGAAAAATAATAATGGATATTCCATTTGATTACATGGGTAATTAAGATGTGGTTCTCTTGAAAATCTTTTCTGGTTTTGATTCGTCAATTTTGCCTTAACATTTTTTATTGTTAATCTAGACCACCTTTTTTGTCATAATCTATATATGGTGTAAGGACTAGAGACCCTTTAATTCTTGAGCACTGAAAAAAAAAAAGTATCAAGTTACATTTTTTTTAAACCAAGTTTAGTCTTCAATACATATCTAAATTTCATTATATTCTTAATCTTATATTATGTATTATCATTGGTAATGTTAATGAGGTTCATCCCTTGGCTAGTTTGAATTTCCATAAATTCATATGAGGTTCATGATCTCATTAGTGTCCATAGTAGCATCATCCATAAGTTCAATCTTCATTTTCTTCTTTACCATATTTATGATAGAAAAGAATGAAAAGGTCCAATAACATTTTGAGATTAAGGGGAATAATTCTCCTCCCACCCAACCTCCCTCACCTCAAACATTAAATGTGTCTATATTAAATAAAGTGGGACAATGTGGCACTATATAAAAATAAGAGGTACAACATTAACATGACCAAGAGTCACACTATCAATAATATTTACACCTTTTAATACCAAAAAGTCACAAGATATTGAAGGTGTAATTTGATAAGGAAAATTTTGAATTATAAATACATGAAAATCATGGTTAAATGACACTTTAGTAATCACTTAAATTATGTTGTATAATTGTGGTTCTTGTGCACAAAAATTAAAATAAACCAAAACTCTTATTGTTAGTGCTCTCATAGAATTCATAATAATGTGAAAAATTGAAGTGGCATTCCACTTTATTAAAACATTCTTTGTCACCTTTAAGCATTGAATTCCCTATAGCTACATTTAATGTGGCCACCATAGTAATTTACATTATGAAAACTTCTAAGTGCATGAATTGGTAAACCAATATCCTTTAAGTGTAAAATTTTCATGTTTGAATAATCCCAACTACCAATATCCCAAATTTACATGTCCCTTGAAATAATTAAATAAAATCAAATGATTATGAATGTAAATTGAAAAATATAATTAAATTTAATTTCAATAACATCTTACTAAAACTTATTGATTTATCTTCCTCTTAGTCCTTTTCTATATGCTTCTTATTTTATCTTAATTGTGTGCTTGCTTTGATTTTTTTGTTGAATTTTAATGGAATTTTAGCAGTGCTTATGGGGGTGCTAGTTACTTGTCTATTTTCTATTTGGTATTTTTTCATATATTTTGGTTATTTTTATGGTTATGAGATCTATCAAAACATGTTTGTTTACCCTATCAAATAGAAAATATTTTACTAAAATAATTGATAAACATAGTCATCCATAAATAATAATATTTAATATGTTACACCCCAAATAAACTCATAATAAAGTTTAAAATAAAATAAAACTAACATCAACCTAAAAAATATTTTAATATACTTTTTAAAATCTCAATAACAATATCAATATTCTCTCAAATAAGTATTTACAATTTTAATAAGGGTTACAATCAAATTCATTGCAGTTAAAAAACTAAAAACTCTAAACTCATTCCAAATCAGAAAGGTGGTTCCAAATTAATTTGAAATTTAATACACTTTAAACTATATATAAGTGATTACAAAAACCCTAATATTTACCACTTCAAATTGTATTTAAACCCATTAATATGTTTTTTTTTATTCCTAAAAATAATTAAAAGTATCAAAGAGAAATATGAAACTTTGAAATGACAATTATTTTATCAAAATATCTCCAAACACCAAATCTAAAAGATCAATCATATAATAACATGAGTTTCCTTAGTCAAAACACAAAAATAAATCTCTCTTTATCTCTTATAAAATTGAAATACCATTTTAAGTGAAAATTATAAAACATACTTATAAATATAGTTTCCAATATTCAAACAATCAATGTCTAGAAAGCTTACCATTTAAAGTATTTACCTTTAAAAATATATTAAAAACATATTTTTCATAATACAACTCAGAACAATAGATAGAGAATTTTCCAATTAATGTTTTATTAAGGAAACCCATCCTCATCACATAACAATAATAGAGTAAAAGTGCAACTTAAACATGAATTCAACAAAAGAATATACACATATGAAATATCATATGTTTATTTTACTTTACAAAATAATTACCATTTAAATATGAAATTTTTAGTATAAAACACAATATCCTAAGCCCCTTTCACTATCAATAACTTAAGAAGAGAAAATGTAACTGATGATTTTCATATAAATTAGTACCAATCCACCAAGTTTAAATGAAAACATGATTTGGGATAGAAATATTCCATTCAAAACTTAAAATGACAAAACTAAAGCCACATTTCTCAAATAAACAAATAAATACAACTTGAAATCTTGAAAATAAACACCAAGAAACAATTGCATCTCAACATGCAATGAACACAACCACAAAAGATTAATGCACATAAATTTTTTTGCCAAAAATGACCAAGGGGAAAAAACCAATGTAGCATACATCATGGCTATCATATTTTAAAAACTTAATGATAGAACAAATAATTAAAAACTAAAATATATCATTTCTTTCATTTTACCAACACTACAAAAAATCTTTCAACATTACAAGAAACTATCAAAAATATATTTCTCAAAACCTTTATAAAAATATTCAACAAAAATATTACATAGTTCCAATGAATCCTTTAAGATAACTATAATCCCAAGAAAATAAACATCAAAAAATTGAAAATAAAATTATCAAGAGACAAACTGATAAAGCTTTACCATGTGTCAAAGATCATAATAAATGAATAAGCAAATAATGTTTCTAAATATACAAATTGATAGCTTCTTTTAGAATCCTAATTATTTTTTGGGTGATGATCTAATTAAAAATTAAGGCATATCCACAGTGTATAGGGTCATGTATTTACGACCTCAAAATAAGAAACGGTGGCACCTAATTAGGTGCTACAACTTTAAAATTTAAATAAAACATTTTTTATATTTTATTGAAAGAAAGTTTACAAAAGATAATATATGTCCATAAAAATGATATAAAAAAATAATAGAACTAAACTAAAATATCACAATGAAAAAATAATTAACCTAATAACAATAACAATATCAAAATAAGCCACCATAGGACAATGCAAATGTTATTGCAATATAAAAACCATGCTTAGATGACCAATAAATTTAGTTAAAGATAAAATATATATATATATTAAATATTATCATAATTTGTAATATAGTCATCCTTATCATGTACCTTAAATTTGTTCTTATATCCTTTCTACTTATTCTCACTTCTCCCATAAAGCTTAGTAGGGCCCAACCATGCAATAGGTCCCAAATACATTTCATCTTATTTCACACCACTAACTCCTACATATTGGAAACACAATGACTAAGGGGCTGAATTATTATCTAAAAAAACTTTATTTCAATTCCTCCTTAGCATACATGAACCATCACATTAACATATAGATCAAGCAATGCATAAAAAATAAACCATACAACCATGAAACAAGATTACACAAGAGAAAACATAATATATATGGGAAACCCTCAAGGGGAAGAAAAATAAATAATACTTGAAAATTAAATACATTCTTAGAATTCAAAAGATCAAAATTTAGTAAAGCACCGATTCTACATAGAACAACAACCCCAATTAGCTAAGCACAAACCTGGCTAGGCTTTAAAAAGCACTATCTTGCATACAGACACAAACCCCCTAGATTATTTATCACTAAATCAGACACATAAAACCTTTTATCACATTAAAAACACCTTATTTCTCATACAAAAGATGATGATAACCTTATTCATCTCTTCTCTCTCTTCTATCCCTCTTAAACTATCATCTAGGCTTCTTCTCTCAACTAGACTCTTCTTGACTTGATTAGGTCATATAACCTTGATTTCAATACACATAACCTCTATCAAATATTCATCATATTCTATATAAACTCTTAATATGGTCTATATTACCTCCTATTTTTCAATGTGTTATTTCATTCACTTTTTCTCTACATACTCAAATAAACCTAAAACTACTTTGTATATATACAAGTATCTTACCCATATACCTCTTGGTCGACCATAAGTACTTCCACAATTGGATTAAAATTAAAATATGTCTTATATATCATTTTATACTTTGATCAATCATTAAAATTATTCATCCTCAACATAAAATACCAAAACCTTTTTAAGGCCTTAAGGAGACCTAATTCAATTAGGCCTTCATTAATACATGTTACCATTTGATCTTATTAAAATAATTTAACTTCATTTAAAAAATATATCATTTCATACATTGATAAAATAAACCCAAATAAACATATTATAATCTACATAACACTTGTTATCACTAACCCCTTCATGAACACTCCTTGTAGCACTATTCATAAATAGGTTTGTGAACCTATAGAAAGTTTGTCAAACTAAACTAGATCATGTACACAATTTAGTCACATGATAATGATAATAAATAACATGAAAATAAAACAAATTACCTTAAAAACATCACCGTGTTCTTTATACATCATAACTCATGGACAAATTACTCAAACACTTATCTATAAATAACCCACTTATAACTACTAGAACACTCAAAAAACTAGCCATGAATAACTTGATATTAAATACATAAAATAAAACATACCATGAACAATTACACTTTAAAAATATAATTTAACATCTCTAAACCAATATAGAATTAAAAAAATCCCAAGTTCTAATGTCAAATATTGGTCTTGCAGACCAATCTTTTGACCTTACTACACACAATCAAACCAGAAGCAGACAAGTCATTTTGGCTTCAAATTTTCAAATACTTTCATGGACTATAAAAAATTATAAAAATCATAGATGGGACACAAAATTCCCAAAAAATAACACAATTCACTCCAATGCATCATTATTTCATGAAATCATACCAAAAATCAACTTTTCAAATTGCTTAGGTTTTATACTATTCTTTTACATTAGGCCTGTTAGCAACTGGAAACCTTGAATCAAAAATTTAGAATAATTAAGCAATATAAAAAATATAAAAACCACCAAATACATAAAATATAATTCTAAATTTTCAAACTTCATCAAATCTCAAACTTTGTCCAATACAACTTTTTATAGCTACAATAACTTCTTTAAAAATAAGCTTGTATCTTCACATTTTCCCTCTCTTATCTCTAACCACCACCACCTAAAGGTACATGGGAGAGTTAAATATAAGATAAAAACACTTACCTAATAATTAAAATCCATCCTAAGCACTTTTTAATCACATCTTCAACATCAAGTCACTATTAGGGTTTTAAGAGGGTTTAAACACACTTCCACTATTAATGATTATTCATAAAGCATAACCCCTAAATCCAAAAACTAATTCCTAGAATTTTTATTTAGGACCCTTAGCAATATATCATGAAAAACTTAGGTTCCCATGCAAAGGTTTGATTAACTAAATAACACAATAAAATCCTTATCAAGTTAAGTATCCTTCATTCTATGCACTCAAGAGACCTCAAAGAACCTTGTCTTGCCCTAACCTTAAAAATTAACCTAAAAATTCATGAATACACCTAGGAAAACTTATCACACATCTAGAAAATATCACCTATGAATACTTACCTTGTAAATGGAACCTCATGCCTCATTAAGCCATGCTCTCATAACCTTACTTTTTACACCTAAGTATTCACACCTTATTAAGCCTTGAACTGACCTTTAAACCTCTTTTCAAGATCTCAATACTTCAATCACATGATCACACAACATCTCACATGATCAAAAAATTTCAAACATCCTTCTAAAACCTTATCTCACCATGCAACTAGGCTTATGCTTTCAAATGAGGTCTCTTCATGCCATAACTAGACTTCAGAAGACACATTGTCCTCAAAGGAACTTGATATCAATATTTTATAACCTTTACAAGCCTAAGAACACCCATATCACTATTCCACCATGCCTCTTCATGCACATGACTAAGCATCCTATGCACATACATTCTCAAGACACTACTAGGCTCAAGCACTAATAAATTTGACAATAAGGACCCCATGATGACCTTCACATCACTCACATAGACATAAGAACATATACCAATCATAAATTACACTCTCAAAATCACTACAACACTAATCAATATTCTCTCTCATAGCTACGCTCTTCAATTACCTCATGAAGACCTATGACCGCATGATCATGCCAACTAACCTTCAACACTTTAGCTTGTTACAACACAACATTCACTAGAGCCCCATAGAGACATCATTGACAAAAAAATTGATAGTCACATGACATCAACCTTCATAAGAACCTTTGAAATCAATCTTCACAAGAGAAACTCTAGGACAACAAAGACAATAAATGAAAATAATAATGATATCAACCTTATCAATAAACTTTGACATCAATACCAAACCTCAACAACAAGAAAAATTATTAACACTACCTATTCCTATCACCCAAATCCATGGTCCCCCTTACTAGTGTTACCTTCAATCAAATGATTGATCAAATGTCCCATTTTAAAAATATGAATTGACTTAATTATATTGTTCGAAATGATCATATATACACCTTATAATTTTCACTATATCAATTTACTGATGCTTTTCTTGGAATGGATTGTTAACACATCAATCTCCCTAAGTGAACACCTCAAAATGTGTACCATAAATGGGGTGGGATCAAATAATGGTTCTTTATGATATATTTTTGCATAATATCCTATCATACCATCACTACTACTAGTCTAACCTCCTTTAAGTATATATCCATATTTTTTTCTCCATCTAATTTCCATTTAAATTTGTTAGCTTCCCTTTATCATATCGTATTAACCTAGTTGATAACATATGTTTCATGCTTTAGTCTCACTTGTACTATATCAACTAGCCCTATATAGTTATTAATATATCTTATAACATTATCACTATATCATCCTATATAATATTATACTATGTCAGCCAACATATTCGAATTATATTGGCCTCACTAATACCATCAACTTAGATTTTAGTGTTTATTTTGAGTATTATAACTATATATAGGGGTCATATTCCATTATTAATAAGATATATCACATTAATATACTATAATTGGAATCACATTCTTTCCCTAAGGAAGTATTTTAGAGTGTTAGTGGTTTTAAACCTTATCACTTAAGTCTTGTATTTTATTTTCGTTGAAGCTCAATAGGAGGAGTCACTGAGAGTTCCTAACTAAATATATACATATCTTTGTCAAACTAGTCTAGGTCTTCAACCTGAAACATATCTTGTAAAGATCCACTTAAACCAAATAGGTATATTAAAGCATCAATGATTCCACCCCAAGGTAAGTATATCTATCCTTCCTTAATTATTAAATTATATGTTTTTATTCCTTTGTGTATGTATGTGTGTAACCTTATTTAATATCTTCCTTATATAAAATAACCTAGTATAAATATAAGGTTTCTAAGGCTTACTATTTATAAATGTAGGTTTCAAAGACCCCTATTTGGTTGACCATTACACCTTACCTTATTTAAAATAAATTACCCATAATTTAATTTGCTAATACTATTTAAAATAATTTATTTTACTTTCATATTTAAAATCATAGTTACAGTCATTTACCTTTTGTTGAGCTCTAGTGAGAGTTATATCCATTTGTGATATGATTAAGATTTAGGCCCCTTTTCTCTTGAAATTTTAGTTATAGGTTGGTATATTCTAGATCTATTTATATCATTGGTCCTTACCCACTTGCCCAATTATACACATGTTCTAT